>VXBW01000699.1:165256-248039 GCA_013400375.1 Thinocorus orbignyianus | reverse complement strand
CCGCCCCCGCGGGGGCCGGGACTGAGAGCGGCGCGGCGCCGAGAGGGCGAGGGAGCTGCGGGAGCGGGAGCGCCGGCCGCGGCGCACGATGTGGGTGCCGCTGCTGGCCTGCCTCACCGCCGGGATCGTCTCCCTGCCCAAGTGCCAGCGCGGTCCCGGACCCCTCCTGGGGGCGGTCCGGTTGCTGGCGGCCGTGCCGGGACTCTGCCAGCGCCGTAAGTTACCGAGCCCTCCACGCCTGCTCGGGGGGGAGGTTGGGTTTGGGTTTTGGGAGGGGGTTTGTCGCTGGGGGGAGCGGAGGGGCATTGCCCGGGCTCGACGGATGTCTCCCTTCCATCCCCGGGATGCGGTGCTGACAGCATCAGGGTACCTGCGGGGACAACCCGGCTGGAGCGGCTCCGACTTCACCCTCCTCCGGCAGCCCAGGGTTTAATTGCCCGTCCCCGGGGTGTCCAGCCTTTACCGAGCCCTGGCATCTCCCCGGTGACCCGCACTGTGCCCAGTCACCCTCTGCAAGCCACCGAGAAGCGGCACAGAGACACCCCACCCCCTCTCCCGAGGTTCTTAGGGGTGAAAACTCTTCCTTACACCTTGCACCCGTATAGCATTGGGTGGCAGGGGTTAAAATTGATAGAGTTAAGGGGGAAATAGTCTTCTCTTTACCTTGCAGTAACATTTACACTGGCAGTTCCCCGATAGCTGCGGTACTGATGGTGGCAGAGGCTCTGGTCAACGTATGTAACACATCAAATTGTGGAAGGGATTCCCAAAAAAAGCCCCTGGCATCGTTTTGACATGTGTGCAGGCTGAGAGGAGTCTGTGCAAATGCACCTTAGGTGGTGCAGCAGTTGATCGGGGGGAGGTATCAGGTTAGTCAAGTATTTCATAAAGTATCTTAAAGTATCTTACTTAACTGAGATCAAGTTGTCAGTCACGTTTCATTTTATTTTTCTTTTTATTTTTTTTTTCCCTTGTGGAATAAATGCATATTCCAAGTTTAAGCCTGGAGTTAATTTAAAATGTTAACATGTAACCTCTAAAAATAAGATTTACAATGGGAACAATGTATTACTCTTAAGTTCCTTATTGCATATGTGACAAATTCATGCCTAATTCAGTGGGATTTGCCCAGTGCTGTCAAAAACAATGGAATAATTTGTTAACTTTCATAGGATAATTTATTTTGCTTTTTTGGCTTCATATTTTGAATTCAAAACCAAACTAAATGTCAATAGGAAAAATAAAATATAATATTATTAAATTTCTTATGAAACATGACATCTTGTATTTAGTATCCCAGATGCTTTTTTATGCCATGTAATTGAGTTGAAAAGCTAATTGAAACTTTATGGAGAGGATCCTTCTGTGCCTGAGTGCAGTGCTGTGCTTGCTCATGAGGGTTAGCTCCTGGGTGAGCACTAGTGCAAATAATGCATGTGAACAGAATGTCGTGGGGAAAAATTGTGCACGGGGCTTTTGCTCCAAAGGATGCCTGCTCTCTTTATTGTGCTGGGTAGTGAAAATATAGATGGGTGATACGTCATGGGTTACGTGTTTATTGTGACAGCAGCTCGCAGATTGGGCGGACTGTAGTTCAGATAGACCTTGTTTTTTCCTCTTCGTTTGAAACCTCTGCTAATTCATGAAAGCTGAAAGTCACACTGAATTCTTTCCTTCATACATAATCACTTTACAGGCTAGAGCCACAGTTGAAGCGAGAAGAGTGTTTTGTTTTGTTTTTCCATGAATGAGCACGTGAATTTTTTCATTATTATTATTATTATTGTGTGCTTTTTCTTTTGGTTATGATAGCTATATCAGCCAGTACAGCACCACCTGGATTCTTTGAACTTCTACAGGCTGCTCTGAGAGAGACTCCGGGCAGCAGCTCCATGTACAGCTATTTGGCAGCACAGCTTTGTTGAAGCAGCCACTCCTCTTTGCTTCTGCCTTGACAGTGCTGGGCATGGAGAAGAGCACCGTGCTGTTCCCGTGCCATCAGCGAGTTCAGTTTATTTATGTGCAGAGTTGGCAGAACCTGTCTATCTGTTGCACTGAATTTCCAGTTCTAAAAGAGACTGGAATTAATATGAAATGTACACAGGACTCCACAGTTTATTCATTCTTGTTGGAGCTCATTTGTGGCTCTTCCCATTGAAAAATGAATGGTTTGATGCCACCTGAGGTGATTGTTCTGTAAACTGCAGTTTGATGTGTGAGTTACTACTTGAGGATAAGTAAAGGTAGAATTTGACCCTGGGTTTGGAGTTACGAGGAACACAAAAGGAAATCTCACAACACTGTAAACTTGCAAGTCTCAAATTGAAGGTTCTGTAAGCTCAGATAAAAAGGTTAGTGTTACCGCCTTCTACAAAGGGTGCCTTGTTTAGTGACTCTCACCAAAGGAAATTTGCAGTTCCCTAAGCCAACTAAAACAAATACCTGACATAAGAATGGAGCTAGTTCCATAGTGATTTATACAGATCCCAAATTTATGTTTGAACACTAAAACCTCAGAAGCTCCTAAAGACGTAAACCAGTGAAGTGAATAAAAGCTGGGTTCTATGGCAAGAGCGTGTGTATGTGTTGTATTAATCACTTATGTAAGTGCTCACTTCAGTGGAGACAGTTTGCTTGCCTTGTTCAGAAACTGTTGAAACTTTTTAGCTGTTATCTGCTGTATAAGCACATGGAATACATAGGGCTTAAATACTGAGGAATGACTGATTGGTCAAAGTTAACAGAGGGCATTGGTTCAAAACTCAGCAGTGTCTCAAAAACAATTTTTACATATATTAAAATTTTAAAACTAAGGGGTTTGATGCTTTCAAAAACATCTAAGTAGTCATTCCTGTATGAAGCTCAAGCAGGGTTCACTTGTAATGTGCACCTAGGTATAGGATGCTGTGAAAATCTTCATCCCTAATTTAGGAGTTGGAGAACTGCCACACAATATTTCTGTTACATATTCATGGATTACCAATCTCTTGACCTTTTGAAAGTTGATATTGACAGTCTTTCTTAGAGTGTCATTTAGAAAGACCGGTTAGGGGTTTTGAGCAAGTAGAAGAGATGTGATCATAGCAGGGACAACTGTTGATTGATCTATCCCAATAGCATGAGTTCTGATGCTAAACATAATTCATTAATGTTCCCTTACCTGGGTCTTTGGTGCTTTGCCAGTGTTATCACATCAGATGCTTGTGTTTTCCCTCTAGTTAAAAAGTTTCATAAATCATTTCTGTGTCACTTCTCAAAAGAATAGAAAAATGTCATTCAAACCACCCATGGAAGAATTGTTTTTGAAGAGAGGTGGTGCAGGTCTGTCCCTGCACACACAAAAAAGTCTGAAATAAATGGTACATCATGGTAACTTTAACCAACGTTTGTCTGTTGATTTCTCCTTGGTGCTGGCCCATTTCCTTTGGGGCTCAGGGGAAGAGGCTCTATTGTATGGGATACTCAGCACTGAGACAGTTGTGCTTTTCCTAAGGCTTAAAACAATCTGAGAAGAAGAGAAAACTCATTTTTAATTTCCTGAGTCTGCGTGGGTGATCTGCTCCCTAGGGGTATTGGACCATCTTCGGGAAAGCCAGTCTGGGTGTTTGAGAGGGAGTGTGGTTGGAGGTTGCAGTTCCGAGGAACAGCGAAGGGGAGGTTTGCTTATCTGCACATTGCCCAAGGAGCTTATTATGCCAATGGTATGCATAAATTTGCTTTGCAAATTGTACACTTCTCATCATCTGTTGCAATTTCACATCTCTTCAGGGGTTTTGTATGGTAGGTCTTTTTATTTTATGGTTTTTGCAAGTTGAATGATACTGGTGATAGTATTTACAGTATTCCATGCTGCAGGTGTCGGAGCTGTGGTGAGATAGGGAAAAGAGAGGAGATGAGCAGTTCAGCAACCAGAAGAGCATTCTTAGCACTCTGGGGAGGTTGTCTCGGTGTCATTTAGAAAGGAAATGCTGCTGAAGGAAGTAGTGAAGGCAGCCTGAAGATTGCACACAGCAGGAATACTCTAGTCTGTTTCAGAAAGTCATCATTATTTTGGGGAGTAAGTCCTTAGAAGTTGTGATCTCCTTTCCTTGAAATAGACCTGGTGTAAGAAGCAGTAGCCATATTGTACAAACCAAATCTACACTACATACATGAATTGTTTTATTTATCACCAATGTGCATTTTAAAAACCGTGTATGGCAAAACCATACTTTTTTATTATCGAGATAGGTATATCTTAGGCAGTGGTTGGGAATTAATGAGTTCTGTTGGGGTAAGAGGGACAACTGGAATGGCTTTGTGTTCTGAGCTTTAATACATTAATGACACTAACATCATATGTTATATTTTCAAGAATCATATATGTGAACTGTCCTTTGCTTTTGCTGTAACTGGTAGTATAGACATCTTGTTATAAATCTGGCTTCTCAAGTTGAATGCACTGAAATCAAAATTCTGGAGAAGAATATAAATTCCTTTGTGTTAATAAACCTATTATGTTGTTGTTTTGTGGGTTTTTAAACCAAATTCTTACGGCCTCGGTGTTTCTCTTTCTCCTTCCCAGCAAAATCTGTCTTCAAAGCTCTTGTATGTGTCCATTACTAATTGCTGACTTCTGTCTAACCAGTGGAAAGATGTAATAATTCTTTCTGATCTGCTTAAATAGGCATAATTTATGATGGACAAAGTAGGATATGGTTTGTTATTCTTTTCTAAGCACTTGAACTTTATTAAAAGATAATTTTTTTTTTTCTTTTGGCAGTTTACATAAATGGACTTGGGCTATTTAGTTTAACTTTTTGGGAAGGAAGTAGGGCTCTAATGAATTAGTTCACTGTCCACTGTAATGGAACCTTTCTTCAAGAAGAAAAGTAAGCTTCTTGCCAGCCATTCAGGATTCCCCCTTGTTCTGGTGGCAGAACAAGAATAACCCCTTGAGCAAAATGTAAGTGTTTCAGGATGATCGGAATTTACAGCATTAGAAAGCTGCCAAGAAAGCAACTTCTAGCTGAGGCTATATTTGCCTGAATTGAAAAGTTTGCAAAGCTCATAATTGGCTGTTTTCTTCATATGTTTCTGTGCTTCCCATGACTTCATGGTCGTATGCGTGCGGTGACTTCTTCCTGCGATTGCCCATGGTGACAGTAATGAGTCTCAAGTATTTATATTTATCAGAAGATACTAAGACAGATCTTAACTACATTTTTTGGAAGAGGAAAATTCTGTAGCTTCAGGCAGGTGGAATGATGTTTTATTTTTTTTTCAAACCCTGTCTCTGCCCACTGACTTGGGAGTTAAGGTATTAGCAGCAGTATTTCATTGGGTTCAAATCTTGAAAACTTAAGTATTTTTGGTATTTTACTGTTGTTGTAGCTGTGTTGTGAGTATGGCTGCTTGATGTGTGGTGGCATCACAAAAGTCGTCCAAGTCTAATTAAACCAGTAACTGCCCTTTCCAAAATAAATTCTGTTCCTTCTCGGTGTTCAAGGGAATTAGGTTAAGTGAATTCCACTTGTTCTTCTGTACTTAAGGGTACGATTTATTTCCACTTCATCTCTGCAGGATGACAGGGATTTGTAGTATGCTGAGGACAGCTTGCTTCTCTGGGATAGGAGCTTCATGATGGAAAGCTGAACCGGGATTCCTTACACACACAGGACTCCCAGGAAATAAGATACAATATGGCACAAATTAACGCAAAGTTACCTAAATAAAACTAATGACATCAGTAAGCACGCTCTTTCAATCTGAGCAAAACTGTTGGATTGCATTTTGCTGTCAAAAATGTAGTGGCTTTGCTTCAGAGCATTAAATAAACCACTACCTTTTTAAAATCTGGACTTTGTGTGTTTAAAGGGTGTCCCTTACAGAGCGTTGGACCTGCACCTGCAGACCATGCACATGTGTGAATACTTCCTTGCAGAAGCACAAGCAGAAGCTCGATTCAAACAGCGTATGTGCACCAGTAGTTATAGTTAGTATGTGAGTCTGCGTATTTTATAGCCTGCGGTCATGTTTTGTGTAATCTTCACCCCAAAATCTGAAAAAAAAACCCTAACAGGTTTACATAAACCTAAAATGGAGATTGGCCAGTGGCTGTTCCTAGACAGGAATGGTTGGGTTTGGGGTGGGGGGTTTTTTTGAGCGTTTGTGAAAAGTGCATTTATCACATTTGAGAAACTAATTTCTCAGTATTGTCTTAGAAGATCTTTGTGTTCTTTCATTTTTCATCCATATACTCAGAAAAGCACTGTAGTTTAACTTTGAAAGCACCTTTCAAGGGCTCCTAGCTCAGCTGTTAATCATCAGATGGGATCATAAGAGCCTTTTTGTGCTGCTATCACACAGTTAACTAAAATGTGACATCTGTTTCTGCGTTCAAAGTGTATAAAAGTAACAGAAATAATTAAGAAGAAAATCCCCAAAATTTTTACCATATTCCATTTCTCTCTGGGCCAAGAACCATGTTTGAAGATTGAAAACCTTATTGAAAAGCAAATTAGTGAAACAACAAATACCAAACACTTTGTATTCCAGAAGGCAATAACATTTTTAAAATAGCTCCACTGAAGAAAATGCTCCTCCCAAACTTGTGCATTAAATACTACAAGTCCTTAAAGAGTGGTGGTTATCCTCTCCAATACCAGTCTTAGCTTTAATTTAATATTCTTGAGGTTTTCTCATTGTGAATGTGAACTATCTATTATGCATTGAATGTGTTGTTCTAATCCTGACTTGTCTTCCTAATATCTAGGTTTTGGGTTGGGGTTTTTGGTTTGTTTCAGGAAAAACTTCTCTAGAAGCCCAAGTCGGTAATCATTTTGTGTTGAGAATTGAGGGACTGGGTCCATTAGGTTTTGAGCTTTGAGAATCACACTCTGAAATGCAGAGTAGGTTTGTTCCAACTCACCGTGTATGCAGAGAAAAGTAAGCAAATTGAGATGTTTGCATCACTGTGGTCTAAGAACCTATAAGCTGAGTGGTCTATGGTGACACTGACACTCTATATGGAAGAAATAGCTCTGAGATGCTGCCCATCCTCTGCCCTGCTTCTGGGTTTGTGAAGAAAGTGCAGAAGCAGCAAGGGAGAATTTGGAGAAGATTAGATATGCAATAGAGAGGTTGATTAGGAGGCAACTGGGGGTTGAGGACCAATTTTGAGGAGGTAGAGCTCTAAGAGGTGGTGGGAGATACTTCTATTGGAAGTTGAACTGCTTAAAGAGGCAAAAAGTAGTCATTTATGTTGACCTTTAGATGCATCATGACCTCATATTTAGGTAAAGACTCGATAGTATACAACAACCATTCTATTCTAGGTTGTTGATGTGCTACTTGCTTACTAATAGACAAGAAATTAAATTAGCAATGCAATACGGCAGAAGCTGTGCCAGGCTTTGCTTGAGCATCATGACTGGATCCAAGCTGGCCAACTCTGAGGGAGATTCTAGCAGCTGGAAATGACTAGAGTCTAACGATTCCCATGCTCATGTTCCTTCCTAGGAGACAAGGGAATTAACGCAGCTCAGAGCATCCTAAAGTTCCCTTTAAATCAAGGGATTTAATAAAAAAAAGATTTAAGCTCTCTGACTCCATATGCTTTGCATTTTTATTGGTGCAAAGCTATGTGAACAGGACCATCAAACCTGTGCCATAAAAGCTGATGGCTGTGGGAAATCAGTCTCTTCCAATGATATAATCAGAGTAAATTGTCCTGTGTGTTTTGATTTGGGAGAGACAGAACAGGTTGGTTTCAGACACTAGATTGTCTTTGACTCATTGTTTGCAGGCATGGATTGTGTCAACAGAATTTAACCATCTCCTGTAAAAGCAGGAAGTTTCATAGAAAGGAGAGGCTGCAAGTAAAGTTGGCCAAGGAACAAAAATTGTGTGTTGTGAAAAATTTCAAGGTTACATTTGTTGTTTTCATTCTGTATTGCAGCTTGGGAACAAAGTCAGTCTGGAGCAGCGACTAGCTCTGTCTCCCACAGTCAAGGTCATGTTTGAGGCCGTGGTTTGGATGTTGTGTTTGAGAGTCCTAACTGCTATACCAGTAGTTATTTTGGGTAGTACCTTTCCCAAAATGCTGCTATATGCAAATTTCTGAAAAAAATTTAAAATCCTCTACATTGATATATATACACATGAAAATCTTGAGCTTGTATGCATGTGTGTGAGGCTTCTGTTCTCCCAAGCTTTCCTCCTGAATGATACACAATATTCATAGAAGTGGGGGAACTTTTCAGAAGGAAAGACCCATGCAGGCTCAGAGGGGTGTCAGGAGTATCTGCTTGAGGCCTGGGATCTACAGCATTTCCTTATTATGGAAGAATCCATACACTGCTTGGGAACTCCATCTCCATGTGCCATTACAGCATAGGCTTCTGATACATTTGCTGTCCTTCGGCATCAACTACGACTGTCCTTTTCTACCAAGGCTTTCCTAATGGTTTGTTGACAAAGGTCTCCCGATTTTCCTCTTTACCCTTTACTTTTGCCTTGTTCAGCTGATACCCAGCAGCAGTTCTCTCCAGTGTCATCACTCATAGCTCGCACAATGTGCAAGGAAGGAGGATCTCGGTTATTTTGCAGCAGGGTTTGCCAAGGTACAAAGTCTCACACAATGAGGCAGGCTGCTGCATTACTTTTCATTTTGATGGCTTTTCAAATCATTTGTGTAACTTTCAGTAATGCCCTGCATATTCATAGGGGACTGTGTTCATATGGTAATGAAGGTTAATTGGGGAAACCGCAAAACTATCAGGGAGGTATTGGCAGAGTTAGGAATGGGAGCCCATATCACTCATCAGAACTTGCTCACTTGTGATGCTTTTCACTGCCTTTATCTGGACTTGCACGTGTACTTCTTATTTATGCCTCATTTCTATCATTTCTGTAACCACATTATGGTTTCTGTCTTCCAGTATACACCGTTTTTCTTTTTAGGAACACTAACACATGATGATTATTTTTTAAGAACCGGTAGAAAAAGGTCAAGGGTATTTTTTGATTCAGAGTTTTCCTTTGTTTGCTTGTTTGTCTTAATGGAATGGTCTTTTTAGCCACTTGCCATGTTTATACAATAATTTTCCAGGGTTCAGGATTTAACAGTGCTGATCATGTTTTGCACCTTTCTTTTATACATCTGTTTTTTTTCAGCAAACACATGTGTCTCATACGTGCCAGTTTTTAGTTTACTGATGCTTCTCTTGCTGGTAAACAATATTTTCAAATCTGTGTGCAGTTTACCTCCTGTCTGAGTGGCAGACGACCATTAACAGAGAAGTGAACCCAATTAACAGATCCATGTAATAGGAAAAAGGGAGAGGGAAGGAAAGTTGTCTGGTATTTTTGCTCAGGTAATCTTAGCAATTTGCTATAAAGCATAATAGATGTATAGTATTCAAACTGAAATCTCCTTTTCTGGGAGAGGGCGAGAACCTCTTAAAGCTGATTTTGAGGTAGACCTTGTAACCCTCTTGGAAAAACGTGGTAACAAAGAGTGTTTTTAAAGCACAGCCTTGTGCACAAAGGGTAGAGAGAATTATTGCTTGCTTGCAAAAAGAGGGGGAGGAAAGCCCTAATTCCAGGTTTAGGGTTTAGGATTGGCAAATAAAGCACAGGCACTCATTTTTTTCAAACTGAGTAAGTGTCAGACACAATAATCATGGGGGGGAAAATCCCCTTCTGTAGCTTTTGTACAATGCTTTTCATTGTATCTGCACGATCAGCTGAAGTGAACTGGGAAGCTGTGTTAGCTGGGACAGTTACTGGCTGTCCCCTCTGCAGGAATCACGTTCCTCAGCTCCTGAAGACAAAAAGGTGAAAACTGCAGGATACTGCAGAAAAGCTGCAGCTTTCTTCAGAAGAGATGCTACACACAAATTCCCGAAGGCCACATTATCAATGGAGAAGGGCACCCTGGCCGATTGCTGCCCTAGAACAAGACTGGATGCCGAATTTAAGGGAAAAAGCTCTGTAGAGGCTAGGGAATTTTGGATCTTCTTGCCTTAACTAGTATTCAGCAGTCTGAGGACCATGATCAGGGAGTTTCAGCTGCTAGTTATATTTTGGCTTTCTCTTTTAAGAAAACAAATGGTACATCCTCCAAAAACAGCACAAACATGTACCAACAGTGAAGTTGATACAAATCCGAATTCTTGGCTGTGCTTGAACAAAATGCTTTCTGTTTGAAAAACTGCTTAACATCCCCTCTCAAATGCCAGTGTGCATTATTGTTAATTCCATTGCTGAGATAAATACCCTGATCATGATAAAGTGGTTTTAATAATAGGGAGGCAGGATATGATTATAATATATATGATATTTGTCTTGCCTTGATCCCTCTTATTGCTGAGAGTTTAGGCTTGCCACACCTGTGATCACTGTAAATAGCTGCAGTTGTTGGAGCATGGTTGTATTTTGTAGAGGAGGCTGGAAAAGTTCGGTTTAACCTGCTGCACTCACTTTTTATTATATGCATATGCCTGTGCAGTTCCCAGCACAAAATTTGGCCCTTGTCGAAAATACCTTTTGGCATACATCAGTTATAACTAAGCCAGTAGAAACTTGCCCTCAGCTTTGGCTGAACAGTAACTCAGTCTTGTCTGGACTCTGTTTTTGGTGAAGTGGCAGGAAAAATCTCTGTTCTTTTTTGAGCCAACTCATTAAAAAAAAATAATTTCTCGCTTTAACATATGATATTTTAAAAAAACCTGAAAAGTTTATACTAAATCAGTTGCACTTTTAGAGTAGGCTTGTAAGTAAACAATAAATATTTGGTGAGTGAAAGCATGTCCATAAATGTTATTGCTATAAGGGACTATGTACTTGGGACCTACAGGAGTGATGTAGCCAGAATGTGTCTGGGGCATTAATAAACCTTTTTCAAGTTTCTTTTTATTCCAAAAAAATCAACTTTTTGAGCCAATGGTACCAAGCTTGTCAATTGCCAATCTATGACTTCATGTTGTGAAAATGGAGCTCTTGGGACCAAGGAGTTATCAGCAAAGAGATTTGCATCCAGCAATACTGTATATCTCATTTGTTAAAGCATTTCATCTGCCATGATTACATTGAAAACCCAAACTGGATTTTAAGATCTTTTCTTCTGCCTTAGCAGTTTAGAAAGAAATCCCCCTTTCCCACACATTGCTTTACCAGGTAGGCTGTATTAAGAAACTAAATCAAGTTTTGATAGATTCAATAAACTAATCATACAGGGGGAAAAAAGGGGCAATTATTTTCCAGTCAGTTTTCCAGTGCATCATAAGCAGATACTATTTTTTTTGTTCTAGCAAGAGCACATTATAATGAGATGTTAATATTTTGCTACATGATCAATGGCATTTAATTTTGGGAAAGGTTTGTTATGCAGATTGGATTATAAGTTTTACGAAAGGAGTCTTTTGCAGGCAGTTAATTAGGCCAAACCCATTTGGTTTTCTGATTACAGTGATCAGGAATTAATTTGACTTACTCCTTATGTGTATAACTAGAAGCACAGATCTCTCATTTCTTCCCATCAGGTATTTATTCTTATCCAAACAGCTGTCTCTTATGGTGGATGTTAACTTGATTGGTAACTTCAAAGTTCAGGCCATGTCCTCCCTGCGTTGCCCCATGGTGGTCTTTAGCCACTATTACGCTGCAGATCAGCAATTCATATCTTTCCTTATCCTTCCACACTTTTACTGAATCCATCACTTTACTCTTTTTCTCTCGTAATGCCTTTCATCTCTGTAGTCTTTGGTATCCAGTGGAAGGTGGGAGTGATGTTTCTGTGCCAAGAACAATTACATTCCTTTTATTTTTACTCCTTCAGCAACTTTTCATCGTGTGTCTTTGTGCTTTACCAGTACTGTCTAGAAAGGGATCTGTGGCAAGCTCTGCAACCCTGTGCGTGTCAGTACCTACCTGGAATCCTCATCCTCGTTCTTCTCTCCTGCGGTTTGTGTTAACTTTTTCTACAGCCTCTAGGTCTGCTCTTTCAGACTGCAGAACATAAAGTGTTCTTGCCACCTTCTTATACATGCAAAGAAGTTTTATCGTGTCAGTGCCGAACGGGCTTGCTCTCCTTTCATGTCCAAGTCAAACTTGCTGTGTTTGTTTTTCTAACAAGCAAACAAAAAACTTTGGGATTTTGTCTTGTTCTTTTCTCTCTCCTTAGTGACTCCTCCTTAATTTATCCCTGCCCACCTCTCTCACCCTTTAATCAGTTTTCCGGGTGTTTCTGAGCTGCTTTTCAGCTTATTGTTTCTATCATATCCGTAAGAGTTGCTCTCCCTTTCATATGCATTTCTTTTCTCACATTGCCCACATGATAGAAATTGTCAACAGTTGTTTATATGAAATGGAATATAGGTCTGACCTGTGAAATTGGTGAAATTGCCAATAAACTGTATGCCACCAGCATAATGCTGCAGTTGTGTTGTACTAGGCTTTTCTATCTTGTTAATACTGATAGTGGTATATATGTTGTTGATACTAATAACTTCAAAGCTGTGATTAGTTCCTTGGATCGTGAGTAATTCAGGGTGATCCACTGAGGACTAGCTGTTCATATGATACAGGATCTCATCTTTGAATCCATTGTTGGAATCAGTTAAAGATAAAAAAGATATTTTACTACGTGTTTTCCTAACACAGCTTTTCACTGTGAGAAGTTGCTCTCATTACTCTAAGAAGAGAGATGGTTTGCATTATTGCAGATTGGGAAGAAATAATCTGAGAGATAGTACATGCAGCCAAAACTTTGGATGAAAACAAAACCTTTCTTCAAACTGCTTTGATATGATATGCACATTGTTGCTACAGACCGATTAACAGATGTAACTTTTCCAGTATACAGGAATCGATTTTATTTTGCTTCCAGTATATGTTATAATACACCATGCCGAATATGCCACAAAGCAGTGCTCTTAAACAGCGCCACTACTGTACTGTGTGCTGAAGAGTCACATTATGTGCCTTCCACATGACTCTTGGCAGGAGACTTCTGTCTTGTGTAGAGGCAACTGGTCCACACGAGACTTGTGCTGAACATGCCAAAAGGATATGCTAATGCTGACATTCAAGTGGAACTGACCGAGTCCCTTCATAGAATCATAGACTGGTTAGAGTTGGAAGGGACCTTAAAGATCATCCAGTTCCACACCCCTGCCCTGGGCAGGGACACCTCCCACCAGAGCAGGTTGCTCCCACGCCCCATCCAGCCTGGCCTTGAACCCCTCCAGGGATGGGGCATCCACAACTTCTCTGGGCAATCTGTTCCAGTGCCTCACCACCTTCACAGTAAAGAATCTCTTCCTAATATCTAATCTAAATCTTCCCTCTTCCAATTTAAAACCATTACCCTTGTCCTATCACTAGACTTCCTGACAAAGAGTCCCTCTCCAGCTCCCCTGTAGGCTCCCTTCAGGTACTGGAACAGGCCTCTATAAGGTCTCCCTTGAAAAGGTTAGCTCTTCTTCTCAGTTCCAACTGCCAAAGTTTAATCACAAAGGGTAGTAACTTAAGCAATGACCCATAAAACAAAGGTATGAAAAGGGTATAATGGACTTTGCCGATAGACCTGTTAGTAGGTACAGTTTTTGAAGCTGTTAGTACAGGATGATGTGTCTTCAATCTGTGACACACGTAATGTTGGATAAATTCATATTTGCTTCTGGNAAAAAAAAAGGCTGCCTCTTCTGGGAAACTATTCATTCCAGAAAATGCAGAGGAGGAATATTTATAGAAAGTGAGAAAATATCTTGGGTTCCTTGCAGAGTGAATAATGAATAACTCAGTCAAGTGTAAATGGCTTTAGAGGAAAAAAGTCTATGAAAAGATAAGCTACCTGGTAAATTTTTTCTGTTAGGCAGTAAACCAGAAAGGTGCATGCCAAAGATAAACTTTCACTTCAGAATTATTCCAAATCAGAATCTTAAAAATTTGGCATGGAGAATGGAGTTTCTGCGATCTGTACATATAGTTCTAGACTGTAGATAAAAAAAAAATGCTGCGAGTATTCCCTCACCGGGCTGCCTTTGTTCTGTTTTACTTCTGTTTGGATACGTTGTCATCACTCTTAATCTGGTGAAGTAATTTTTGAAATCTTGGTTTAAAATTAGGTATTTTACAATTCCCACATATCATCATAAATCATGAATGTTTGGTTTTACATTTCATTGCAGCGGAAAACAGATGTGCTACTTCAAATGCAGCAACATGCACAAAGTGTCTTGCTTTGGGTCCAGAGTGTGGCTGGTGTGCTCAAGAGGTATGGCATTTTAATTATTCACTTTTGACTTTATATTTTAGCTGTTTTTGATCTTTATCAAGATAAAAGACTTTTAAACTGTGAAAATTATAGTGAGAAATGGCAAGTCTTTAATGACCTCCAGAGACAAAACCTGAGAAATCATTTGAAATATATTTTGTTTCCAAAGGAGAAAATACAACCTTTTATTTGGAAAATTGCAGTAATTTTAAATAAAGTGAGAACTTTTTAATGTGTTCCATCTGCTCTGTAGACAGCTTTGGCAGACTTATAGTAACTTTGAGAGTTCAACGATTTTTGTCTTCAAAAGCAAAATTACTTATCAGTAATTTATACTAAGCCCTCATTATATATCAGAACGTGTCTCTACGTATATGCCAACTGCATTTAGCAAAAGGTTTTACTAGCAGTGGAGTTAACTTTGACTTCCCCATATATTATGACCCTGTCAGTGATGGAAATACTGATACTTTTCTTATTTTTACACTTGAAACTATCGATTCTGAGACTTATCCCAGAAGGTAGATCTTAGTAGCAAGAATTATTCTAAAATTGCTATTGCTTTGCAAACTGGAAGAATATGGGAATTTCTGGTTTTGTTTGACAGAAAACAAAACCCCAGTTGTATATTATTTCAAGTGAGGCTGGACGATTTTAAGCACTTTAGGGGAGCAAGGTTTTTAAGAATAACCCTTGCAATTACAAACTCATATGTTCTTGAAGGTCACATGCAAATTATCTGCAGTAGCTTGCATTAGCAGAGAAGGTAGATAAATTCCTTGGGTGTGCCTGGAAGAGATAAGGAGTATAAGGTGCCAGTGGAACTTTATCCAAGATACTGTGTCTTGGAATTATTAACCTAGTCTGAAACAAGTATAAGGAGAAGCAATGCAGCAGAGGCATGGAGGGCTTGTTTTCCAAGAGGGTGTGTGTAGAGAGCACAGTGGATTATGGTGTGGAGTGGTCCATTATTTTGACCCGGTGTCCTGTCTTACAAAGAGCACAGTTTTATCCTGCTACATCTATGTTTATTGTGGAACAGCACTTCTCAGCTCTCCAGTGCTATGGAGCTGCTGTAGATCTCCTCTAACGAGGTGGTCAGATTTGACCAGGTTTCAGTTCTACCCTGCTTCTCTTGCATCACTTCTCATGTCAATCCTAAGAGCTGTTCATGGAAACCAGGGGTTTGTCAAACTCTCTTAGTCTATGCTTTGACAGGTGGTTCATGCACCCGTCCGTGGTAGAATGGCAAACCCATGTTCATGCACATAGAAATTTCCCAGAGTTACAGATACAGTTTTCATCTAAGCATACCTGCTTCATCAAACAATGTTTTTAATGAGAAAATCATCCTAACGCTTGAGATGCTTTGACTTCCTACCTCCACTTAGCGAATTCAGAAAATGCGATATGTCAGTCATTAGCAATAACAATGGGAGTAACTAAGTTCTCTATACATTTAAAAATCTGCCTTTTTGAACTATATGTACATCAAAAAGGGTGTATGAGTAGCAATAATATAAAAAAGTTGTCTCTGTTGTCTATGTTAAAGAAGGCTATGGAAAAAATATATCAGAGGTAGACTACGAAAATGAGTTGGAGCTTGGAAGACAGGGTACATGACTGTTGAGTCTCATCATCAGGGGCTTTCTCTGGCCTTTTCAGGATCTGGAAGACTGTTCTGTCATACACAGTTGGCTGTATGCACTTTTTGATTGTTTATTTTCCCCATCTGCCTCTGAAATATCAGAGACTGTCCGTTGCTGGGTCTCCAGCTGTGGCTGGGATGGACCAGGGCACTGAAAGCACAAAGGATCTTGTCTTTTTTTTCCTTGCATGATCAAGAGCGTGTTAATCATCAGATTTGTGGTCAGGAAGGAATTTTGCATTGGATCATGTTGGCACAATTTTGGCAACTTTGCCCTTTCACTGCAACAAAGGATGCGCTGCTTCTGAGATTATTTGGCTACTAATCACTTTGCTGTTATTACAGGGACTTTTTTATGTTGGTGGCATCTTAAACTGTCCAGTCTTGTGCTACATAGCTTCCTCTCTCTGGGGTTTCAAATGATGTCGTCCAGCTGGTCTTTGAATTTGGTGTAGGGTACTTGGTAAAACTTAAACATCTGTGATAGATAGGTCAGATAAATGTAAAGCTGATTTCTGCTATTTTTAAATACTAGCCGAGGAACATTAATAGTGGATCCCTCTGAAAACTAACCTGTTTTGATGCAGTGTACATGGTACTTTCTTAGTTTAACTAACTCATAGCACAGCACAGAACTTTTTGCAGTGACCTGGTGACAGTACATGGTTTCCTTTTTCTCCAAAGTCAGCTTGTTCTGATTGTGCAAGATCCTCTTTGTCATACAAAAGTGTTGTCCTTTATAGAAAAAAAGTCATTGTGGCTGTTAGGTTTAACTTCTAATTTAAATATTTTGTCATTGCCCTTATTAAAAACATATGGCTTCCATTAACTCGTTCTACAATTTATGCAATTATAGTAGCATATTTTACTGTCTCAAAGACTATTATTTTGTTTTTCTCTTTCTTTTGAAGATATTACAGTTGTTTTTTTCAGCTCGGATTGTTTTGTACTTTTTGTCTCTTGTAAAACAGGATTTCATGGCCGACGCAACACAGAAAGGACGCTGTGACACTGTTTTCAACTTAATGAAAAGAGGCTGCCAATCAGATTTTGTGGAAAATCCCACAGTTCATGTCACAATACCCAGTGACCATGAAACAAATACACAAGTGACACCAGGAAAAGTTTCAGTCCAACTGCGCCCAGGTGGGGTTGTCTCTACCACATTGAGATTGTAGTCAATTTAAACTAAATACAGTACTACTAAGTACAGATATTTTGTGAAGCTGCTGCTGGAATAATTATTCTGAAGAATGATGCTGTAACGTTATATTATAGGCCTATGATGATGTTGCTCAAATATTCAAGTATGGGAAGGTCAGAATAATGCAAGTAATAAGTGGAAAAGGGGTTGTAGTTAGTCTTTTCTGGTTTCTGTTGTGGTTTCTTGATTCTTTTTCTTTAGCCAGTCACAAAAAAAAAAGTTTTTCTTTCTGTGCATATAAACTGTATTCCTTACTGAAAGTAAATTGGGCTAGAATTCCTAAATTCATCATTTTATAAGCTTCTTGATTATTTGATTACTTTTAAGTGCATTGACTAGACAACGATGAAGACACCAAAACCAAAATATAAGAGGACCAGATTCCTAAACGAGACTTAGCTATTCACTGCCTAACATTTCATTTATAAAATGTGGGACACTTGGCCCTAATAAAACCTACAAGTCCTTCTATGGTTTAGTGAACATTTTTGCAAGCAAATAGTGAAGTTATGTTTGGGGTTCCGTATGGAAGTTCTTGCATCAGGGAGGCAGAAGAATGAAATTCTGAAGGCTTGAGAAGAATAACTTTTGATGTATAGATATCATGCCAGAATTTTATTCCCCATGGAAGTACACAGATATACAGCTATAGTTGTGCCTCAAAACAGAAATTTGATACAGTATAATCATGCAGACAAGGATGGTTTTTATTTTGAAACTGGGCTATTTGTCATTGTTTACATATACCCAACTGTCAGGATTTACGTGGGAAAAAGTAAAAGCTGCACTCAGCAGCTCGCTATACGCTGACCGGAGACCTGCAAGGGTCATTTACAAAAAGTAATTCGATTTACATTGGCAAAGAGGAAACAGAAAAGTTACAGCACACCGAAATTATGTTTTCTTCATGCAAGCCCTGATACAGACAAATCCTAACATTTTGAGGTGAAATATGTTCAAAGGTCACTGGGAAAAAGTACTTTGCGTGTTTCACTTTTCTGGGTCAGATCTTTGTTACATATACTTTAATTATGCTATCTAGCAATGTCATATGCATTAGTAAATGTCATTAATAGATAAATCGTATTTCAGGTGGGAGATTTTTAATTAATCTGTTTCTGAATGTGTTTAGACAGCTTTTAATGAAAACCTGCATAATTCTTTTATAGAATCATAGAATGGTTTGGGTTGGAAGGAATCTTAAAGATCATCCAGTTCCAATCCCCTGCCATGGGCAGGGACACCTCCCACCAGAGCAGGTTGCTCAAAGCCCCATCCAGCCTGGCCTTGAACCCCTACAGGGATGGGGCAGCCACAGTTTTTTTCATGGTGCATGGTAGTTAGAAGAAACATAACTGAAAGTTAAAATTACTGAACAGAAAATTGATTCTCTCAATCAATTTTGTCCTCAAACCAGGACACACTTACGGACTTAGAAGTGTCAACCTTGAAGTGACTGAGCACAATTTGTATGCAAATCTATGTCCTTTGTGAGTCATAACTGCTTTGTGGTATAATGCCAAAGGGATTGCATAACCAGGAATTTAGAAGAAAACAGGGAGAAGTCAGATTTTTACAATAAATTGTACAGTGCTCCTACAAGAAAAAGAACCCAAAATGTTTCATAAAGAGTCCTTTTATGGCTATTTTTGAACAATGTTTCAAGGTTTTAATGACTCTTGGGATGTTTCCTTGTTTGTTTGTTTTTCTGTTTCCTGACACAAACAACTTTGTGCTGAGGTTGCTGCAAAGATAAATGTATTTTTAAGAGTGTCCATTCAAAAATAGTAAATAAACTTATTTGTTTCCTTTGAATCAGGAAGTGAAGCAAACTTTCTGTTAAGAGTTCATCCTCTAGAGAAATATCCTGTGGATCTTTATTATCTAGTTGATGTCTCAGCCTCTATGCACAACAATATAGAAAAACTAAACTCCGTTGGATTTGCTTTATCTAAAAAGATGGCGAATATTTCTCTTGATTTTCGACTTGGATTTGGATCCTATGTGGATAAAACTGTGTCGCCTTATATCAGCATTCATCCAGGTAGAATCCATAATCAATGCAGGTATGTAGGCTTTGCATATTTACTGTGCCACTGAGAAATTATTTAATTACACAAATATGCATTATACATTTTTATTTTTAAACCTTTTCAGAATCTGTCTTTGTTTCATTATACCTTGGTTCACCAGAAAAGTTCCTAGGAAAATGCTGAAAAGTATTATACAATGATTATTTCTAAAATATCTGGAAAAAAATGTGCTGTATTTTCTTTAGTAAAACAAGCCAAACAACATGCTGCTTTGGTGTATTTGATGTATTTGTTTTGCATTTAATTTCATAGCCAACTGTTGTGTTCTCAGTTATTTTGGCTATATATTACTTGGATTCATCACAAAATTTTGTACTTTCTGATCCAGGACTTCTCTTCTGGTTTCTGGTTGTGTATTCATTAACTCTTTTCTTAAAACTGCTTTTGTTGGTGTGATGCAGTTTCTTTCAGTTCATTTAATGAACAAAAGCAATCCTCTGATGTAATTCCACGGTTGCAATATGAAGGAACTCCCATTTAAAATAAGAAAGGTGTTCTGGCTTGCATTTCTGTTTTCATGCCATGCCTTTTATACCTTGCGTTCAACACTTGCATAAAGTGAGGGATCACTTTCAAGATCTTCTGGAGAAGAAGATTATTCACAAGTTCCAATCTGTATAAGCCATGATACTTGGAAAAGTGAATATTAACTGTTCATATCTTCTTGCTTATTATTATCTTCCCTGGGAAGACATGATCCAAAGTTCTGTGAAGTCCATAATTATCTTTTTTATTTTTATTATTATTATTTTTTATTTCAACAGTGTTTAAATCGGGCACTAGTAGTGTAGTTCATTACATAGAAATAAACATGCATGAATAAAGCAGTCATCTAGACTTACCTATATAATGAGTGGAGGTCAATTAGCACTCAATTCATTATGCCTAGAAGTAGACATCTGCAGAGAGGTATCAATCTTTAAAGTGCTGGTTTCTCTTTGTTGATTGTTAGTTGAGTTGGGGACATGCAGGTTGTAGCCTGGATGCCTACACTGTGTTCAACAGAAGTGAGTTGAAACCTGCTCAGCATCTCTGAATCAGAGGAGCACTTCAGCTTGGGCCATAAATTCCACTGCCATAAATTTGTCACAGAGCAATGACCTGCATAAATGCTGTGGCATTAGCTTGCTTATGTCAAACTTCATACTTTCTCCCTTAAATGTAATTTCAAAAATTATGTATATAACCGCTTTTCGGTATAATGCCATCATTTACAACTATGATGTTACTGAAAATGGGATTGTCAATCCTTTTAACAAGGTATCTGTCACTACTATCAACATTTCTTTCAAATACATTTACTTACTACTAGTGGATGTAGGAACTTAGATTGTATTTTAGTTTTGACCCAGTAGCCTGTGTGTCAAGCTGTTAAAGGATCTGAATGTTGTGGTGTGGTAGCCCCTTCTCAGGATAACAAAAAGCAAAGGTGTACCGATCCATAGATGATGATATACTCATGGGATTTTATGGGTTAATAGGGATGCAATATTTACATCTCCTTCTTGTTTTGTTTTGTTTTTGCACAGTGATTATAATTTAGATTGTATGCCTCCTCACGGTTATATTCATGTGCTGTCCCTGACTGACAATATAGCAGAATTCAAAAATGCAGTGAATAAACAAAAAATTTCTGGGAATATTGATACGCCTGAAGGGGGTTTCGATGCGATGCTTCAAGCAGCAGTGTGCCAGGTAAGGAGCTTGTTAATAAAAGACCAAATGGTAGTTCAGACACAGGTATATATTCATATACATTGGTTCAACAGTGCTCAGTGTTTTTGGATTCAAAATGTCAGTTCTAGGACTGATAGTAATATGGTTTCTTCTTCTTTTTCTATTATTTTCTCTTTAGCTATATGTTTCTGCTTGCCTGATTAAAGAGAGCATAAGGAAATATTTTTCAGTATTGGTTAATGACACTCTTTAAATTCTGACTTTAACCAGCCTAACATAGATTGAATGATGAAAGAAACTACTTCTTGCTTGAGCAAACACATGTAATTTACAAAATTAGTTTCAAAAATCATTGAAGCCCTCCTTGTGTTCCTGAGCTGACAATGCTTCATTGACATTTCTTCTGCTGAAGAATGTATTTGAAAACTGGAGGATCAGTTACATATCTGCTTAAGATATGTAAGCTAAAGAAAGCAAATGCACTTTAATGTTATCTCAGCTTTTAAAGAATATATGTTGAAAACAATACAAATCAATTAAAAATTATCTTTTTTATATTAATAACATTTCATCACCATCTTTCCCATGCAGAAGAGGATGGAAAAGATCTCCATCAGTGGTGCACAGTCTATAAGCATATTAAATAATAAGATTTTGTTGGTAAATAATAATAACTTGTTTGCTCTACAGGGGCTATTTTGCATGTTTTTCTTCTATACATAGTACTGCAGTAGAAACTTTGAACGTTGGCTGATTTATGGGTTAACTAATGCTCTATAAGATACTTTTTCTGCTCCTCTTAAAGAAAGTAATTCAACTCCTGTCCAAATCACAGGCTTGGTGACTTTTTCATCTCTTGGGACAATGTCAGGGTTATTCTTTTATCTTGCCTGTCCTTACATTCTTTCTTTTTAGAACAGCAGAATGAGGCAAGGACAAAAAGGAATGCAAACTATGCTAAAAATTAATAGTTTGGCCCAATTTTCCAATTTTGATGAGCTGTAAACAGGTAAATAAAAGCCCCTCTTCATAGACACTGTGATCGCAGCTGTTCCAAAAAAATTATTCTGGAGCTTTGGAAAAATTCTTTAAAATTCAATGTTTCTCATTGGACACATTCCACACTTATGACGTGTGAGCTCTAGAATAATATATGCTTCTACAAACAATAGAATGGAAACATTTATGAGAATGGGGTGGCTTTCCTGCTAACTGAATTGTGAACCAAAATGGATGAGAACAATGTGCAATTCATAACGACCGTCATGAACTCTGATTTACATTAATGTGCACTCATTTTGCCTACAATAGAACTTTATGACTTGCTCCATCTTGCTTTAACCAATACATCCCTGTTGCAAGCAGTGACAGGTTAGGACATGAAGCACTTTCGGGTTTTGGTTGCTGTGACATACGTAGGTAGGAGTCTTGAGGTGACAGAATGAAATAATGGTGTCTTAGGACCAAGAGGAGAATTTGGGAGTATTTAAGAGCTAACTTGTTTCTAAATAAAGTTTAAAATACCCCTTCTCTAGGGGAACATTGTCTAGGATTGTCTGAGGGAGGCTGATGCTTAATGTGTAGGCTGAAAAAGAGACCACACCTCTCTGTACTTCTTATCCCTGCTGTTACGAGATGCTTAATCCTCATTCAGAGCTAGCAGGGAGCGAGCCTGGGACGGGAGCTAAATCGCTTTGTGCAAGGCAAAGAAAGGAAGGTAGAGAATAAGTCACAAAGCCTGGCAGAGTGTATGGGCTGTGTTGCAGGTACACGTTTCACAAGAGATGAAAGATGCCTGGTAGCGTTAAGGGGAATGGTAGAGATGAGACAGCATCGTAGAAAGGAGGAGCAAGGAAGGAGGAAAAAAAGGAGGAATAATGGAGTTAGTGAAGAAGAAGATGGAATAATTGCGAGGAGGAATAATGAAGAGAATATGAGGTGACTCATGCGTGCCTCAAGTTTCATTTAAAGCAGCCGTTTATTCCTTGCAGGGAAATAAATGTTATGGAAATACAAATTAGTGCCTAACCCAGTTTAGATAGAAGTTTGCCCTGCTACCTCCTTGACATCACTGAATTTCTAAAGCACATTAAATTCACCCTAATGGATGCCACTTTACTATTAATCCCTTAAGATGGTGGATAGATGTAGTATTTTGCTGCATAATAAGGAATTTCTCGATTTGCAGGTGCATGAAGGCATTCAAACTTTAGTTTATTCATTTGTTGATCATATGCCAATGTCCTTTCTGGAACAGTGTGTAGGCAAAGAAAATTATAAATTATGAGAATATAAAGTAAATAAATATAAAGTAAATATAGAAGAGGGCGCCATATGCAGAGTTATTGGTTGCAGTGCGTTTTGGATTCCAGAGAATTTTACAAATGCTATGTAGTAGTGACACACATGACGTGACAGCTGTACCCAAGCCCACTAGCTATGCATAACTTGTATATATTTTGAGAGAACTTCCTTTAAAAAGCAAAGTGGTAAGTGGATTTTAAGTGGTAGTGGTAGTTTTCAGATGTAGTACATGACATATATTTCCACACAAAATGCTTTAAATAACCTGTTTTAAATAACCTCAATGCTGCTCAGCAATGTTGTATCTGAAAGTAAACTTTCCCATTCATTTTGTTGTTCATTATTTTAGAAAATAGGTAGTTACTAGTTTCTTATGCCTAATTTTGTTTCCTTTTTAGAGCCATATTGGATGGCGTAAAGAAGCAAAACGACTGCTTCTCGTGATGACAGATCAAACTTCCCATCTGGCCCTTGATAGTAAATTAGCGGGGATCGTAATTCCCCATGATGGAAACTGTCATTTGAAAGATAATGTGTACATCAAAGCTACGAGTATGGTAAGGTATATGTCATAAATTCTCTCTTCGGAGAAGCAGTGTAAAACTGCCTAAAGGAGGCTTTTAGATTGCTGTCAAAGCACTGTTTTTATTCCAGGTATTAGAATAGCGTTTTTCCAGGTAGGCAAGCTGTGAAAGGAAGAATCAATCCCCTGGAAATACTGACTGTTTTTTTTGTCTGGGATAAACTGTTTTGGAGTCTGAGACAACAATACACAGCAGAGGAGGATATGTTGCCAGGTTTGGTGTGGGTTTTTTATTGCCGTCTCGTAAAAAATTGCACAAGTTTTCTATAAAATATAAGTAAGAGGTGTCTGGTGTGATATTTTGCACGAGAAGTAGCTGTAATATGTAAGAATTGCACCATCCTGCTTATAAAGCAAAGGTAGTGACCGTGGTTTATGGTCAGAAAATGCCCAGATGCATCGGTTGGAGAGGCTTGGTAAAAGTAAAACAGAAGATGTGCAACAGTAATGAGCTGATTCAACCATGATGGGCTAGAAAATACTCTTGTGCCACAAAGCTTTGCTGTGGTAATGTAGCATTAAATACCTTTGATCTCACCGTATAAAGCCAGTGTGTGGTAATACATACCTGTGCAAAAGGTTCATCAAATCCCCTGTAGCAAAATAACATGCAGATATTTTTAGCTTTCAAAATTATTTCTTCAAGAATGTATAAAGTAGTCATTAGTGACTGAGGAATGGAACATTTTCGCTAAGATTTTTAGGTTTTTGTTTGCTTTGGCTACTTCCTTAAATAAATACGAATTGTTTGTTTAAGAAATGTGATTCACTATTTAATAGCCATGTAATCAGCAGAAAACAGGAATATGGATTGTGGTATCATCTGAGCACATTACAATTTTATTCTCAGTGCTGGCTGCACTTAGTTAAAGTATATAGCCTGTGTTGAAGCCAGCAAGGCAGTAGTGAAGTCGGTGAGGGCTGCCTGTAAGTTAGGCTAGACCTGAATTCAGTCCAAGCAACTGGTGGATACTGGGCCAGCAGGAACCAGCCGCCGTATGGTGTGTGATCACAGAATACAGGAGGTTTCTGGGAATCGCTGGGTGTTCAGGACCTTGCTGGGTGGAGGAGGGAGCTGAGCGTGTGCTAACAGGAAGGCTGTTTGGATTTCTCATTATCTGATGTTCTTGCATTCATATACTCCCTCTGTCACCTCCTGGATATTCCCTCGCAGATGTCAGTGTTAATTATTTCTCCCTAGCCATTTGGTTCAGTTTCGGTATTTCTGCAGTGTCCCTGGGATAAAAACAGTCCCTTCCTTTATTCTACTTAAAGCAAATAATCCCAAAACTTTCCTTCCTTTCCCAAGGCAGAGCATACTTACAGATTATGGTGTTATGGTGTCCCTATCTCTATTTTTCTTTCTTCCCCTTCCCCAATTCCCTGGTTTCAGTGCCATAAATAAGAGGAATTTTGCTCTGCGTATTAACAGTTGCTGAAGGTACAAATCTTATCCTGGTATTCAGGATTCCTTTGGTATATCATCTTTCTCAGAAAAAAAGCCAAAACAGAACCAAGGATATTTATTTTCTGTCCAACTTGAGAAATTAACTTCTGTTTCAGATGCAAAATCTCACCAATATAAAATACAGACAAAATTAATCTCTTTCCAAGGAACTATGACAGATTGATGGCTGACTGAAGGAAGTGTTTTCTGGATTCTGGGCTGAAAGATGATGACTTTACTGTCCCATACAGAATAAGAAATATCCATGGTTATTGCTATTGATGCCTTTTGTAACATGAGGTAGTCTTTTTAGCCACCCAAATGAAATGACCTTGAAATATGCTTAGGTCTGTGGTGGCACGTTTCGGTCCATGTGTTTTCTGGCTGCTAGCCCATATCTTTTCCAACCACGGGCAAATTCGTTTATGCCCACATGTAACAGAGGGCGTGCAGTTAGTAACAGAAAAGGCATAGGATGGAAGTCTTTCTATTTTTATAGAGTAAATATGACATGATAACACAATAGTGTTTGTAAAGATAGATGTGCTGGTTTCCTGCTTTTTTGGTTTGATGTCAGTGGTGGATAGCCTGTGATTATTTCATTCATAGAGATCCATACAAAAACTTCAAATGAACAAGTAAAATTAGAGGGGAAAGGCTATTTCATATTTAAATGAAGCATCAGGAAAGGCTGTCAGCTTTTTTAAAAAATACATCATATGGAACATATTTTGGCTTTTTTTTTCCTTATTGATATGATTTTATTGTGCTATGCTAAATGGAGGAGCTATCTGAAATCACATTGTTTTCCTGCTTTGATTCCTATCTTCTGGTAGTCTTAAGGAGATTGCATTTGTCATATATTTATTTCCTCTTTGTGCCAGTTAAGAGGACTTTGCTTTATTTATTGGCAGCAGGTTAACCTTTAGATCAGAAGTGTTTCCAGTTAGTCACTTTTCTCCCTCTTTCTTTCTAACTTTTGCAAAGCAGTCATGCAGAAGTCAGCAAAAAAGCTTAAGACAGGAAAGAAATCTGGTCCATTTCAATTAGATCTGTGCTTGGTTAAATCCCCTACTTGAAATACTTACCGTCTGTATTAGTTATCTTCTCAGCTTAACACAGCGGGTTAAAATAAAAAATAAATGATGTAATTGGAACAAGAAAGATGATCTAAAATGAAAGTACATTTGCCTGAGCAGTAATGGGAAGCGATAAGATGAAAATATATAACGTACAGTAAGGTTTTATGGCAAGAAAAATGAGGCTCCTTGAGTGACCAACTGTCCCTTATGCCATCTCTTTACATACTTAAAATGAAAAAGACAGTGTGGGTCTGTTGATGCTTTCGTCTTTTAAAGTCTCTTCTAGTAAAAGGAAAACTCTTCTTTCTAATCTGAAGTGAGACTTTAATGTACTACTAATCAAGCTGGACACTGGCAAGTTAGAGCTGACAAGTGTGCTGGTAAACAGACCAGCTAGTTGGGGATCTAGTCCTTTCTCTGCATGCGTTCTCTTGGTTTCAGTAGGCTCTATCTGAATAAGCTTTTGTTTCACAAGGTCTTGGAAACCCATCTCTGATACCTCTGATGCCAGAGTTTTGCTCTTATTTGCAAACATGTTTGAAGGACCACTTTGCTGGAATTCAGACATGTCCCCTATCATGTGTTGAGCAGAAGGCTGACTTATTTGACCACCACCTCATGATGTTTCAACGCTGCTGCCATCTTTCACACATTTATAGTGCAGGAGGTATTTACAGAACATCTAACTTCACTGGCCAGTGTCCTGGGACCACTTGGTGTGTATGTGACCTGCCATGTGGCTAGTGCAGTATGGTGGAGGCCCCACCACTGTGGTCTGTGGTCATGGAGAAGGCAGGAGGCTGTAGTACTGTTGTTACAGACTACTGAGAGTGGCAACAAAGCCACTGCTGCTGGGGTTGACCCACAGCTGCTGTGTAGTGGGAATGGATGCTCACTGGACCCTTGCCTATGGCACACTCCCCACTGCAACTGTAAGAAGGTCCGTTTATTGCTACCTTTCATCACTTATCGTGAGGAATATAATCTCTTACCAAAGGGTAGAAAAATTGAGAGAGGCGTGGACTGTGGCTAAGATCAAACTGCAGCAAGAAACTCCTTTGTTCTTTCTACAGGAGAATTTCTTTATAATGGTGCGATATGATGGAATACATGGTGGAATATACGATGGATTTTGCCCCCTTGCAGAATTTTGTCTTAGCTGTCTTGGCTTTCAGATTACTGTTGGGAGCGAGGTGACTTGCAGAGTGCCTTGAGTAATAAGTGGCAGTCTGAGGAGAAATGAATTGTACAGGGAAACAGAGAGTGTGTTTGTGCAAGAGAGCAACAATATGGGACAAACGGTGAAAAACATCAGGAAAGAAAAGACAACAGAAGTATATGGGGGAAAGAGGTTGAAGGACCTGACGTAAGTGGGGATGTCAAGATAAAATCTCTGTAAGGGGAAACAGATCCCTTCTCCATGTTTATTCGTGAATATTAAGCGTTGAATTTACTTCTTGAGAACTATTCACAGATATATGGTAAATAAGCAGTGACTTTCACATACAGTTTGTTTCAGAGTACTGGAACTGGAGGGATCTCACATAACCCGGGTTTACAAAGCCCACTGGGACCACAGACACCTGTGCTTCCCCCAGATCTTTGGTGAATGAATAGCAACAGACCTCTTGTTCTTGAATCCTTGTCAGATATCTCAACGAGAAGTGTAGAAGGGCAAGTCACTGGCAGAGAACAGGCTGTCGCAGGCACTTCACCAAATAAAGCAATGTTGGTACTGGGGACAGATGCAAAACTCATGCTACCTTCTTCAACCGCAAGCGAGGTTAAGAAAATGTAGCAGGTCATTGTGGTGAGGACTGGAAGCATCACTGCTAAGGCAGGTCTTGGACATACAGAGGAGAAAGCTTTCAGCCCTGAGTAAGATATATACAGAATACTGGCATTGGTACAACCTGATCCAGCAGCTGCATTTAGCTGATGTGTCTGATCCCTGGTGCCAAAATATGCATTTCTGAGAAAGAAACTTTTAATTACTCACCTTGCTCTTCCCAGAAGCACAACTTATCTTGATGCCCTCATGTTGTACTTTCTCTCTGACTTTTGCACAAGAACCCACCTGTCATTTTCAGGAATCTTGTTATTCTTCTAGATGGACCACAAACAACAACACATCCCTACTTCTTAAGCAACAGACTCAAACCAACAAAACAGTACTATATGAATTAGTCCTCCCACTCTGCAGCACCCTTGCATGGCTGGCGACAGATAAGCCTGTCACAGTCTGACTGATGCCCTTTTATTATTTATGATGATTTTATATTTTTTTTCATGTTCTTTTTCTTTGTTTGGTCCCGCTTTCTTTCGGATGTAGGCCTAGCATTGCTCTGTACATTTAGAAATAAGGATTGGGTTGGGTTTGGAATCCTGTACTGTGTATAAGGTTTTTCCCTACTAATCTCCTGTCTTCTCTTTTCTCTTCTATTTTGCAGGAGCATCCATCTCTTGGACAGCTCTCTGAAAAATTGATTGACAATAACATCAATGTTATTTTTGCAGTTCAAGGAAGCCAGTTCCATTGGTATAAAGTAGGTTAGCAACCTGATTTCTTTTTCCAATTTTGAAAGCTCAATGTTTATATTAAAAATTAAAACTGTGCATAATGATTGTCTTTTTTTTAGGATCTGTTACCACTGTTGCCTGGTACCATTGCAAGACAGATAGAATCACAAGCAGCAAATCTCAATGATTTGGTGGTAGAAGCCTATCAGGTACGATGACAGTGACGATGTTGTATGTTGTATTTGTACAGGGATTTTTCACCTGTCATAACCTAAAGTTGGAATTTCCACGATTATGGCTTCTCTCTGAAGTCTATAAGTTCCCTAGTTTTCTGAATGTCCTGGTTGGTGGGTGACACTATTCCATGATAGTTCTCAAATTCCTAGGCTTTCAGGGTCTCAAAGCCAAGAACTAGCACTTTTTCCTTTATAAGGATGCTTCTAAATATGCTGTTTGTTTCTCTGCACCTGTTGCCATGTAACCTCAAAAGAAATGTTTGACTTATATCAGTTTTGGCATCTCAGATCTTTAGTTACACACCAGACACCACTGTCTAAATACCCTATAAATTCTGAGCAAAAGGATCGTTATCTGGAGGGTTTTACAGCATAATTCTTAAAAAAAAGGACAACAGGTGGGAGTTTTGAAGGAGGTAGTTTGACAACAGTAGATATTGTGGCAAGCAGGCTTTACACTGCACAAAACAGTGTAATAACTCAGGGTTTTGAGGCATGGCACTGAAGAAGAGTTTTGATAGGGAATTGGAAGAGAACCATGGAAATGGCTTTGCGGAGTCTTTCCGGGAGTTCTCAACTGAAAGTAATAGGATGGGGAAGACCATAAAGTCATTTTCCACAAATGATTGACAGAGAATGACAGCTTGAGGGTGGAAATTGGCACCTCAATAGTGAATAAAAGATAGCCTGGTAAGAGAGGGCATAAACAGCTTTGAAAATGAAGCCAAGTGATGTACATTTGATTTACTAGGGCAGGGGAGCCCATAAAGCACCATCCAAATTAACATGGTGGGTTAGATGGTTGAATGCTGTTAAAGTGTGAAAGTTACACAAACATGGAAGTTCCAAAAGCTGGAAAATCAATTGCAAACTATATGCAAGGTATCAACATGTGTCACATTATTTTTAATCAGTTGTACATGGGAGGCTGAAATTATGCATTGCACTAGGTTAACCATCTAAATCAGGCTATTTGCTTTCAGAAGATTGGCTATAATGAAAAGCCAAGTCTCTCATGGTGTTTGCTCGCCTTTTCCTCACTGTCACGTTGGAAATATCGTGCAGAAGACAAAGACATTCAAAAGCAGAGGATGTTAGGTGTAATCAAATTGCAGAGAAGTCCTCGATGATACTGTACTTTCTCTTATAAAATCAAGAAATCTCATTTTGAATATGGAGGTTTGCAGGAAATTGCTGGCAAAAAATTTTGCAGATCATAGTCCTTTTGTATGGACACTGTCCATCCTAAATTGTACCCGGGTTTTTCTGGAGCACAGTGTAGGGCAAACATTCAAGGAGAGGAAATGAAAATTTGCAAAATAATGATTTAGTTCAATGGACAATTCTGTGGGACTTTCCTGCTCCAGCCACCTCCAGTTTGCTCTTGCCTTGTTTTCATTTTTTCCATGGTATCTTCCTTCCCATCCTAAACTTCACTGGATTCGATACTTTGAGATTTTTATCATACTTTTAGGGGCTTGTAATACACAAGCATACGGTGAACAGGGCTTGTATGTTTTGATTTCTTGAAAGCAAAAGTACTTAGATAAGAAAATAAATGTAGTGTTGATGCTTGATGATAGTGGGCCTCTTGCACTCTTGTTCTAGGCAGGGAAACCTTAGGCTTAGTTGTGGAAAACCCTGGATGAAAATCCCTGGCTAAAAAGCGAAAGATGAGTCACTAATTTTCAAAAAAGTTACTAAGATAAACATGTGTTCAGATTCATGTAATTACATTTCCATTTGTAGCAGTAAAAATATCCCGCTGAACTAATTTTTTTAAAACTAATATGCCAGGAATTTTAATAATCTCTTTGAGCAATTTTCAGCTTGTTGTTGGTCTGTACAGCTTTAATAAATTTTTAAAAGGTCAAGAAGCAGTATTCCTTCTTGGAAGGAAGAAGGATTTTAGAGCATGCAGTAGACAGAAGTTACAAAGTAGCTGCTTTTTCATTATTTCATATCGTAAGAAACCCTAATGGGAATCAACCAGTTGTTGGCCTTTATAACCCTATCTGACCCTAATATATCAGTAAGAAGAATCCCAACAGCCTTTAGATTACTCTAAGTTTGTTCAGAGAAAACTTTTCCAAGACAGATGCAAAATATCAGAAGTTTATAGTGTGTCAAGTCAATTAGGAACCTTTTCTGCTAGGTAACAATAGTTGTGTGTATGTTTGCTGTTTCATTTTAAACGTGTGACTAAAAGGCAGTGTAGTCTCTCAAACAATAAGCAGGTTTTGGTGTGTGTGGTTGTTAGAATAGATTTTCAAATTGCGAAAAATACAGTCTCAAAACCAATTTAGAAAAGCTGAAAATGTTTTTATCTGGAAAACATAATCCTCTTTATCAGAATTACCAGTTCACTGGTTGTGTATATTTGGAATGTAATCGGGTCTTTATATGGGAAACAATGCTTTGATTCATTCCTTTATTCACACAGACAAGCTTTCTTCATTTTCAGTCAGACATAGTAACCGTACTTGGTGTTAGTCACATTATATGTTGAGATGCAATGCCACTAAAACTTGTTTTCTGATTACAGAAACTAATCTCTGAAGTGAGAATTCAAGTCGATAACCAGATCCAAGGTCTTCATTTCAATATCACTGCGATCTGTCCGGATGGAAGTAAAAAAACTGGCATGGAAGGATGTAAAAATGTGGGATATAATGCAGAAGTAAGTTGATAGTTCTCGTTCTTCAAGGAAGTGGAATACTTGTTTTTCTGTTTGGTTGGGTTTCAATGGTGTGAAATCTTCTAGGGATTTACTTGAACTGAAAATGGATTTATGTGATTAATGACCACAGACGCTCTATTATTCTCTGGGTTTATTTTTCCTGAATCTTATTTTAATTCTCACTAATCTCATGGAACTAAGGCTCAAAGCTTTTCCTGAAAGCTAACGTCCATTAAAACTCTCCTCCTTTGTCCTCCACTGGGCACAATGGCTGTGTTCATTGAGATCAAATCTGCACGTAAAGAGGTTGGAAGATAATCACCCAGCTGAAAAGAATCACTGGAATTTGTGTTCCTTGTATTAGACACCACCTTTCCCTCTTCTGGCTCTAGTAGTCTTCATGCAAAATCAGGCTTGTGTATAATTAGTTTATTTTATAAATCACATTAATAAAATTATTTATCCCCATTTGGATCAGTGCCACCTACTGAATGAAACGGATTGTAAAACTGGAGCATCATGCACCGTGAAAATGTGGGGGAAGATGTCTGGCTAATATAAGGACCATGGTTTTCTTCCCAGAACAACTCTGTGCCTTGATATATTTATTTAATTGCTTGGACTAGTAGAGTGATTCATTTAGCTTGCCAGGAAGAGGTCTGTGTTTCTGGAGTGCAGGGTCAAGGAGTTCTTTCCTTCTTGACATGTACACACGTCTCAGCTGGTGTGATTTTACTTGTTGCAGAAATAGCAAAACAAATCAGTAGATTAAATGTGCAAATTTTAAATACATTCATTTAGATGCATTTTAAGCTGATCTGAATTTTGTCTATATGCCCTGCTGTGATCAGCTTCCACAGTTTAAGGGAGGGTTTTTGTGTTTTTCCTAACTCATGACTTTTCTGGTGTTTTCCCTATGCATGTCATAAGAAATAGTACTGGAATTTGTTCTGTTTAATGAAAAGAAAAATATTTATATCTGTTTCTTTTTAATAAAAAGCCAAGCCAGTTGATTATAAAAGATTGCATAGGGTTCTAAACCTCTACTGCTGTTGAAAACGAGCCATCCTCGAGAGATTCATTTATTTTAACCGTAAATCCTCCTCTCAGTATTTGTTTACAGGCAAACTGCTTTTTCTTAATTCTCACATTCCTTTTATTGTCTAATCCTTCTTCCTTCCTTTTCTTACCGTAACACAAATTGTGTTATATTCTGGAAGAATCCTATGGTCTCTTCAGGCTGCAAAGCTAACTTTGGCTGTTAGCAAGTGTCAGTGCTCACAGTGTATTATTTAGTTGGAATACATTTAATCTTTCTGCTGCTGGGTTCCCATCACATGTCACAGCTCGTACTCAAGGCATGATTTGCCCATCTCTCCCATCTCCCTGCTAGCATATTGTACACGAAGATGATGTTTTCTAGCAGGGCTCTGTCTGTAATGAAAAGCACATTCTCTAGCTGCAGCCTGTCCTCCCCACATCATACGCACCTGCCGTGTGAATTAATTAGTCCATGGCCACACTTTTGCCTCGTAACCAGAGGGAAGAAGTTTAATGCACAGAGGACGTAGGCGCCCAAGGGGTTACGTTTGTAGTGGTACATTTAAGAAACAAGAAGAAGCAAAGCAAAGGAGGAAACAAAGCCTGTGTGCCCCCCTCAATGCAACGTTAAAAAGCACATGCTTCTGCACAGCATTCTCCTTTGTCCGTGTAGGCAGCCGCAGCCCCACTCGCCACAAAGCCACCATTGTCCCCAAGGGCTCGGCTGTTCTTGTGTGTGGGTGCAGCGGGACCGGGAGACAGCCAGGAGAGATGAATGGTCTTAGTCTTTGCGGGTAGTTTCCACCTCCTATGTAATTTCTGTTGTTGTTGTTGTTGTTTGGAAATCTTTGGTGGAAATGAGTTAGAGGTATTTGCTTCTCTTGAGATCATTTCTCACCATTTCCTCTTGGTTATGTTTTCTGTGTGAGGAGGCGAGGAGTTGTTTTCTGTCAGCAGGAAAAATAGCGAGAATACTCTGTCAGAAGCCTATCAGTCAAAAAAGAAAAAAAAAACCAAAACACAAAAAGCAATTGTGAAATACAAGATGTCTAACCAGTGAAAGTATCACAGATGTCAGAGTTGTCAAAGAGTTTTGGTAGTGACTGATGCAAACTCTGTGGCAGTCATCTAATCACCAAAATGATCCCAGGTTCTGTGCCAGGGCTCTGGAAAGTCATGGGTGCTGCTCCTGCAGTGGGCACTGCTGGGGTGAGGACCTGAGGCATGGTGGGTGATGGCCATGATGTGGCCAGGAGCTGGGCACTAGGTCCACTCTGAAGCAGCACTTGGTCTGCCCAGGACTACAGCTGGAGCAGCAAGACTCTCTTGCTCCATCCCCATTGTAGGAGTTGGGAAAAATAACCTGATAGTGTGAGGCATTTTTTGTGTTCTAGTAGTAGGGGTAGATAGGGCCATCCAAAACATCTGGGTAGTTTCTATTTGTACAGACCATTTATGCAGCGAGAGCATTCATTATAGGTTCCTTCTATGGAGAGTCTGTTTCTGTTTGTGTATTGTCTTGCTCAACCCAGTTCTAATTCTCATCTGATTCCTATAATGTAACAGAATGTGCATATTAAATAAGATCAGGAGAATGATGATGGTAATTCTGCTACTATTTAATTTGTATTAAATTTGTCTTGTGCAACTGTGCTTTCTTAACATGACGAGTAGAGTGCTGTCAATCTTCTGTTGTTAGGATTTAAACCGTATTTGTGATGCCTGTCATTTCCAATATATCCTATTTGACAAATGGCCACTGTGTATTTTGTTATTATTAGCGAGTGCACATCCATATGCAATGTAAGATTCTGCTGTATTTATGTGTTTAAAAAATTAGGCAATTTATAGGAAATGATAGCAATTTAAAATCTGTCTTTATCTCTTCTTAGGTGCTTTTCAATGTATCAGTTACAATGAAAGAGTGTGATACAACTGGCGGAAGAAAATACGCAATACTTAAGCCTATTGGTTTCAATGAAACCGCCGTCGTTAATGTGGAGCAGAGCTGTGCCTGTCAGCCTGGAGACAGCACAAAGCACAAAAGAGTATGGGCTGACGAAGCTTCTTCTGATGGCAAACAGTCCCATTGCAGGGACAATAACTGTGGCTCTAATAAAGAGACGCTTCCTGCGGAGAGGTGCAGGCGACAGCAGGACCAGCCCCTCTGCAGCGGTCAAGGAAGTTGCGTAGATGGAAAATGTTTCTGCTACAAAAGCAAGCTGGGCAAGGTGTATGGCAAGTACTGTGAAATGGATGATTTCTCCTGCCCGTATCACCAGGGAAACTTATGTTCTGGTAAGCTGTGGAGTTTATGTCCGAGTTTTGGTTTCATTTGGGCTTTGGTTTGGTTTTGTTTTATGAAGATTATATACATGATGCAGCTGAAAACAATGCTATAAGGTGGTCAAGTACAAGAATTGTGTGTGAAATGTCCAGAACAACCTGATGGGAATTCGTGCTCCTGGGCTTTGCACTGTCTTCTGAACTTCAGCACAGCTTTTTAGAGGATTAATTGAGTTTTTTTCTAAATTTACCTATTTTAAGATTTGAACCTCAAACTTCTTCAAAGGTAATGATACTGATATCTTGGACAAAACAGTAACATTATTTGAGAAAGTAGTTGACAAATTTCAGTCTAATGGGAATATGAGAGGCTAATGGATTAGCAGGAATTGTAACTTCCAGGTGGGGTTCCAGTTTTGTAACAGCCTAAATCAGTCCTGTCAGTGGTAGAGTAAAACATGATTTCAAATACTGATATATATGCTAACACAGTTCAGAACACCTACTCCAAAAAGGAGAGTGGAAGTGAAACATTAACAATGACAGTTGTTAGAAATTCTTATTCTTTTTGTGGCCTACTTTATTGGTTTTTTTTAATAAAATTATATACGAACAAAATGCAAAACATGTACTTTTGAGTTACTAAGGAAAAATGGAATTGAATCTGTGCCATTACTGAATTTCTACCAGAATATTTTTGTTCCCTCAGAAGTAATTAAGTATTTTAAAATCCGTACTGCTGTCCTGCATCTACTGAACAATAAGTGAATTGAGGGACGAAATTTTTCAACTGCAGTTGGATTAGCTTAGAGTAATACTATGGCCTTTAGTAGAGTTATTTTGGTTTTGCTTTGCTGATGGCTGTGTAACCTTACATAAAAGGAAGAGAAATAATTTTACCTAATCATTTAAATGTTTCATTCCAGCACAAAGAATTATGATTCCTCCTCCCCACAACTAACTTTGCAAATTTCCTATTTCTTACCCCAAGCAGACCTTTCAAGCTTACAAGCTCCTAAAGCTTGGTTGGCAGAGGAAACAGGCAGATCTTCGTCTCCTTGTTCTGTTGGAGATTGTCCCATGTGATGGAGCCCTGCCCTAGGGTACCACAAGGGGAACCTGCCACCTGGGGCCACGGCTGGGCTCTGTGCCTCCCCATGGAGTATTTTGCAGGGCAGAACCTTGCTCTGAGATGTCCTATGATCCTTCCTCCATTGCACCCAGCCTAGGTGGAAAAAAAAGGGCCAGACTGTACCTTGGCCACACTCCCATTTAGGGGATCCTGTCTGTGAGATGGGACTGTCTGCCTGCAGCTGCTCTGTGGGTCCCTGGAGCACGAGAGGGACATCCCAGTTTATGTGAAACTTGGGTACTGCTGGGGAGTAGTTGAGGAGACCTCAGGAGATTTGCCTGTGCTTTATGTGCTTTCTATTTCTATATTTCCTAAAGATGCTTTCCCATGCTGTAATACCATGGCTAGACATTATCAACGTGTCAGTTGTACAGCTGCCTAAATGTGCATGGAAAACATATGGATTTTGCTTTAAAGTTCCCACTGCTTTGCCTTGAAAATTGTGAAGGCTACTAGGGGTTCTTCATAGCCTTTGGATTCTCAAGACTATGCATTTTCAGTTCTTATTAAACAACCTACAGTTAATAGCCACTTGCCCAGCTCAGTCATCTGTCCTTTAGAAAGGCAGAAAAGCAGCACTATGACACGTGCTTCTGAAAAGAAAATAAAATAAAAAACAACCTGGCATGTGCACATGAATTTGATATTTCTTCCTCTACTGACTCGTGCTGTTTATTTGAGTTGAATGCTTTCTTGCTAAAGAGAAGTTTGTTTAGTTTGCCTGAAGACTGTTTTCCTGGCCGTTGTGTAATTTTTAATTCGTGCTGCTTTGATCCAAGGCAATAGGGAAAATTCTAGTGAATCATTTGAGGGTAACATCAAGATAGCAGCTTTCGCTCAGCTTAACAAGTAGCAGCCATAAATACGTATCACAACTTTCATTTCAGACCAAATTGTTAACTTAAAAACTAATTAGCAAGCCAAAGTCAACATTAGCTCTATTTAACATAAAGCACCGGCAATACAAATGTATGTGTGTAAAAATTTACTTTCTGTCTTTCTGTAAAAGGTTGTAACTCAAGGCTCTCTGGTGTTGTAGGTAATGGGGAATGTGAAGCTGGTAAATGCAAATGCTTTGCTGGCTGGGAAGGTGACCGTTGCCAGTGCTCATTGCAATCAGCAAAGCACTGCCTGAATTCAAAGGGCCAGGTCTGCAGTGGAAGAGGAAAATGTGTCTGTGGGAAGTGTGAATGCACAGATCCCAGAAGCTTTGGCCGTTTATGTGAATATTGCCCGACTTGTAACAAAGCCTGTGACGAAAACTGGTACGTTTCTTGTGCTAAACTTCACCTTTTACAGTCTTTTTTAAACTGCTGAAACAAGGATAAATATTTCTGCTTGGCAAGATGTGGACTCTATTTCTTAGATATTTAGACTGTAGGAAATCAAAACAATTCATACTTGAGACGTTTCTCTGTGTAGCTGAAGGGTTCACACTGGAAATGAAGAGAATTGCATGTCCATATCTATGTTTGGCAGTCTGCGTATGACTTCCAGTTTTCTAAAGTCAGAACAGGTGTGTTCTATGAAGATCTTTTTTTTTTTTCCATATATTTATTAAAAGATGGTCCTTCACATGAAACCCTTCTTTCTGGGTAGGAAATAAAGCCCATCAACTTTGAGCTTTAAAAAAGGATGGTAGATCGTACTCCTGAAGGCTACCAAGTCCCAATAGTATTCTCCAAATTTATTTTTGCACACTCCTTGTGCTTCTCAGCTGAAAGGAAGAGATGGGAAAGAGGAGCAGTACCCTGTCATCATTATCACTGCCATCAGTCAGCAGAGCTATCCTAGCCAGAGAACAGCATTCTCCATTACTTAGTTTTAAACCACTTGGTCTTTGCTGTTATAACTTTAAAGGATGCCATTTTTTCTTACCAGTGTAAAGTAAGGGAGAGTGTGGAGGTGGAAATGAGCAGCCCAAGGAGGAGAGAAGATATACCAAGCTGTCAGTGGCTGGTGCTGGCTTAAAGAGTCAATGAAGTCCTGTCTTCAGGCACAGCTCTTCTACGCCCTCCCCTCAGCACATGTAATCTCTGCGTCCCACTGTGGATAGGGAGGGTGAGGGATCAGCTTTAGTTGGAAAGGGAATTTTTATCAGAGAAAAATTGTTGTTTATTCATATTCCTTTGAGTTATGGTTCATGTGGTGAATACACTGGAGAGCAAAGCTGGACTGTGTCTGAAAAAGTGACTGCTTAAGACTTGACAAGATAACAGGCCATTAGCCTTGCTGGCTTACACTTGTTCAAGGGCGCTGTGAAATGCGTGCCTGTAATAAATTCAGAGGATGGCATAGCTTCGTTAGAAATTCAGTCAGGCCTTTTTCGGGATCACTTGTGATGTCCATCTTCTGCAAAGCTGAAAAGTGGGGATGGTGAGGCTGACAGTGCTGCCTCCCACAGTGCTGCTGACCCTCTGAACTGCCCAGCAGCGGGACCTAACGTGGCTTTGTCTCAATATTTTTTTGGATGCTATGTTTACAAAGCTGAGTTTCCTACACCTATCTTCTCCTTTCGGTCCAAGCCTCCATCTCAATGACATTGAGAAATAAAGAAAGGCTAGGACTAAACTAAAGGCTGACAGCTGAAGAAAGGGTGCTGGACCCTTAGCTACACCCCCTGAAGAGCACACATCACAAAACACAGAGCAAGGGCCGGATGAAGGTGTCTCAAAGCCAAAGACATGTTTTACTTCATGACTTCTGACTAGTTGGTTCTGAGAAGCATCACAGGGATAAAATGCTGAGAGAGGCATCACATTTCAGAAAAAAAAATAAATACATGTCGCAATGTTTTTACTAGCAACCGGAGAGCATTATGTCCAAGTGGTACGTCAGCAGATCTCTTTAAGGGGAGTGCAGAGAAAGGCATGGATTTTTAATTTAATTTTTATTTTACAGGAATTGTGTTCAGTGCCATCATTCTAACAATGCATCTCAAGCTAAACTTGACCAGTGCACAACCTCATGCGCTTATCTGCTGCATTACATTGACCAAACTCCAGGTAGGTAATGTTTTCTAGGTAATTTAATAAGAGGTGAAAATCTGTTGGGATTAATAATTGAATTCACCACTGTTACAATGCCTTTTAAAAGTGTGTTGTGTTATTACAATAATAAAGAAAACAGGGAGAAGAGAAAAATCACTCATGGCTTCAGGGATAGTAAAAGATAAATAATAACAGGAAATGTGATTGGCAAGGATTGCTAAATCAGATTTTCCAGCTCCTTGAGAAGTCACATTTAATAATAATTAATCCTGCCTGAGCAATGCTTAAAGAAATATTTACAAAAATCTGTTATGGCATCTGTAAGTTTTATTACTTTGGATATTCTTACATTATTTGACATTACCAGAAACAAGGAAGAATGAAGTAGAATGCTTACCTCACGTTCAGTAATGTTTCAATATTCCTTTCAAGTATAAAAAACTGCAGACTTATGAGGGCTGTGGAAGAATAACATCTTTTTAAATAGAATCTGATAAAGCTTAATAAGTTCACACTGCAAGAAAAATGGAGGTAAATGGTTACCTTTTGTCACTTCACTTTGTTGTACCTTTTATTTTATCTAACAAATATTCATAAATGAGAAAACTAACTGTGAATACTTTTCCCATAACTTTAGTGAGAGCTTGCTGCACAGGAGAGGTTTAGTAGTGAGGAGAGTACTGGAAAAAGATTCAAGAAATCACATTTTCTTTCATATTTTGCCAATGATCTGCACTGTAATCTTGTGATTTGGCCCCATACATCTCTGATTCATCCTCTCTATTTTAGCTATAAACTCAGCAGCTTACAGACAATTCACACTGGCCAACGCAGTTGAAGCCTTAATCTTAGTTCTGTAGGTTAAAGGAGTAATTTTGTCACCATTTTTCATTGATCTTAATCAGATTTGCCTTTCCTGATACGCCCTGCTTTAAAAATTTGTGTATGGCAACTTTTCCCCTTAACTTACCTTGTTTTCCCTTAACTTTTACCAGGCTCCTGTTACACCTCTGCAACATTACCGTGCAGTAGTAGATACATCTGTGTTTCAGGGTTGTGCCTGTTCCATACGTTAGGCTTTACACTTGTGTTTTCCTTTCCTTGCAGAATGTTTCTCTGGACGAAGCTACTTTAGAGTCTTTTCCATAATCTTTATAGTTACCTTTTTGATCGGCTTGCTTGTTGTCCTTATCATCAGGCAGATAATTCTGCAGGGGAGTAGCAATAAAGTTAAATCTTCAGGTGATTACAGAATATCCGCAACAAAGAAGGTAATTGATTTCAGAGCCATCGTATTCAGTAATCTTTTTCTTGCACATAAAAGTTAGCTAATCATTGATAAAAATTGTATCTTCTCCTTCAAGGATAAGATGTTTTTGCCTACCGTTTGTACGAGAACAGTAACATACAGACGTGACAAACCAGAGGAAATAAATATCGACATCAGCAAGTTACGATTAAATGAAACATTCAAGTGTGAATTCTGAAGACAGTGCGTTTTCTGCAAATGTCTATTTCCATCATGCTCGACTTTTAAAAAGTTACCTTTTGTGCTCTGTGGGAGGCTCGACTGTTGCTGGTTGGGTTTGCATTGTGCATTTTGTTGAATACTGTAACAGTGACATGTGAGCATATTCACATAATGTGACTATGTTTGAAACTCTAGCTGCTGTATTTTTTAATGTTGGGTTTGTTGTGGTTTTGTTTTTGTTTTTGGGGTTTTGTTGTTTTTTTTTTTTTTTGAAAGAGAAATGTGCATTACTACTGTTCAGGAATGTTAGTGTTCATGTAGCACTTTAGTGTATTCTAATTTATTTAGTTACGGCCTAGAATGTAGACATGAACCGGTCTGACAAAGCACTGATCTCACTCTACATGTAGCTAGTACTGATGTGCTCTGTGGGAATGGGCAAAAACTGTGACTGAAATATTAACATTGCTGTATATTATAGCAATAGATGAAACTATTTGAATGCTCTTAAATAGAGTAAACGGTACTTTTATACTTCTCTCAGTTGACTAAATTCCACTGATTTGTCTGCTCTAGCCTCTTAGCTTCTCCTCATTACTTAATAAAAAATGACTGGATTAAATGAGTGCTTAGTTACTGGTGTGGGTGTATAGTTGTGTGTACAGATACACACACACACATGCACACACACAGGTAAATTATATATGTATAGTTTTTTATACATTATGATGTCACTTGATAATTTATATCTGATAAAGAGTAATTTTTAGCTTTTCTACTTGTTTCAACGCATAAATTTATATATTAATTTTATGGTATTTGGAAACTGATTGGCTACACGAGAGAGTTCCTCTGTCCAACAGCATGGTCTCCATGATGATCACTGCCAGCTGACCTCACCTTTGGAGTCAGCAGCATCAACTCCATTGCAAGCAGATAAATTGCACCAGAGCTGTGTTTGGTTTGCTAGCTACATGTCAGTGTTTTGCCAAATAAGGGGTTTGTTCTTTTTGTATAATGTCAGACCTAAGTCTGATTTTACACACCTGCTCTTTTTTCCCCCGGTGTAAATTAGTCAACAGGATTAGATTTCATGAGTCCTCACGAAACCACTTCAGTTTTTGTGACTGTGCACTGAAAAATGTGTCCAGTGCGACGTGGAAATAACCTGCAATTTGGAAGAAGGTGAGGAATACGGGAGTCTTTATTCAAGAGAACACATAAATGTGGAATCAGATTCTGCCTTTAGCAATGGGCAAGGCTCTTCTAAACAAAGCGGATCCAATATGAGCTTATCTCAGAGCAGAATTTGAGCTACAGGGTCAAGCAGAAGTGTTTTCTTACCCCCACACCTGGCCATAGTGCTACAGAACGTGCTATTGTTATGTGCTAGTTGGAAGAGTCAGCCAACAGTCGGATTTACTAACTTCATGCTGCCGAAACCCTACAAAAATCTGATCAACCTCTAATGCATTAAAATATTGCTGGCAAGAAGAAAAATCATCTCAGAAGACAGTATGCAGTGAGTCATTTTAGCAATATTAATTACTGATACTAAATATTGAATCACAAAATCGCAGATTACCAGGTTGGAAGGACATCCTGGTCCAGCCTCTCATGGCCCAGCACCCTGCCCAGCTGCATCTTAGAAGTCTGTACTTGTCATGGATAAGAGTTACAGAAAACAAAGCAGGTCCTCTTTATATGAGGTTTTTAGAAAATACTACGTGTTTGTTATTTCCTATTCTGTATTTATTCTGTAAATTCCCACTGAAATCTGAGGAGTGTACATGTGAAAGGAAGGCAGGATGCAGAAGAAATGATGTGTTATGTGAGCGTTCACAGTTTCTTGGGTCATGGGTCAAGTGGGATTGAGAAAAATAATACAGAGACAATGGGCCCTCCATTAAACTGCCATAAAAGCTTTAGATTTGGGGGATTGTGGTTTTTTTTTTAAAATTAAACTGGACTATTAAATGTTTCTCAAGCATCTACAAAGTAGTCCCTGAGCTTTCTACAATGTAGGTAAAAGTGTCTCATTTAAAGAAAAGGGGGTTTCCTTACACTGACCCTGATTTTACTGATAACCTTGTTGTAATACCTTAATTATAGATTAATTCTGTAATCTATCAAGTATACACCTTAAACTTTTATCTCCTTTTAAAATGCATAGAACTATTTTCCTCTTCTCTAAAGTAACATATTCTAAACCATTGGTTTCAGTGATATTAGATAAAAGGTCGATGAAAACTTACCTACTATTGTTCTTGTCACAATTTGTTAGTATTTTTAAGTGAGCAGGAAACAAAGTCTCTGGTTATCTGATTCACTTAACAAAACACTAACAACAAAAAGTGAAAAGCTCTGCTGAGAGTATCTGAGTATATTACAAAATATTTATTCTTTACTCAGTGTGATGATTTTTTTTAACAGAAAAGATTCCTCAAATGTATTTCCCATGGTGGCCTTTAAAGCACTTACCAGAGTGATAGCTAATGCTTTTCCTTTAGAAATTACTTTTCACTGTTAGAGGAAGTAAAATGATGTGGGTGGGGGATGATGGAGTTGGGTTCTTTGTGGAAGAAAGATTTGAGCTGTAACACCCATCTTCCAGGCACATCCCACTGCTGCTACTTTTCTTCCGCGGTGCTGCCAGAGAAGGGGCACGGCCAGTATTTCCTTATCAGACACCTGCCTGAGGATTTAAAATGTTCTGGTCAAATGGAGCAGGCTCACAGGACAAATTGCACTGTAAGCTGCTTGCTGGCTTGACGCTAAAAAAAAAGGTTTTAAAAAAAAATAAACTTTTTAAGGAAAAAAAAAAAACTAAGTAAAAAAAGCTTTTCTTGCATCTCCCTCATGGCTTTGCTGTATTGTGGAGGAGGCTGGTGAAAAAGAATAAGCTGCTGCTAATGTGACAGGTCAAGGCTTTTAGAAGGCCCGTGGGGAGCTTATACAGAGCAGGATCCTTGGGAGGAGGCTTTGTTTCTAGGGATGGAATCTATCCATGAGAAACTCTGGCTTTGCTTGGTACTTGTTTCCCTCTGCCTTTGACCATGTTTTTCAGAAGAGCTGCTGCAGGAGATGAATAGCCCAACAAAAGCCTCACTATTTAGGGAGCTGTGTTCCCTCAGCACATGACCTTAAATGAGAAAGCAGCCTGTAATTCACAAGGAATTTCCTTGGCGATTGCAGAAGGACTCCGCTTCCTATAGTGCTTAATATGGGAGATATTAAGGACGAATTAGTTCATATTAGTTTTCAATGTATTGTGCGTCAAAGTTGATGCTCGTAAAAACCAAGGAAAAACTATCTAGCCTCGGAATAGAACGTTCCAAATTTCTTAAATAAAACTTCTTACACTGGGCTTCTTCAAAAAATGAAAAACTAAAGTCGATAATTTGACTGCATGCCTATACCCACAAATATACTGGCAGATGTTGTTGCATCTCAACATTGGGCTTGGGAATTGTTTTTAGATTTGTTTCCACAAACAGTATGTGTGTGACTTTTCACAGAAGACTTCTTAATGTTAAAATCCATATGTAAATTTTCCAAATTCTAATCCCACTTTTTTTACCTGTACCTATATATTTATCTAACATTTCAGAAATGACAGGTTTATGCAATTAAAAAGCACGCATTTTACTTCAGATTCTTCTAAAACGGAGAAATGCTATGAACTGAATATGGCCAACCCTCACGAGTACGTTAATGACATTGCTACAGAAGCATGTGGGAAAATAGCTGTTTCATCCAGAAAACGTGCGCTTGGTATGTGAGGAATTTTCATTGTGCCCAGCTGAAATTCCCTTACGTTCACAAGGAATGTTGGAAGTGAACCTTAAAAAGGAAGGACGTGTGTATAGGCATAGTTTACATTTTATCCACTATTTATCAATTGGATGTTGGTTGTTTTCTTTTTCCTCTCTACGGTGTCATGAAAACCTGCTATGTCAAGTATTCTTCAGACCACAGTGGAAAAAAAAATATTTTCCCAGTCTGATCATATATAATATTTGTTTCCTGCTTGGTGTACATAGGGGGTGAACGTGTGAAGTGGCTTCAAGCAACTTCAAGTCCTAGAAGTGGCCGTAAGGCCTAGTGATGCCCAAGGCAGAGGGATGGAAGGGTCTTGCTGCTTGTGCAGGGACCTGAAGAAGGATAGCATTCTCAGCAGGCACTGTGCATCCTACAGTTCCCAGAATTGGGAATAATCCTACAGAGATGGTGATCTGAGATCACATTTCTCCATAGGGCAGGGCAGGAGGCACCTTCAGAGTTGGATGGCTTGCCAGAGGTGATGGAGTTTTTGTTTTGGGCAGTTGGCCTCACGCTGTCCTCAGCTCTGCAGGCTTTTTGCATCTTTACTCCTCAAAAAATGCTTGTATGTAAGGTCTGTGCCAGTCGGTCCTGTAAACCTGGACGCCGCAGACTTTCATTAAAGATTCTGGAAAGTCTTTGGGCATCTTCCCACTGACTTCTCACCAACCCCAAGGTTTCCCCCAGCCAGTCTTAAGGAATGTGAGCCGTAGCTGGGAGCAGGGCACTTCTCCTAGAGGCATTCGTGCTGAGTCAGTGCTGGGTGACACTTACACTCTGAGTGAAGCACGGTGCCAGGGCTCTGGCTGCCCGTTTGCAAGAGAGGAGGGAAAAGATTTATTTGCTACGCAGAAATGGAGCCGTAGTTAAGAAGAACACTACTTTTTAATGATGATCTTGACACTGCTCCAGTGCACAGGCATCTCATTGGGTCTTACAGAGAGCTGAAATTCATGGAAAGGGGGGAAAAAGGTTAAAATTAGCCAGCGTGAATGCGTTTCTATAGTGAGCCAAATCAGTGGGGTTTCACTGAGCGCGAGCCAGCTCAGAATGGTTGGCTTTTAGGGGTGAGAGGAGGGAGGAGGGAGAAGAAAAAAACCCTAAAAATAGTAGATTCTTAAGCCTTAGAAATGCTGCTTTGGATTGCGTGGTCTCTGTTTCCTTTTCTGCACACACTCTTTAAAAAAATAAAAATAAAAAAAAAAAAAAAAAGGTACCTATTTATTTAAAAAAAAATTTAAAATGTCTGGCATTTGTTAAAATAAAGGCTTCTACCTAAATCCTAACATTTCATCCTGATACCTGTGTTGTGTTTGTTCTCTTTCTGTTATATCTTGAAGGGAGATGTTGGAAAGACGAAAGATTCTTTTGGGAAGGCATTCATGTTAGATGAATCCACTGTGCTAACATCTTCTTCACTTTTACCTACTACTGCTTTAAAAGATAAAGCTACTTTAAAGTGTCTTATTTAGCAATGGTGTGACAGCTATTAATAATACTACAGTTTTTAACTTTCTATTTAACATATACTACCTTTTGTAAAAAAAGTATATACAGATAAATAATGTTTCTCTAGATTTTATGAGTAAAGAATGTTAGTAAGGGAAGAGGTTTTAAATAAATTTATAACTTCTTACTGTTCATTTTACATTTTAAATGATACTTTTAAATCACTACTTTTGTTTGGAAATATACTGAATATTTTATTATTTAAAATAGTATACTTTTATAGCTGTTTATTAATTTCAGTTGACTACTAACTTCTATTTTGATATTTATTAATGAGTTGACACTGTAGTATATTGAGATGTTTATTTTTCTATCAGAGCTGTAACAACTATGACATAGCATTATTTTAATGCAACATCATTGTACTTGCTCTCTAAAAAATAAAATCAATATTTAATCCATATGGATTTTTCTTATTTTTGATGTTTGATATGTCCGGGATTAGTTAAGGGAGAGATTCTCACCTCCTTTCAAAAATATATCGTACTTACCAAGGTGCCCAAATGTCTGCAAAGGGAAGCATATGATTGCAGTCATTTTTAAGTGGAATAATGTGGAGATAAAGCAGGAAGAACACCATGTTTATCAGACGTAGGCAAACAGACGAATGCACGTTGAGGATGTTCTCCCCACAGATGCGTCATCTCTGCCATCCGCTGCAGGTTTGGGTGGCTTTATGAATACCAGTGAAAGTGCATCACTAGATTTGGAAGTTGACACACGTTCTGCCCTTGAGCAGAACCAATAATAGCATTTGCTTTGCGATTGACATGAAATTTCTCATGATAAGGACTTCAGACATGCTGCATGTAAGGACATTAAAAAATTGTGCTGTAAGACCACGATGCCATAGCAAGTGACAGCTGTGAAATTAATCATAGACTCATAGAATGGTTTGGGTTGGAAGGGACCTTAAAGATCATTGAGTTACAACCCCCTTGCCATGGGCAGGGACACCTCCCACCAGAGCAGGGTGCTCCAAGCCCTATCCAGCCTGGCTTAGCACCCAGGACTTAACAATACAATAGAAAAACCTGGGGGGAAAAAAGTGTACAGCAAAACTAGAAAGAAAAATAAGTAAATAATACAAAGACAATCTGTTCACCTTTGTTATGTCCTCTATCAGAGCAAGGAACATAATCCCAATGATGAGAGTCAGCCTGATGAGATTCAGGCTGACAAATTCCCTTCCACAGAGGCAGTCATCAGCCTTCACCAACAGACACAGCAAGCACACACACCAGTCCTCCAAACTGAGAAATAAACGTTTTCCTTGAAAGCCCCTTATTGATGGAACAGTAGTGTTGTCACCAGCTCAGGCTAAACATGAAGCTAGGTCTGATTTCCAGATATATAATTTAGGCATAACTCCAGCTACAGACACAGAGCTTCATTTTGCCATTTGATAGCAATCTTGAAGCTGAGGCCAGTGTTAACATTTAAATCTCCTATAGACAGCAATCCTGGCACCAAACTGTGCTGCACACCCTGTGTGTTGGGGAATGATAGTGAGTGAGCTGCATGAAGTTTTTCTTTCTTTCTTTCTTTCTTTTCTTAAATCCAGCAATTAAATCATGCCGATATACCTTAAAATGTCTGGGTAATGACAGGTTGTGGTTTTGACCCCAGCGGCATTGTATTTAGCCAATTTTTATTCACATCCACGAAGTTGAGGAGGGCGTAAGACTGCCCTAATTTGCTTCTAAAGTAACAAAACTGCTATTTTGTTGCAGATACCATTAACAAGTAAAAGCCTTGCCACTCAGTCGCTCCAAAGAGGAAGGAAACCCAAATTAGAGCCTCTAAAGTCGGAGGAAAAAGAGGTCCTGATCTCAGCCACTTGTTTGACACCAGTGCTGTCGGTGCACGCTGTTACAGAGCTTCCTTCCCTGGCTGATCCCCTTTGTAGTAGAGGATGCAAGGAGAATAGCTCAGCTTTAGGGACAGTGGGTTTGGGCAAAGATTTCAATCTGCATGATGACAACCAAAAGGCAATAATTAGAATTAAGAATAAAAAAGTTGTTCAGCAGACTGATTTTATCTAGCAAGGAGTTAATCTGAAAAGCAGATGTTTCTTCTGCTTTCAGGTCTACAACAAAGACAAGAACCCTGGAAATACCTTGCTGCTACCCTGGGCTTAAAACCAAATGATTTAAATGTATGAATGAAATAAATGCATTGTATGAATGAAATAAAACACCTAGTTTTACAGAAACCCAAATGGTCTGAAGCTGTGTTTAGAGCACAGATACCCTCAGTCCAGGGGCTTCTGGCTGCTGAGCTTCTACTTGGGTGCCTTGGAGCGGTCCAAGTTGGGTTGGACTGTTCAGAATTCATGTCTCCTAGACATAAGCTGCCAGTTTGACTTATTAGCACTTAAGAGGCCCCGACGTTATCTCCTGACCCCTTATCCCAGAGAAGCAGTGGTGGGCGGCAGAAAGCAGTGTCTTCTTTTTTTTTTTCCAAACCATTCTATCATTTACTCAGTCCTGAGCATAATATGGCCTCTGATTATTTTCTTGGCCTTGAACGGCATGATTCATGAAGGACAGTTACTGTTTAATAAAGATGATGTGTACGCAAGCTGATAAAACTAAATGATTAACCACAAAAAGCACAATATTGCCAAGTTATGTCACATATGCTTATTGAAATTGGTGCATGTGATATATTTCTTTCAGCTTTGCAGCTTGCCAAGTCCCCCTTTTGGGGCCCTGAGCCTCATCCTAAGCCTCTTGTTTATGCCTTAGCAATCTGGAGAGCCCAGGACCTGTTCCTCAGTGGGGTTCCTCTGCTCTCAAAGCTGCTCACAGGAGCAGCCTGTCCCGCAAGCTCCCTTCTGACTTTTTAGCCTTTGACCGTAGACATTCTGAAAGCATCACTGGGGCTCCAGGATCTGTGACTGAACTGCTGAGGAGACAGAGGACATGTCAGGGAACGTGTTTTCCAGGGATTTGCTGTATGCACCTTTTCTTTAGACAAAGAAGGAATTTTAGAGACTTCTACAACTTAGATATGACACTCTCTATCTACATTATCTTTGTCTTTAGTGGTGTTTAAGGTGCACAGCTTGCAGTTCAGCTTCTCTCCTTGAATCATTCTGCAGCTATACCCAGGTTCCTGTGCAAAAAGTCACAATAAACAAAACTAAAACCAAAAAGATGGCTGAAATAAGTACTTCCCATCTTTCTCAGCTTCTTGTGCATCTCTCCATATCTGAATTGAGCTATCAGAGGAAATTTTCCTCACCGTGCCGCCTTTGAAAATTGCAGACAGTCAATCAGAGAGCTTCATCAGTGAAGTGCTGGTGAGAAGCGCTTTGTGACTTTTTGGCCAGACAGGAACAAGCTGAAGTCTGTAGCACAAAGCTAAACAGAGCATCTCTGGACCTGGCCAGAGATGCAGTCACAGTCCACTGCTTCTCTCCAGTGTCACGTTGGCAGAGCTATATCTTGGTGAACTTGACAGTCTTCAGCTACTCACAGGGATTTTCCTGCTGTAAGTTTTAAATCTGGTACCCTCACGGCTTCTGTCAGGTGTATGCTGCATAGAAACCCAGAGACGCCTTTCACTTCCAGTGCCACTATTCTGATGGCCATTTTTATAATTTGTAAGTATTTCTTCATGTGTGTGAGTGTGTGTCTGCATGTTCCACTCAAATTAACTTCTCCTCAGCATCAAGAAGTCCATCTCTGACTGCTAAGTAACCCATCAGACCAAATTATAGAAATATGCATATTATATATGCAGATATAGTCTCGCATGCCTTTTCCGTATATATTTAGAACGGGATTCCTCCCCTAATTTCTCATGCATAGTAAGATCTTCCTTTAAAAATTCCTATACATATCCCAGTTTCTGCTAATGGCTAGGCTGCCGTCATATTGAAACCATGACTTGAAGCATTCCCCAGCATTCCCCTCCTGGAGTCTTTGGGCTTTTATCTTTTATGTGCTGCCATGCACATAAAACCTAAAGCCTGGAAGACAGACACAGCACTTTACACAAGGATTCTTGGTTCGTAAATAGGTTCTAATCATGTTGTTAAAAATAATAAATCATTATTTCTTTAACTAATTTATTCCTCATGCCTTTGAAAGTGCAGGCTTGCTTAGAGAGAAAGAAGAACTAGGTCAGAAGAAAGAAAAGGTAATCTATCAGGCAGATCATTTTGCAAACAAACAAAAAAAAAACAACAACAACAAAAAAAAAAGTGGCATTCTCAGAAGGAAGATTCATTGTCATATAGCAAAAAACCTTTAGTTTCAACAGTTTTGTCCAAGATTCAATTCTTTGAAATTTCTGGCTTATTGCAGTTCAGCTGCAGACTATATTAGGAGAGAACATGCTGAGCATCTTTGAATATCAAGCCCACAAGGTCCCCTTTGAGATCAGATTTATAACAGATTAGGAATGTTAATGTAACCTGTTATTTTCCTTCTTCGGAAAAAGAAACGATATCTTACAGAACCTGTTTGGCACACCAAAACACAAGAAGCCTTATTTATTGTCTCAGCTGATGTTCCCTCTTGCATCACAAAGAATTTATGCTAGCAACTATTGCAGAGTATTCTCACATTTTCTATTTATGACCTTTCCACTCCCAGAAAGGATAGCTTGTATTTGAACTACCTGAAAATAATGGAATGGATATTTCACTGTAAATTCCTGTACTATCCAGGAATTTTGCTCCTCTAGTTACCTGGATTTTTGTCAAGTGTTTTAATATGCTCAGTTACTGGGAGGCGTGGGGGAAGGAGGAAAGTTTAATAAACGGCTGTCAACATCACTGGAAATGTCTTGAAGGAAAGTGTGTTACTGACTTTAATTGCTATCATTTAAGCGATTTGATACACTTGGTGACCTAGCTCCTATGGAATTCAGGTGCTTTTACCTTGCCAAATTTCGCTCACAACTTGGTCAGTACCCAGTTACAGCTGCTTCCCTGGGCCAGTGCAGGTGCTTGCCAATACAGTGGAACCAGAAATGTCCTTTGAACCAGCGAGATAAGGGAATTGTTATTCTTGAGCAAGCTTTGGCAAAGGCAACAGATTATAATTTTCCTACGATTACACCACCCTGGGTTATTGAAGTTTTATTGGATATAGAATTTATGGTCAATTTCTATGCAGCTACTCCTGAAGTTACCAGTACAGCATACCTGAAGTCTTGCTAATTCTAAAGATTATTGTATGCGGGACTTGTTTGAAGAATCTTTTTTTTTTAAAACTAGAATGTTTTTGAGATATCCGTAAACATAATTTCCCCAGGGTGCCTACCTACAAGGCATTATCTCAATTACAGTATTCACAAGAAAGGTGAGCAGCACCGGGCCTTCCTTACCTTAGGGATACAGAAGTGATGAATGCTCTCACAACACCACAACTGCCTCCAACAGTGGAGTGTATATTACTTCCCTGAGTTTCCCCCAGCCTCCAACCATTTTTCAGCTTAGGGAATTTCCTACACCGGATTAGTTTGTTTAATCAGTAACACCAATGTTCAGGTATGTGCCATTGAAATTTAAAAAGCAAACAAACCAACCCACCAAGCTTGTAACTGCTGCATGCAGACCCTCTTCCTTTTGTTTTCAACCCAGCACTTTGCCTGGTGGCCCGTAGCTCCTGCATTCGAAGTGGACACTGAGCCCCAGCCACTCTCTTCTGTAGAATGCATCACATCTCCCCAAATCACCTTTCCCAGACTGCAGAATCCAAACACCTGGCCTTCACAGAAGAAGGTATCCTTGCCTGGCCTCTGGTTTTATACCTATAGCTGGCTGGCCTCCTCCTATTCACCCCCCTCCAAACTCACCCCAGCTTGTGTTGCTGTTCTTGAATGTCCTTGATTGGCTACTTGATTGCCTAATTAACACCTTGGCTCTCTACAAAGGCTTCTTTTTCAATTTCTTAAATGTGATATTGAATTAGTCCTAAAACCCGCAGAGCTGAGTTAGGGACATGCAAAGAAATTTTATTTAAGGAGATGATAAGATTCACAACTGAAAGGATTGCAATACTTTCAATTTTTATGTAACAGAGCTAAATTCTTTAGCTCCCAGCTTCACTTATTAGTTCTTTTTAGCTTTTCTACCTACTAGCCAGTCCACAGCTTCCAATGGGAAAAGTACCTACAACATCACAATAATTGTTCAGCAAATCTGCTATCTCCTGGCTAAATTTCTCTGTCCATTCCCCATGCTTCATCACATAGCTCCTTCAGTGTCTAAGCCTGCTTTCCTGTGGATTGATTCTGCACCCTTTGGGATCTACCCTTTCCTAACTTCAGAACTTCTGCAAAAGTATTTTGGGGGGAGGGGGAAATGAAGTAAAAAACAAACAAACAATCTTAATCTGTGGTTGAGTAACTTAGATTCATACTCGGTAGATCTTAGAGAAAGGCTCTAGAAAGCCATCAAGGTTTTGGGGCCAGAGTTAAGGGATTGTGCCTGAGTCGCATGGAAGAAGATGTTTTTATGTATGGGTCCTAAACTGTCCTGCTGTAAATGATATCATCTGACAACCAGGTCATTTGGCAAGTGAGGTTTCCTGATTTATGCGCTAATTTTTAATCAAATACAACTTCGGCAATGGGAAGGATTGTTTTTAAGACAAAAATTAAAATGAGATAGAAACAAGGATGCAGCTGAAAACAGTTAAAACAGGGATTATCATGGCCTCTACTACAGTGACTATCACCTTAAAAATGGTATTTGGAGGTGGGAAATTCCTATTTCACTCCTAGACTTTGTTTGAAGTCTAAAATTCTGACTTTAAAAATGTTGGCAGAGATTCCTCCAATTTTTGGCACAGTGCAGGCTCCAATGCACTCCTACGTTTGTTGAATCCTAAGAAGTGGAAAATTAAAAAACAAGAAAAGACTACTGGGATAACTCTGAAAGTAAGAGTCAACACAGCGGAAATTTATTAAGATATTTTCCACTGTATGAATCTCGAAGTGTTTTCCACATGGGGTGAGAATTTGGATTAAGGTAGACATCTTGATGAGCTGGAGGAATGGGGCTGACAGGAGCCTCGTGAAATTCAGCAAGGGTAAATGCCAAGTCCTGCACCTGGAACAGACTAACCCCTTGCACCAATCCAGGGCAGGGTCTGCCTCATTGGGAAGAAGTTCTGCTGGAAAAGATCTGTGAGTCCTGGTGGACACAAGCTGAAAATGAGACAGCAAGGAGCCCTGGCACCGAAGTAAGCCAACAGCATCCTGGGCTGTATTAACAGCAGTTTAGCAAATAAAGTGGTGGAAGCAATTATCCTTCTTTATTTAGCACTCATTAGACCACACCTAGATATTGCATCCACTTTTGGGGCCTCAGTACAAAGAAGACATTGAGAACCTTGAGCAAGGTCAGCAGAGGGCCACTCAGATGACCAGGGTTGCAGCACTTGGCCAGTGAGGAGAGGCCACGGGAGCTAGTCTTGTTCAGTCTGGAGAGGAGATGGGTGCAGAGGACCAAAGAGCAGCCTGCAAGGCCTATGGGGAAGTTACCAAGAAGATGAAGCCAGCTTCTTCACTAAGGTCCCTGGTGAGATAATGGACATAAATTGGAACAGGAGACTGAGGCTGCATATGAGGGAAAACATTCATTCTGAGGGTAATTAAGTATTGGAAGAGATTGCCCAGAGAAGCTGTGGGGTTTCTCTCCTTCAGTGTTTTTAAAGTCCAGCTGAAGAAAGTCCTGAGCAAACCTGATGGACACAGCGTTGATTCTCCTCTGAACAGGACTAGAGACCCCACAGAGTCCCATCCAACCTGAATAGCTCTGCGAGTTTGTGATAAATGTGGAGCCTGGTTAGTTCACAAGAAGACATTATTCTTCCCTTCCTTATTACCTACATTTACTTCAACAAACTTGCTGTATGCAACATTTTACTGAGAACCTGCTGAGAAGGAAAAGCTGCAATTTTCAAACTCCTTAACATAGACAACAAATCTTCTTCACTGAAGAAATAGCTAAATAAGGAAACTCAATACAGTGAAATTTATAGCATATGTTGATTTTTGAACGTGTATTTCTCATCTGGCCGTGGAAGAGTTTTGTCATCTAAAGCAAAGGACCGTATTCTGCTCTGAGGCATATACAAATCACCTTAGTTTCAATGGGAATAGCACATACATAGCTGAGGGCATGGTTTGGCCCATGGTCAATAACCTCCTAAAATCTTTTTTCCTACATTTTTTTTTTCATCTTTTTCCTTTCCAAAGCTTCTGATGTCATTCCTGTTGCTGCACTTAAAGAGTTCAATTTAGTGGGAACAACTTTGAAGTCTAATTAGATTTCTTGAGAAAGACTCACAAGATCGCTTCAGGCCAAGCGTCGCGCAGCAGCATTAGACCAAATATTATGCAATTGTTCTGTAATTCATGCTCTCTTCCCACTCATGAGTTGGGTTTGAGAAGCTTGTGGAATATATATGACATATCACAGAAATGCCAAATGTTCCTTATACAGTCCATTCTCACATTTCCTATGGAAAATGTCCCCTCTCTCAATCTTCTCCTTCCCACATTAAGCTGGAGTTTATCCATCACACCAGGGCAACGATGCAAAGCACGACTTGGTTCACTGCAATTTAGAAAGACTGTAAAAGGTATTGTTAATTTCTAGATAATTGAAAGGTGATCTATTTCATGAGTTTGAGAAAGTTCACAATGGAGCAACATCCACCATATATCAGCAAAGCATGGAGCACCAGTGTAGAAAATTCTCTAAACAGTATCAACATTGGCCAGAAGTGGAAACTACCACAAGGCATAAGAAAGTAACACAAGATAAAATGTACTTCAGCCTTGTTCCACCTGGGCTGACTCCTTAGGCAGGATAGCTCCTGTGACTTTCCCAAGGAAAGCCTCGTGTGTACTTGAGATCTGTTCTGACTGTGGTGTCCAAGGCCAGGTATAGACTCCATCCATAGAGCTATCAAGGCGAAATATTATACAATAAACACAGGTGGCATTGATGCCTTTTTCTAGATATGTGTAAGTGATTATGCAGGATTATTCACATACAACTATAAAAGCTTGAAAATTTAACCTGACAGCCTCTCTGAACCTTGTCCATCTGTCATGGTGTTTGTATGAAATTGGGTCTGATTTGCCTTCGGAAGCAGGAGCAGGGGACAGGGAGAAGAGGGGATAAGTTTACATGCGCACATACCCATGCCTTGCTTGGATGGCCCATCACAAGGCGCACTGTGAAGTACTGGGGAGAGCGGAGAGATGCTGTATCCCACCTTCTAGCATCCTAGCGCTTCCCTCATGCCCAACAAGCAAGTGCTTTGCAGCGCAGAAGGAAAGGCAGCATGGACTACTTTTGCCCTATAGCAGCATCTTGTTTACAACTGCAATGTTTCTAGCCCAGAAGATCCTGAAGTGTATTTACAACCTCTAAGTTAAAATTTACTCCTAGTTAAGCCGTATTCTATCTCCAGTGGAATGACAGTGAAGCGTGTGTGAGGCTTGTACCGAGACGTGACTGTCTCCACGGACTGAACTCAGCCATGTTCACCTTGAAACAACACGGCCACCTAATGTTGCTGCGCTGGCTGTGAAGAAAGGCTTTCCTGGCTGAATTGTGGCAAGAATTTAACTAGAGAGGTTGTAATGCCACAAGATGAAATATCAGTGATGCTCTGGCTTTAACAGTCCAGCAGCTGAGCAGAGAGCAAGAGACCTTGGTGCTGGTGGAAAGTGCTTGGTTCACGTCTTCTCAGCACTTGTCCACATTGCTCTGCCAGGGACAGGGACCACAGGACCACCTCCTCTGAAACACTACTTTCCTTGGAGGTTTCTCACTGAGTCACCAAGCAGGCATGACCCTATTAAGGCACTAGGAGACTCTAGACCAGATCGGTATGGCCACAAGTCATTACAGACAGGCACTGAACAGACTACAGAAAAACAGTTGACTTTTCCATGTAAAAACCTTGAAGCCATGCAATAGAAACCATAAATTGTATATGTGTGTTACTCAGAATCATACAGAAATTCTTGCTCTTTTTTGTTTGCTTTTTCGTTTTTCCCCCTCTGGGCGTCTCTAATATTGCCTAAGCTATTGGGATGCAGCAGTAACATTTTTCTTATTAAATTGGGATCCTAAGGGGAAAACTCTTCTCATAAATTTTTGAGGTGAAAACAACTGTAGGGATGGCTATAACTGAGGGAGAGACTTAAGTCCTTAACTGCTGGCTGATTGATAGTTTATAAAAAAAAAACAGAGTTTGGCAGGCAAAAGTGTGACTATGAGAAAGTTTAATCCACTGTCAAATATTTTACTGCATTTCAGAATCAAATTGCAGGCTCCAAGCTATTTTAAATATTGAACAGAGGAATATAACAGAGCAATTCTATAAACAAGGCAAAATCTAATGTCTCTCATGATAACTTTAGGAAGACACGCTGATACTACACCAGTGAAAATAGATTGATTTCATGGGGGGTGGGGAGGAAAAGACATTAGATATATGTGTGGTTTTATTAATGTTATTCTTTTCCTGTCAAAAAATTGACTGATTGACAGTCTAAAGTGAAACTGCAGTAATGTTGATATTTCAAAGAGAAAAAAAAAACCAAGAATGGAGATTCCTCGATCTGGTGTGAATTTCCCATTTTATGTAATAAAAATGTCAACAATGAGGCTAAAGAAAGTAGTATTGAGTTTAACTTTGGCATTTGTGCCTTCTCTGATGTTTTGAGACTGCTTTTTAACTTAACATGAGAAGAAAGGTAGAAATCCTACAGTAAGACAGAACCTGAATATTTTCCAAAAATATGCAGTATTACCTTGATTTGAAAGGATGTATTTCTGTAGCTCAAATGAAACATTCCTTAAAATAAATTCTAAACCCATCCACATTCATTTAGTTTTCCTTGAAATTCAAGACATAATGCAGCATGTACCAATAGGAATTGGAACTAATGAAAAATAGAGTTGCAATTAACTTTGCAATCTTTAAGTTAAAATAAACCAGATCCACTTTCAGTTACTTTATGTGCTATATGTTTATAGAAATACATGTCATCAACTTATTGTCTTATGTTTTCCCACATTTTCAAACAGGAGCACAACAGCTGTACCTGACAAAACTTGATCTCTTTAAGGGTACTCCTGGCTAATGGGTCAATATATCCTGCTTTGGGCAGGGTCTGCAAAGGTAAGACTTAGGTGACCAATAACCCATGTCTTTATCAAGAGGCCATGGTGATAGCAAACCACGTGGTTGCAGTCCATGATATTTCCTTTCTTTGTTGAATATGAGGAAGTTTAAGATCCCAGAAGATACCTGGAGGTGGGATGGTATTTCTTTAATTAAATAATTAAAAAAAAACAAACAAACAAACAAACCACTTTCAAATTTTTTTTCCTTACAACTCAGTCCTGCAATAGGTTATGTACTAACCTGGGAACAAGGGACACAAACTATTCCTATGACCAGTTTTCTCCAAGTTACCAAGGTGCAAGTTCTGATGTTTGCATTGTTCACTTTGCGTCAGGACCGTAGAAGGGAAGGGCAAAATCTGTCAGGGCTTAAATCAATAGCAGATCCCTTAAGTCAATACTACTGCCCTTTCATCAGATTTACAAGAAACTCAGTGTGGCAACCTGGCAAGGTAGACACCTTAAGAACAGCTCATACTGGTTTCTGTTGCACTGTTTTGTCACTGGTGTCAGAAAAGCCCTCTCTGCTTCCAGCCAGGATGGATGGGTTGTTCACGTGCAAACTGTGTAGCGCAGACCTGTCATTCTGGCATTGCAGGAAAAGCGGTATCAGTGTGCAAGAAGTAAGGCTGTCTGCCTTCCTGGGAAGCTGGTTGGCTTGTTTCAGGTGGACATGTACCATTTGGGTGACTGGGAGAAGGTGGTTTTAGAGCAAAACATGGCGGACACCAGCTTGCTAGTACAGATACCTCATAAACTTCCTATGGATGCCATGTTGTCATGGTTCTGACCAATTAGAAAAGACAAACGAAGTGTCTCCCTCCCCCCTTTAAGAAAAAGAGAGGAGAGGAAGAGATTAAAGAGATTCAGGAGTTTAGAAAAAAACCTCAACTACTTTAATAAAAACATAAATAATAATAAAATAATAAATAATAATTAAAAAGAAAGGGAAAAAAAAGTGTACAGTATATATAAAACTGTATCAAGCTCCCAGGATGATGACCACGTCACCAACAGGTATCAGGAAAAGTCCCAGCTTGGACTCGGTGGTTGACAGGAGCTGGATTCCAGATCTGGAGTCAGGAACACTCAGATCAAGGTCAAAGGCAGACGAACAGGTCGGGTCCTCCTTGGACTTTGGCCATCGAAGAAAGAGGGCTGACCCTTTGATCCCTCAGCTTTTATACTGAGTGTGATGTGGATGGGATGGAATACCCCATTGGGTCACTTGTCCTGTCTACCCCTCCTTGCAGGTGTGATCCCTCTGCTCTTTTCCGCTTCGGACCTTCCAACTGGGCAAATAACAAAATTACTTGGCCTTGATTGTTTGAGCAATAAGGATAAGCAAGGGCCTCTCTGCACACCATTCCTTGGGATAATCAAGTCTTATCAATGAGAGAGTGAACAGTTTTCTCAACAATGTGTTGTTAATTTCAGAGTTTAGTTACTTAGAAGAGGCCCGGCTAAAAAACTAAAATTGTAAAACAAAAAATTGGTTTGTTTTGCCTCAAACCAGGACACATGTTTGCGTCCCACACAGCTATGACGCATTTAAGACTTCATGTGATATATTAGCACACCACAAAAAATATTAACTATCTCAAACACATTGCCCAGCACTTTTCTTTTATAACCTATTCCAATTCTTAGTCCATAGTCACAGTCCTTTCCTTAGGCAGTAGTAGGAGACTTGCAGTGCACGTCTTCTACTGGACTCAGCCATGACATTTACATTCAGCTGTTAGTTTTTCAACAGGTAACAACTCTGATAGTTAAGGAAAAACAAACTATAAAAAACATCTAAAAGCCAGATTCACCCAAGTATCTATCATTCTAATGTTACTCTACACACCATTTATAAAACTGGAGCTGTGCCATAATGAAGCAGGCCTCAAAGCTATGCGCTGTAAACAGATGGTTGTAACCCAATACAAGTTTTAATTCACACGACGGGGTCTGTTGCTGTTTGTGGGTTATGGCATCAGTAAAGTTCTGAGAATAAATTAGGGGCCTACAGTATATTTATTCTCTGGTCCCTATTCTCTTGACAATTGCTTCAAATTCTTTATGAGAAATAAACACTGAATGGGCAGGATGGAAGGTTTGAATCCACAAAGCTTTAACTTCAGAGATGCCAAAAACCTGCTGATTTTGCCTGTGGATTCAGTAGCTCCAAATAACTCCACATGTACCTTTAACTTCTGCATTTTAAACGTTCTGATGAGAAAAAATTAGGATCCCTAACTCATACGCCTTCTATAGGAGAGCTGACTTGTGCACTAAAGACTGGTGGTGTGCCAGGATTTCTTGCAGAAAAGTGAGCTCTTCTTTTATGCTCATGCCTCAGGTTTGTGTAGGAGTTTTTGCTAATACTAAGTACAGGCTTTTTTTCAGTTTCATCCAGTGGTTTTAGGTCTCAGGGGTACTACTCCTTTTCCCCATCAAGGGGATCCCTCCTCCACACATGAACTGGTCAGCTATTCATACAAATACTGTTTATTCTTCTGTTTTTGAATTATGCCTATTAAAGAATTTGCTTTGCTGCGAGAGCGGCGTCCCTGGGATTTGGAACTGGCCACGTGCCACCGTTTCCACATGCAAACCCTTGGAGTTACTCTCAGCCTTTCCATCATGGCTTTGTGCTTCTGCAGCCTTCACGGGTCTTGTTACTCCTTTATTCTCTTTTTTTGATGTGCATCTGAAACCAGGCATCTTTAGAACAAGTTAAAAAAGCATGAGTTGTGGATCTGATGAAGTCTGGTTGCTCTGCATCCACCAGGAGCCTCCCCATCATTCCTCGATGACCCCAGCACCCCCTTCCCATGCCCCTCTTTGGCTGGTTGGAAGAGCAGACGTTGAAGCAACGCATGGCTGGCAGGTCAGCAACAGACAGCTTTTGGAAAGGGTAAGGGGACATTGCTGTTTCCATGCCTTGTGTCCCCAGGCACCGTTTCATTTCACCCCAAACTGGGAGAAACTTCTACATTTTAGAACCGTGGGCTGCTGTCATCTTTCAGAAGTTATTACAGGCAAGTGGCCAAGCAAAAAACAATGAGATCGTGCAAATCTCTCTTTTCTCTGCTTTTTTTTTTTTTTTTTAAATGGTTATTTTTCAGAAAACCACAATAAAAGTTAAATCAGCAGTTCTTAAGCTTTTCTTCTGTGGCTGAATTGGGCAAACAATGGCGCCCACCCACTTTGCAGTTGTCATTGGGTTTATACCTCCCCGTGAAAAACAGTCAAAATTACAGCTGAAAAGGGAGGTAGGGAAGAGAGGAGCAATAGCTTACATGAGAAATAGGCTGCCAGTAAAGTCTGTCAAAAGGCTGCTGCTGCCTTTGCTGTGTATTATTATTGTACTACCAAGGCTGAATAGCAGCCTTATATGCCTGTTTTTTTTTTCTTGAAATACTTCTTGGGTAACTAATAATATATCTCACTGGAGGCAAACATTGTATGTCATAGGGTTCCGTGCTAAGACCTATAGAAATTTTCTCCACTTTTCCTCTAGGGAGGAAAAACGGTGAGCATCCAAAGAATGTCAGTACGAAAAAAAAGCCAGTAACAGTACACTTGATAGCATGAAATAGAGGCCTTGAAGCAAAATAGGCAATGAGGTTTCAAAAAACTCACCTGGGAAATTTCAGACACTTTGCAATTTTACTGTTTAGACCTATTAATTATAATTTACTTTTAAAACAATAAGTATTTGATGAGGAAACTTAATTTCATTTTTTTAGATCTTTATACGTCTAGATTTTCAGCCATTTTTCTTTTTTTTTTAATTAATTTTCCCCATGAATTTAAAGACAGTGAAGCTGCAGAAAGAGGAGAAAAAACACAGTGCAGTGGCAATTGCTCAAATGGTTGTTTTGGTTGATTGGTCTATTAAAGTAGTAGTGTTTGTGAGATGTTACAAATTGCGCAATGACAAACTGTACTTCTGACTTGCTGCATGACTTTGGTTTTCTAGTTTGGTTATTACACTGTAAATAACTACCTTGCATCCGGGTTGATTTGTTTACTCACTTGCATCCGGACAAAAAAACAACCCAGTTTTGCAATAGTTAAATAGAGCAATTCTGCCATCCAGTGGCTAGCTAGGTTAACTCATTTCTTCTCTTTCCACATGATCATTTGGTATTATTTCTTATTGAAAAAACATGTAATTAGTGTAATGTAAACTGCTGCATCCCATTAATATATGTAATAAAAATGTTAATTCTAGTCAAACTTTTTTTCTAATATCCTATTCAAAGTGAAGGCCCAGAAGAAAAAACAGATGTGTCATGTATCCTTCTGGATCAGTGAGATATTTCAGGTTACTACCTACCGTCAAATGTCGCGAACCCCTGACAACAGTGAGCCAAGAAAAATGTAGCTCTTGACTCAGCTTGTCTTCTGTGCCCATAGACTGCGGCAGAACTTTGACGAATTGTTCCCAATACAACTTTTTCTAATAACAACCATAACTGAGCTTATAAATTGGCTTGTGAAAGATCTCTGTGGCTGTTTGAAAGCATCAGAGGGGGCAGAAAATATGACAAAATAACCCTACAGTATGATTACATTCTTGTATGATCAGTCTCACTCATTTCACCACCATAATTTCTAAAGTAATTTTCTGAAGCACAAGGTGATATCTGGTCTTTGTTGCCTGAGTCCATTCTGAGTAGAATAGGAAATGTGGCCATGAGTCATTACTGGAAAAAATCTCCCAATTTCCAAATGAAAGTGTACTGTGATCACTTCCGAGGAAGAAGGACCTTCCCAATTGCTACCTTTTGTTGGTGAAACGCAAGCCTCTTTGGGTGAAGCCGCATTGCGCCAATTAACTTAATGGCATCCATATGAAGCCTCCAATTTGGACAAAAGAAACACATCAGAAAGGAAAAATGCAAACAAACAAACAACAACAACAGAAAAAAAAAGCAGAAGCAGCAGAAGGTGTTCATTGGAGGGGAAATGCAAGGGAAGAGGGTCAGCCGTGTCATGCTACACTGTTGCTACCAGCGTTGAACCTAGAACCATTGAACCTAGAGTTATAGTTTGGTTCTAGTACAAGGGCCCTGTGCTTCTGTGACCCTGGCAGCGAAGAGGAATGCCCAGACACCTCTCTCTTTGCGGATAGATTGTCTATTTATCTGCACTTAGGTCTAATTGCAGCTTTTCAGTTTTGTGGGCTCTGCACTCCATCCAGCTGTGGAAAAGCAGCCTGCTCCAGGTAGAGCAGCCAATCCAGCCCCCAATCTAGCATGTCCTCCCTGTCTTTCTTCTCCACCACATTCCCAACATTGCTGTGACTCACTATATCTCCATGTGGTTCCTCGAGGATTAAATATTTCCCAATGTCTTTTCTTAAACACAAGCAGCAACTTGCCCTTTGCCAAGAAGGACTTCCAGGAAAATCTCTGTATAATGCTGTCCTGCCTTTTGGGGACATGAATCACTGCACATCAGTGCCTTGTGTACTCCGCCATGCTGTGATGTGAGAGACTAGTTAACACACTGATAATCCTCTTGCTCCAGAGACACTGGAAGGCTTTCCCACAAGGAAATTCTTTCATCTAAACAAAATCATATCTTGGCCTGAAGTTTAGAAGGTGGTTACAGATTTAGAGAGTGTCTTGATTTCTAGAGGGCAAATCTGAAAGAAACTTAAGACAATTTTTTCTCTCCAAATGGAGAGAAGATCTGGCAGGGGTATTTTTCCATTCTCACCATATTGCTAGGAGCGTTACCACTGCTTTTTGAGTCAAATCTGAGCCGGAAGGAGATCAGGCCATGATCGTTAGCTGGAGAAAATTTTCCTCTCGGAGGCTGTTACTGTAGCTCTCCAATTTGCGTGAACTCCTGAGCATTAGACTTTGTGGAGGAGATTTTTCTTTAAAGGCTTATAAGGAGCATTGGAGTTTTCAAAATTTCCCCATGGTATATATTCAGCAGAAGAAATTCAAAGCTGGTCCCTCAGTGACACTTGGTGGTTTTAAAAACCTTCTTCCTCCATCCTAGAGCAGCTCGTTCATCTAAGTTCTTCAACTGTGATGAAACCCTAGTGATTTCAAAGCAGCTGTGGTGAGACTTTTGCTACCTTTCACAGGAACGTGTCACCTACACTCCAGAAACCAAGTGCTTTTCACCACAAGATCCCTATACACCCTGCCACACTGGAGCCTTCGAGAAGGATAGATCTGACTCCATCCGTGGCAGCTGTCAAGTCAGATGAAAAACGTGCATCCCCTCTGCTCCTGGCAGCTCGCTCAGCTTCCCACACTGAGGGAGCCCTCCACCGTGGTCTGACACCAATGTGAGCTGGTGCTGGAGTCACTGACACGGAGAACGTGAGCTCTGAGCTGCAACTGGGGCCCTGAGCTGGAGCGGTCACTTGTGGCTGTGCATTATTAGCAGATGAATTGCTTGTTGGGTGATGAGGAAGTGGAAGGAGGCATGCTAAACACCCTCCACGTGGTAAACCCACCCTGTTGGTACAAAGACTGGACCTGCACACAAGACAGCAGTCAACTGGTTGAGTTTTCATCCCACTAGATTACGTATAGCTTCAGTTATCCTGTTGTGTTCAAAATCCCATGTGCTGGGTTTTCACTGTTCCCTAATTAGAGCCCCTCTACTGCTTTCCCATTCGTTTTGGCCTTCCTAGACCTGGCTGCCCATGTCCCTTCTCCCTTCAACTTCTCCTGTTGAAATGAAATGTCTCTGATAGTTTTGATATGCCCTGGCCATCTTCCAGAGCCTGTTCCATAAAAGCAGAAATGCAATGATAAGTAAGGCTAGGGGTTTTTTTTAGGACTGTATGTTTGTCTCATCTGTGGTTTATCTATAACAGGAGATTACAGCCAAGCCTGATCTCTTCTTAGGAAACATTTCTCAGCACAATATTAAATTGTCATTTTCATTTATCATAAAAAGCAATTACCGTGTTATCAAGTTGGTGAGGAAAACTTCGCCAAAAGCAACCAGAGATGATTCTCTGTCCTCTTCCAGTTATGAAGTCTTCTGCAACAGTAGTATTTGTGATCAGCCCTAACAGAAATTGCTCTCAATAATTAATTTCTCTCATCCTGAGTGGTGAGCGCCCAGGGGAGGATGCCAAACCTCTTTTTTGTGCTGCCTCATTAGTCACAAGTAATGAGCACATGTACAAATTGCAATTCTGATTCCTAAAACTTCAGACAGAGAGGCAGTGTCAGGAATAAACTACCAGAACTTAGTAACAAGTTTTTGGCTGCACTGTTTCATGTCCACATCCAGATCTACAGCTACTTGGTAACCTGTGTCCACTCATCATTTCTCACCATCTAACGTTTAGGGCAAACAGACTTTTTTCTGCTTTTTAGTACTGTCATCCTACATATCGTTTTCCTGCTGTGTTTTCAAGTGGACTTATGATGTGTAAGACTTTCTTGTCTTAGGAATTGATGTTTACTTTTAGAGAAATTATGTTTTTACTTTAAAAGTTTTCTATGATATGTTGCATCAAAAGCTCTGGAGCAAGGCAGCAGCTACTGTCTCATAGACAAAAGAGTTCCCCAAATTCTTTCTAACATTCCTGGTTCTCCTAGGAGTATTTCTGTTGCTGTGATTTCTGATTTATATAATATAGCTCAGAAGAGAAGCAGACTGTATGCAGGATAGTCCTAATTTGTGAGAGGCTACCTAACCCTAATTTTTCATGAAGCTGCTTCCAGAACTTCATATTCACTTGTCATCTTCCATATCTGCAGCATCACTAACCTTTTGGGAAGGAAGCAGAACAATTAACTAGACAAGTACCGGACTATTAAAACATTAATAGCGTTGAAAGGTTCAGGCTTCTGCCCACCACATCCGGCCTTGGCCTTCCTGTGACACAAGGGGGAGATTTTAAAGTGGTTTCCTCAAAAATCTCCCTCTACCTCAGCTGCCTCTGGTGGGTATGTGTTGGCTCAAGGTCTTTTTTTATACATACCTAACCATGATGGGTCTTAAACACACATTGTCTGGTTTCAGGTGGAGTTATTAATAAAGTGACTGTTTATAAATGGTTACAAGAGGCATGAATACTAATTGGAAGAGATGATCCTCAGTCAGTGTTAATGACAACCAGACATGGTGTCACTTACAGATCAAAGTACTTCCAGCACTGCTGTAGCTATCACAGCTTCTAAAAAGAGAAGAAAAGAAAAAAAAAACTCCTGTTGAAAGCCCCCAGGATTCATTTCTGTCTGATTTTGCTTGATTCGATAAATAGCTGTTGATTTTGATGAGTTTTGCTTTCCTTTTATTCCTGAGGAGTTTGCCACCATTTCATACGGCTTTTATGGGAGAGCTTTATGGATGTATCTTTGTCCTGTTTGAGGACAACCAATGACGAGTTTGCTCAGATGAATGAAGTGCAAGCAGAGCTTCTGTGGTCATCCAGGAAGAGCCCAGCTGCAAGGCAGATGTGCGCTGATACACACATGTGGCAGCTGTGCAAGCTGGATCACCAGTGGGGAGGAGAGGCCCAGTGTCCAACAGAGAGCATCACGCCGTGTACAGAAATGTCACAAGGCAAAGGCTGTGTCCGGGCAGGGGCAGAGAGATGTGGAAACCTGGCCTTTAAGTCACCAAAGTGCTTTAATTTGGGTTCATCCAAAACACTGAGAGTGTTTTCCAATACAGAGAAAATTCATCACCAAGAAAGAAACAACATGAAGATGAAGGACAAAAAGATAAGGTTTTTCTGAGAAAAGGTCAGCAGAGTAAAATGAGAACCAGGTCAGAAAGAAGCAAGGTTAATACAAAGTTTAGCTCACCTGACTGTAGGAATTCCTAGGTGAATTAATTTTTACAGTGATTCAAAAACAAATGAAGATAAAAATAATTAAGTACTGAGTGAGAGGCAAATAGGTCCTGCGATTGCCCAGGTATACAGATCTCTCTCTTTCAATTCCCTTCCAAATTGCTGGGAGCTCCTCTGCCTGGAAGGATGTTTCACCCTGATCCTGCAACTTAAATTTGATAACAGGCAATTTGCTACACCTGACCATCAGGCCAACTTCGGGATGGGAGAGCAAAGCTTAAGGGCGGAGCAGTTTTACAGGCTGTTTGCCTGTGATCTCTTGGAGCTGCTCCTGTGTCATTAGCACAAAACACACGTGCAGAAATAGGTTGAGCAAGGTTCAGCTGAAAATTTACTTGCTGGACTGTGCAAGTTCTAAGGTAGTTTTCAATTCCAAATTCCTTTTGCAAAATAAAATGGGCACAGAACCATTGCCAGCTTTATCCAAGATAAAATCATAGATGGAGGAACTTGCGGTGGACTTAATTGGTTATTCATTTACTTTATTATTATTTTTTAACAGGCTGCCTTAATCTCTTTCTAAAAACTAGAATAAAGGTTTTTGCTGAGTGTTTGCTGGCAGGACCTAGGAACCGGTGGTGTCAGATTAAATGCTGCTGTTTAGCAATATGGTTGTCTTCTGCTGAGGACAGTGGAATGATGTTATTTTATTTTCATTACTTCTGTTAAAGTGGCACAAAGACACCCTAACCAACATCCAGCTTTTTCATGTCAGATGCAATGGTACAGTTGTATAACTTAAATAAAACTGTTAACACCAGGCATGAAAAGAAGTGCCTAATTTTAGGGAGAGAAAATATATAAATTAGGGCAAAATAGCAATGAAGTTGTGACAGGGGATATCCAAGAACAAGCCCTTGTCTAAGGTCAGCTGCAGGGACGTGGCTTTGCTGGCAGTGAGCAGATCCTCTCCTGCCTGCCTCGGGGTGGGTTGAAAGTTGAGTGCAAGCAGATGTGGACCTTATTCCCACATCGTTGCTGTTTCTCATTGCAGAGATTTCCAGAGCTGAAGGTAGTTTATTTGGTAGGACTGGAAGACCTGCCATTCAAGAAGGCCTCCTTTCCACCCTCACCGACACTGAATTCATGAGCTCTACGGAAAAATATGGCCATTTGTATCAGGTAATAGAGCCCATTGTGTCTGTACAAAACACACTTGCAGGTACCAGCAACAATGTGGACAAATGTGTCTGCTCCCGAATGTAAGATCAGGTTTTCAAATGTTCACCATCAAGAAGCTGCTAATCAACAGGCACATGAAAAAAAAAAAAATCTGTTTTCTTCAAGAGCTCTTCTTACTGAGTGCCTTATTCAACAATGAATGGACTTGCTCTCCACAATTAGTGAATAAGTTGGTGGGAAGTTATTTAGTTATTTTTGAAGGAACCCCAATGATGGAACTTTTCTCCTTTTTTCCATTTGAATAGAGTACAGTAAGAAGTTTGGGAAATAATTGGCTATTGGAGCCAAAAAAAAAAAATTTATGTTCTTTCATCAGAACATCCCAGAAGATGAAAAAATATTTTTCTGGGGAGAAGAAAAGTTTGGATTCCTTTTTCCCCAGAGCAAAGTGTTAGAATGCTATACGTGCAGAGAGAAAGGAATGGAGAAATCCATTTCTAAAAAGTCAGAGGAAAAAATGTAAGAAGTCATAATTCAGAATGGAAGAAAATAAAAATGTTATACATTTGAACTCCCAATTTGAAATGTTTAGGGGTTTCTTTTCTTTTCTTTTTTTTTTTTGAACCCACAAGTGCATGTAGGATTTGGTAAAAATTTACAAACTGTTTTTGTCAGCAGGAATTTGCACTTTTCCATGGAAGAAGAGAGTTGTTTTCAATTTGGATCTACTCTCAGTAGTGGGAGCTGCCCCAGCCAAGCCCTGCCAGTAAGAGGAATGTGTAAACTACACCTGATTGCTCCCTCCCGGTGCTGGTATCTCCAGATGTATGGCCAGGCTACCAGTACGGGAAGTCCAGGAAGGCAGAGCCCTGGAGGTTAATCTTTGCTTCCAGCATCTGCATTTGTATTTTAAGTTCAATCAGTTGATGAAGGATCCGGAGCAGTGATGGGACTCCAAGACCTCAGTGCCACCCAGCACGAGTCCAGACCTCTGAGAGACGGTGTGAGGTTTGGTCCTTTCTAACCAGCTTCATCAATGACAATGAGTCCTGTCCTGGTTTGGAGGCATTGGAAGGCTTTAGGAAAACTCCAGGCTTCAAAGGCCATGGATACAATACAATACAAAAGCAGAAATTACCAAAATGGGTGAAAATTTTAATTTGATTTTGTATTGTTCCTTTTCAAATGTACTCCCTTTCATATTTTCAAGTCATGCTTTCTAGTTACTGCATGAGTTTATTCATCCAGTGCTAGAAATTCTGACTGAAGATGTGTTTGCTTTCTAAACTATCCCCAATATGTGGCCTGGACAATTTTCTCCTCTTAGACTTTTCACTTTTTTTTTTTTTTTTTTTTTTTTTTTTCTTNTTTTTTCTCTGTTTTACTCATCCAACAGAAGCTAGGCAGCCTGGTTATTTCTGCATATACTCTGTATGCTTCTTCAGTTTTTACAAATCAATTTTTACATCCTAAAATCTGGTCAGTGTGAAAAGCTAGTTAATTCTAGGTTTTACATAATACTTAACATGCACATCTGGAATTCTTAACTCAACATGAAAAGGTAAATCTTCTACTATAGCAAACCTTCTTCTTCCCCCTTTTTCTTCTGGGAATCCCTCACAGGCCTTCCAGTTGGTATTAGATAAACTGACTTGACCAAGTGATAGTTTCTTCCTTTAATTTTTTCCATGCTTTAAGAACTAATTCAAAGCAGCCTGTACTTTTGTTTCCTCATTAAGGCCTGTATCAGGTCACATAGCATGGAGTAAATATTATCTCAAGCTGAGCAAGGTATGAAAGCCATCAGATTGTAGTAGTTTCTAATATTTTTTTTGTCAACTTAATGAGCTTTCAAAAATGTATGAAAACTCTATGAAGCGTGCATTTGGAACAGCTCTAGCTACACAAAGTGAGGTAAAACATTCCAAACGCCCTCTGCCTGCAACTGGAAATGCATAACCTGAGGAGACGACTTGTACCAGAAGACATCCACAACACATTTGACCAGCTGCTGTCGTCCTTGAAGCTGCACTACTCTCCTCTAAATAAAGATACTTTTGGAATTGTACCATGAACTGCAGTGCAAGGTGGAGAGCACTTATAACTGGACATCTTCAGGTTGCAAATGGAGGCCATACTTTTGCAAAGTAATTTTCCCCTAGACATTTAACAGTACACTGCAATTTAGAAGTACTAAAAGTATTATTTTTGCTGACAGCATTTTGGCTTTTCTACTTGCAGTCCAAGCTGGGTCTTTCAATTTTGAGATAAGCAGATATGAAAAATAAACTTTGCTAAGAGGAGAGCCAACTTGAGAAAAACTCCGAAGATGCTGGGTACCCAGTTTGGAATAAACCCAAATACATTCTTTTAAATCATCCAGTTCCACACTTGACACCAGAAAGAAATCAGCATTTTGGTGAAGGTAACGGCAGTAAATAGTTAACTTTCAGGAAAAACACTCTCTGCTTTAACATTTCTGGGCTATAGTTTCTGATTTGTTTGGGGTTGGGCATTATTTTACTCCCTTGGCTATGAAGGTTTTTTTATTGGTTTCCTGAAATTGTGTGATGAGTCTGCAAGCTCTCTGAATTGCCCATCTCCTCTTCACATGACTTTCAGAGTGGAGTCTGTTTTTCATGGGTTTTATCTTCTTCCAGGTATTGAACATATAATAAACAGAAAGTTGGAAAGCCCTATGATTTCTGCAGTGCCAGTGAGGTCTCATGTAATTAACCTGCCGAGCAGGGCATGAAATACTAAGAAACAAATGTTCCGCAAGACAGGAACTGCACACAGTAAATGGAGCAAACCATGTTTTAATGCTTTATATGAATGGTTCTGCTTTGTTTTCCCAAGGGTAAATGAATATTATTATGTGTTGATATACTGAAACTAGTTAATATACTAATGCCAACTACTGTTAATAGCTTATGGACAAAAATTAAGCAAACAACATATGAGGGAGAGAAAAAAGGCATAGAGTCTGCTCTACCTAAAGTCAAACACATGAATCTCAAGCTTAGCTAAAAATCCTAAGTGTGGTTTTTCATTTACATATCAAGGCCACCTCCATTACTGCGGTGAATGGGATCAGGAGGCAATTGAATTTCTAAGTAGCACTTAAGTTTATATCTTCTACAGTGCCTCTGATAGCTACAACTACAAGTTATAGGCACGGCCATGGTCAGTCATAAGAATTTTGCTTTGGAGCCTTACGATCCAACTGGAAAAGGATCTCGAAGCATGAAAAAGTTTCTGACCAACAGGAAAACATTCACCCAAACATTACATGACGTAAAGTCAACTTGCAATCCAGCTGTGTTTAGGGCAGGATAGTAGTTTTGGGCAACAGTTGCCTCCACAAAGGAGAACAGATCCCGAAGATAATTTTCACTTCACATTAAACTGGTTTATTCTTCAAAAAAAGCCTCACACAGATCGCCTTTGCTTGGCCAGTTACTACTTCACAATATTTGTGCCAATCTGCACCTGCTCCAGGTTAACTTGCATTTCTCCATGTAGCGTGCAAGTGCATGAAAGAATGGCAGGGACTCTAGAATCAACACGTCTTCCTCATATAAGAAGTCATTGGTCTAATCAAGAAAAGTTTCTCAGTGCCTCATTTTAGAAAGACCTCATTTTATTTTATTCTGCTTTCCCTTTGCCAAAGAATTTTCTGTATTCAAAGTTCATGTAAAAAGCTGTTTCTAACCAATGTTTGGCTGCGAGACCTATGCAAACCCTCTTGCAGCCTTCAGGTGTCTTAATCACCTTTAAACCTTCTATCAGAACACGTTCTATAAATAACAAAGGACTAGCTCTTGCATGCCTCTGAAGAAATAAGTGAAATATATGCAATGGAATAATTGAAATACATATAAAATGGAAGAAAGGAGATCTCAGTGGGTCATAGATGTTTCTTAAAAACATCTGAAGTCTACCAGGTAAAAATAATAAATTTACCTCTGATGATATTTGATTTTTCAGTAAGTGGGATGCATTTCTAGAAACCCTGTCATTTTAATGTTTTTTTAACACTAGGGTCAACTTTACTGTCTTACAGGTAAGATCCTGCCAACCCAGAAATTGGAAATAATAAGGAAATTAGCCACAGGGGTAATCTGAGAAAGGAATGAAAGGAATGTTAATGTCTTTTGGAAAACTTCAGCTGAAATGCCACACTGATAGGAAAAATGTTTCAAGTGTTATACAGTAGATGTCAAATTTAGTTGGAATCTGGTTCAGTGAAGATGAGGTTAGAAGGACAACTGGGAACTGATACTTTTTAAAGGAGGGGAAGATACAGCTCTGTAGATCCCTTCTAGGTGAACATGAAACAATTCCAGCTTTCCTTCACATGGTTTTCCCAGGTGCTGGATGAAATGGTACAAAATTCATCTTTACTGTATGTTTCAGACTCCCATTCCTTAAGAACAGTCCTGTTGGAACATGTAAAAGATTTCATAATGAAGAAATAAATAATAGTCCTTGTCCTTACAGATATTCAATTATATGACAGAGACTTAACTTTGGTAGCGGGTCTTTTCATCAGAAAGTAATTTATAATTTTCATTGCATTTCTACCCAACAAATGTTCACACACTGTTACTAAGGCTGGAAATGCTCCATATTGTATGGAATTTTTTTTCTTTTTCTTTTTTTTTTTTTTTTCACTACGAAAGGCACAGCAACTTAGCAATATTAGAAATGCCTTCCCTAAAAAAGAGTACATTTTTTGTAAGAAGAAAAACGCAATTTCCCACCAGTCACTCCAAAGTTTTTGGTTTAGTTTTTGAAAAATTATACCACTTTCCAAAATTTATAACTGAAATATTGATCTCCTCAACTCCCAAAGCAAATCCCCATGCCTGTGCTTGGATGAGACCATGCCTGTGTCAGCTAAAATTGTGGCCTATGATAGACAAAAATTTAGAAAAGTGTCTATAATTTCTTTTTAGGAAGAAAATAGCTGAGATGATAGACAAAAGTAATATATTTTGTTTTTACATAATTTTCTAGCATTTTACACCCTTGCATCACCTTGATGTGATTTTATAGGCTACATTCTGCTTATGAGGCTGTAAGAGTACTCCCCTCAGGCTGACTTACAACACAGCAAAATCCGGTGCAATGTGAAGATTATTGACGTACATCGTCCTGGTAAAACAAGATCGGCTGAGCTGGACCCGGTAATGATTGGCTTCTAAACAGTGGTCTTGTGCACCAGGGCAACTCTTTTATCTTCTGCACAACTAAGCAGCTCTGCAGCTTGCCTAGGCCCTCTGCCAGAGATGTTTGTTTGGATTAATTAGTTAACATCAGAAAGGGACTCATCCTACTCATCACAAAGTCTTGCTGTGACTGTTCATCATGGTATGACGTGCATGGCAAAAGGCAGCTTTTCTGTACTGAAAGGTAAGCTGAAATCAACCCCACTCCCTGTTTCTGTCACCTTGTATGAAAATCAGGAGCAGGTTCTTGGTTCATAACCTTTTTACTTCTTGAAAATATTAAACATAAACCACCCTCCGATAAGCAGCAATAGCAAATTTTGCAAGGGAGTTGTAAAACAGATAAGGCTGTTAAGAAACCCAACTTAAAGTATTCTCTCTGGCTTAAGGGAAGTTCCTGCTCCATGCACACAAAATCAGTCTACAGGAGAGAGAACAGCAATTGAAGGAAGGTGTGAGGCTATGACTCCCCTTGCATAATCACTACAAGGTGTAAGTGGTTTTAGTTAATCATTTTCTGACTCCTCTAACAAATCTGTAGTGTTTCCCCTGATTATTTATGGTCCTTTTGGTAGAGGAAGGCATTTTATCTCTGGCTGCTAGTGGTTATATCCAATTATCTGCCTGCCACTATATAAACTTCCAGTCTATTTGCTAGTAATTTGTTATCAAAGGTTTTAAGTCTAATTTGATCCTGATAACTGTCACGTTAAATAGAGGTGGGATTTAGTAACAAAGTTCAGTCAAAACATCAGTCAAACCAGTCACCAAACATATTCCAACTGCATACCCCACACAAGCCCATAACCCTTGAGGGCCTTGTGGCCAGAGAGACACTTCATATCCCAAAATGTCACTTGTCTATTTTAAGGTATGTTTTTACTGTCACTTTCTGGATTTTAGTGTTTGATTTTGTAGCTGGAGCTCAATGCTAGGGCTCAGTATGTCCTGGCTGGGTGCACTTTACTATGATTGACGTAACCAACTGCCTACTCAGACACTGTTCCCCAGTCTCTTAATATAAAATAAGGGAGATAAAAGGTTTTGCTGCTTCACTAGCAAGCTGAAGCCCAGCTGACAACGTAATGCTTGCAAAACCTCTGTAGTCTCAGATGACGGTTGTTATCGAAACTCAAGATATTCCTAATTTACAGGTGCCAAGTAATAACAGTTCCAAGAATAAAATTATTCTCTCTGTGAGGGGGTAATGGGTGAACACCGAGTGTGATCAGAGAGGGGAGGGAAGTGTCTGCATTTTCTTTTGACACTAGGGAATTTTTTGGCTTGTTCTGTCCTAACAGAGCCAAGATCATGCCTCCAACTGCCTTTTCTCACCGGTGGCACATAGAGCTGCAGCAAGGGCATTTGTCCTCTGTGACCTTCAAGAGGTATAAGGCAGGCACAAGCACAACCCAATCTTGCCAGGACCTGCCCTAGAAAGCTGGTGAGGCTGGTGGTGGCAGAAAGGAGAAGTTATTTGAGGTTGAGGACAGAGGGGAGAAAGAATAGCCCCGGGAATTAGAGCAGGAACTATCCTGGTTGCTACGGTGCCTTTCTATAGGGTTGTTTATTGCTATACAGCATGCAACAGAGGGCATGTCTTTTACAGTGGGAGGTAAACAGGAATGACCTCAGCACAGTGCTTCAAGCTTTTTAATTAGATTGCCCTTCAGTTTTATCACGTTTCAGCAAGAGCCCAGACTGCAAATGCTGGTTGCTGCAAAGTCAGGCTGAGCATGTTGGTACACGCACGTGTCCTTGCATACTGATAATTCACCAATTTGTTCAGCTTTTTCTTACTGTTTCCAGTGGTGTGTCCCTGTCCTGGCAGGGTTGTTACTGAGGTAAGACACAGCACTGGCTTTAGCTACTGAGGTCTTTTCCCTTTTTTTTTTTTATAAAAAAAAAGAGTTCAACATAAAAGAGAGCATATGAAGAAAGGAAGGTAACTTTTTCATAAAATGTTCTTCCGTTTTCTTTTTTTTTTTTTTTTTTTTGCATTTACTGTCTATGGTTTTGTAGCCTTTAAAGCGATTATCATTCAGACTGATAACCTGTTCAGTATCAGGTACATATCTGACTTTTCTGTTTGTACAACACAGGCATTCTTCGCATTCTCACTTCTGTGGATCAGGAAAGCTGTATTTCATAAATACACAAAAGCTTAATAACTTCAATAAAATCCTTTCCTTTTTTTTTTTGTTTTTCAATAAACGAGGGGGGAAAATTATCTGCTCAAGGCCATGCAAGTTATAGTGTGAGAGCTAAAAAAGCAAACCAATCCTAACTTTCTAGATCACATCATCTCCAACAATTGTTTTCTAAAAGATTCAGAGCATATTTCCTATTACAAGCCCTGGGGAGTGAGAAAATAGCAAGAATAAGGAATCTACTAAGGAAGGGTTTGTGTGGAGTGTTAATTTAATTCTCCACATTCACTTCCTTGAATCAAGGTTGAATCAACCATTTCGGTGTCTGATTTGCCTCTTCTATGAGCCCTTTAGCTTCTGCTGAAAGAACTTCAGTCTAGATTAATTCAGGATATAAATGCATACATAAAAGCAGGTGCTGGTAGTACAATTACACTCCTTAATTTCCATGTTCATGTCATCTGTACTCACAGTTTCAAACACTATCTTAAGGAAGCTACTTTGAACCTCCATTTTCCAATATTTTTAGGAAAGCTTTTGGAGTGTAGTATTTTGGAGACAATAAAAATAACCTGGTCATTTGGAGAATCTTTTTAAATAAAATTGTTTATCAAAAGCCATTGCTTTTTTGTAGCTATATAAAAATTAATTTGCCCACAAAATAATAAAAATAATTTTAAATACATTTTGAAAACTCCCCTGCATGCTACATGTAGTACATGGTGCTCTTCCTACTGAAATCCATGGGACGAAATTCCTTCTTTGTGGAGGTGACAACCACTAGGAAATAAAGAGATCTACTCAACGCTATGGAAATATTGATGCTACCATGACATCAGTGTTTTAGAAACGTTTGTAGTTTCTCCTTCCCACCATTCATCTATATGGAATTTTAAAGTTATAACATATCCTTTCCTTTGTCACTGCAACACTTAGAAATAAAGCAAAGGAAAATGAGGTATAGATCTCTTCTTGACTCTCCTCGTAACCCTTCCCTGCCAGTTATGGTGACAATATCATGTTACACTGATGTAGACAAATTTCGTTATTTTATTTGGTTTTATTAAGTGTGCCTTAATGGGTGGTAAGATAAGTCTTGCTCTTGATACCGAAGTCTTTCTTCTTCAGTGAAGACGTTTTAATGAGGATATCAGTAATAGCGAATTTTCTCCAACGCAGTAAGATTCTTGGGTGCGTATAAAATAGACCATCAAAGCAGGAAAAGTCAACACATAGGGTTTAAAAACTGTGGATTTTACCTAATCTCTTTTCACGTGTGTGACCCTTGCCAGAGCAAGTCACGTGACCTTTCTGCATATAAATACTCAAATCACTAAATGCAAGTCCATAATATTTACCAAATTCTTCAGTGCTGTTGTAAACTCTTACAATATTTTCAAAACACATGTTGACATGTGAAATGAAAACCGTCAGAAGGAAATAACCCCAAGCACAGCTTTTTATAATGCAAGGTTCAACTAAGTCAGATGCTCTTTTTTGAAAGGGTGAGCCTTATGTACCGAGTCTCAGACATCAAGAAGAACAGTTATTCTAAACTCGACTTAATTTTTGGGTCTCCACTAGAACATCAACTAAGACTACAGTAATTCTTCCAGTGCAATATTTTAAGAGGATGCTAGAGCTGGATGAATTCTGTATTTTGTTAATTTAAACAAATAATATACTTATGGAAAGTTTTAATCACCCTGAACCATATTCTTTACAGGCTTTTATCTGGGGAAAAGAATGGGTTGACATTTGCAAACATGCCATGAGGTACCCCTTACACTCAAGTTGGGATAGTTTCCATGTTCAGACTCATAATTTAGATGTCTGCTTGTAAAAAAGGTGTACAGCACCCATTACTGTTAATAAAGATCTAGTCTATAGAACAACTGGGGTATCCAGAGTGTGGAAATCATTTCAGTTCACATTAAAGTAGATATCTACATTATTGACTAGAGTCCTGTTGGCCATAAGGAATTTAGGCCTATAGTTCATATGCAGCCAACAACACGTAGTTACATAAATATAGATATCTGCCAGCTGAATCCCATTCCTAGTGTAGGCTGTATAAGAGCCAAGTGCAGTCCTGTAATTTTCCAAAAAGAATTATAATCCTCCCCCACTAGCAAGGAGAATTTGCTAATCACCAGGTGTCTAATCTCTCCTGCAAAACTGCTTCATGCTGTGTATCTAACTCGGCACTGATTGAACCAAAAGCAGGTCTCCGAGTGCCTTTCCAGCAACTGGATATCCTGCTAGCCTGCCTGAGTATCCTCTCTCCCACTGCATCAGGGCTTGTGTCCTGGTACTGGGGCACCCATTTCTCCCAGGAGACACAGAGCCAGACCCGTGACCCCCATCCAGGGGAGCAGGAATTTAAATGTCCTGTGTCCCACCATATTCTGAGCTGCGGGGAGGGAGAAGGCCTTCTTGCCCTCCTTCTTGGTCATTTTTAGCAGTTCAGTAAACCTTGGTTGTATCCTGTTCCATGGCTGGGCTTTTACCTGCTGTTGGTGAGAGAGGGATTGCTCCCTGTTGGACTCTGATTGAAGCTATCATAAACTCACTCTGGAGTCTGGGGCTGGAAGAGAGAGAGTAATAGCTTTCTTGATTAAAAAATAAATAAGTCTCCCAGCTCTTGAAAGAAATAAGTGGTTCAGAGCCTAGGTTTGAAGGTAGGGGAATGTCTCAAAATATTGCTGTTTCACAGTATTACAATACAAGTGCGTTGGAAGTGTAAAAGTGAATGACAAATGTTCAGATTATGTCTTCTTATTGGTTGTAGGAGAGCATCCAATATAAACAGACTAAAACCAGAAATCCAATGTACCCACACTGACACTGTTTAAAGCTCCTCCTGATTGCTGTCTTGGACATATGGTATAAATTTACTTGTAATTCATTAAAAGCTTTCTTTGAATGACATCAAAAAGTAAAGCACAGAGTGCATATTGACTTCAAGGATATTTGGTAATGAGTGGTGCAGCTGGGATCTTCTAATTATTTCCATAAGTATCAGTTCATCAGAACAGTACAACTGGGTCATAGGGAATGACTTAGGCTGTTATAAGGAAGAAAAGGAGGGGAAAAAAATATTTTTTTCCCTTTTTCATTGCCCTAAATAAATTTATGTCCATTAATCAAAGTAATATATTAGTAAAAACATTTTAAACCTTAATTTCTTCTATTTCTTTCATTTGATTTTGGTGAAACTTATCCTAAATTTATTCCTGAATTTATTCCTGTATTAAGTCATTCATTAGACAATTATAATACCACACATGAGCTTCAAATAGCTTTTGGTAGTATAGCATAGATAATTTGACATGTTTTTGAAAAAATAAAGGAGGATTAAAAAATACATGGTAGCAGTTAGTTATTTTTCAAGGCTCCTACCCTTTCTCTCATAATCAAGGCACATAAAAGATCAATACATTTCAAAAGCTAGTCTCTGGTAGCCTAATCTTTTTTGGCAGTCTGTTGCTAACTAGAGAAGCCTAACTGTTTCCTGAATCTTTAAGAGCTATTCAGGTATGTTCTTGTGCATACCTTGAAAGCACAAACTCCTCATTAAAAGGAAATATCCTTCATCAGACCTTTGTGATGCCCATGTTAATTTAGATCCAACCAGAAGTTCAGCAGAGTTCTTGTAATCTGTTTAGAAAGTAGAACAGCAGAAGGAAAGTTTGGTGAAAGCCTCAGCATGACTGTGCAGTGATGCATACAGAAATGTAAACTTACATAACTAGTTTAATATTGCAAACACGGTTAGAGCTAAAAGTTCAGGACTGCATGAAAATAGTACAGACAGTCCTGATCTCGGGTTTACATCAAGAGGACAAAGCCCAGGATCTGTATCTCACTAGCCCCCTTTGCTGCCTGAGCACTCCTGGTCTGCAAGAAGGGCTTCCTTCACCCTCATGAACAAAAATTGCTAAAGATTACACTAGAGAAAACATTCTCCTAAACATTGCTCACCTGTCAGCTGAAGGGCTGGGTCAGGATCGTATGGGAAAAGGGAATAGTTTTAGAAACAGAGTCATGGAATGGTTTGGGTTAGAAGGAACCTTTAAAGGTCATCTAGTCCAACCTCCCCTGCAATGAGCAGGGACATCTTCAGCTAGGTCAGGTTGCTCAGGTTGCAACCTGACCTTAAGTGTTTCCAGGGATGGGATATCTGCTACCTCTCTGGCAAACCTGTTGCAGTGTTTCACCGCCCTCATTCTAAAAAATTTCTTCCTTTTATCTAGTTTAAATCCATCCTATTTCAGTTTAAAGCCATTACATCTTGTACCATCCAAAAGGTCCTGCTAAGAAGTTTAACCCCATCTTTTCTGTAGACACCCTTTGAGTATTGAAAGACCAAAACAAGGTCTACCTGGAGTCTTGTCTTCTCCAGGATGGACAACCCCAACTCTTTCAGCCTGTCCTCACAGGGGAGGAAGTTAATATATACACCATGACAATGACCCACCTCAGGATATGGGCTAAGTAGTGAAATCACTCTGCTGTGTGTCCAATTTCCCAACTCTTACCAGCAGAAACCCTCACCAAAACTATCACCAGCTATGCCACAGACTCAGTTTATACCTAAGTTCATGTCTATAACCAAAATACAAGATGTACTGCCTGTGTCCTGTTTTGCCCTTCATTATGTTTGTTAGCACAACAGAGAAAATAGAGCCAAGAAGGATCTCAGAAGACAATTTGATCTTACCCAATCCTCAAGGAAGAGCTATATAAACCAAATTTCCAAATTTTTCCTTGAAATCAATTGCTTGGCTTGGGGGATAAAAAAAAAACAAACAAAAAAACCCCACAGAAATCCCCACCCCACACACCAATCTTGACACCAACACCTCCATCAGTAATCTGGCCCTGTGCTTAACCATCCATAGAGTTAATGCAATTTTCCTAATATATTTTTTGTCCTTCCTACTTTAACTCAGTGCTGCAATAGATACAGAAGATACCGGATTACATTGTTTTTGCAACAATGTCTCATCTTTTTCTAAAATTAATTGTGTGCTTTCTACTCCACCAAACCCAACTCCATCTGTCTTTCCTCAGACATCATGTCTTTTATACTTCCATTTTGCTTTCTTCCATAATTTCTATAACCCACATCTTTCTTGAAATAACCAAAATGAGACATAGCATTCCAGCTGAGGACATAGCCATGCTAAGCAGAGAAAACACTACTCCACATGTTCTGCATATGACTCTTCTGTGCATTTTCTTTTTCACAGCAGTTGGATATTTTTGGCTTCTGTTCACTTTTCCATCCAGCATATCTCCTAGATGATATTGTACAAAAAAACTACCTACAAAGTGATTTGCAACTTTTACTTATTGATAGATTATTCCTACACAAGGACCTGCTGCTTCTACATGAAAGAATGACCTCTTATTTGTGTTTCAAGTCTATAACAAGTTTGTATTAATTGTCAACTCTTGCCTGTGTTGCCCAACTAACGTGAAGGCACATAATGGTTTCTTTAGTCCTTTCCTTTAGCTAAACTAATGAAACATCTTCCAAATATTCCTGGTCTAGAACACTAAAAAGACATTGGTTTGTATATCTCCCGGTGTGAAAAAGGCCCTAGAATTAGTAGCTTGCTTACATAAGGCAGTTTCTCCTTCCTTTCTCTTTCTCTCTTCCTGTCTTTCTAAAATAGGCATACACTTGGACATTCAGACCTTTGATATTATCTCTGTAGGTCTTTTATCATCCTCAGACACCATTTTGATAATGTATGAAATTTTTCTGCTTAAGATATATCAAGGGTTTAACAGAATGACTGCCTTCTGTGTTTCCTATGGTCTTACTACTTACATCACTCTATTATTAAAGAAAAAAAAAAAAAGGTATTCTTTCTTCTTTTATAGAAAGCAATGAACCACAATGACCTGAATTGTTTTTTTAAAAAGGCAAGAAAAATTACTACGACTTCTTCATACTTATCAGCTAAGTCTCTCCTAAACAGACATGAAAAATTCATAAGAAAAAATAAACTGTGTTTGTTTTTGCCTTTCAAGCAAATGCAAAACCATTTCAGGCTCAATAAATTCTTGCAAGCTATTCTGGTTAGAAGCAACTATGATTAAATAGATATCTTTGATGTAATTCTGTTTCATTAAAAGAGTCAGATATGCTCCTGCGCCCTATTTTCCACAAAACTAGAAATAACTGTTTTTCTTGGTTACAGTATTAGGACTTTTGGAAAACATAACTCAGTTTCTCAGAAAGTTCAAGAAGTGTTGTGATATATTTTTTTTTTTTTACCTGATTTTTAATTCTTCCAATGCTCACCTCTACCCAGAGATTCTCCATCCACTGCATCAAATCCCTGATAGCTTTGCAGTTGCCAATGCCATAGGAGTACAGCTTGGCTTCAATTAGGAGAGTTATATTTCAGTTAACTGCTCCCTATAAAGAAAGCAGAAAACTTCTTAACTTCTGGTTTGCAGATATGGTTAAAATCCCTTAATGTTTTCACTTAGTACTTCAGAACAACTTAGTATGCATCTGCAATGCTACCTTCTACATTAGGCATTACAGAATATTTCACAGTAATACAAAAATCCCAACATAATCAAGGTGCATGTTAACAGGTGAGACTCATTTTGCTTTTAAAGCCAGAGTTAATTAGCTTAACCAATTGCATAATTAAGCTTACCTTAGTAACCAGAATTTACCCCACCCACCACCACAGCTGTGAAACTGTGGGCAGTAAGTAAAAATAGGGTCTTTTATAGCTCCATCCTGTTAATTCCAACCCAGCTGCAAGGCAAGGGCAGGTGATCAGCTGCAATTAAGGTGAAGGGTCAAATACTAGCCCTGATACCACATGCGTGGTTTGGAAGTGCAGTCTGGGTGTCTTCCTGGTGCTCTTCTGGTCTGCTGGAGAAGTCAAAAAGCAGTAAGCAGATATGGTGATGGTAAAGCATAGTATGCCTTCTTTGTATTTAACTGCAGTTTTGGGGAGATGTTCCAGTAAAGTTGGGCGTCTGCTATTTTGGCATACCAAGTATTGCATTCTCTTTGGTTGTAATTCTCTGCTGAGAAAGTCAGCTCTTATGAGTTTGTATTTTGGGGCACTTTTTTGGTGGGGTTGTTTGTTTGTTTGTTCTTATTAATGTTGTACTTATGGTTAATAGCTTTTTCAAGTAAATATCTTTTCTAGTTCAGTCAATTATGGTTGGTGTTAATGATACTTGATTGTGTTTAATTCTGTTTTTCCTGTCACTGATGACTTTTGGACAGATTAACTAAACACATGGAGGTATGGGTGAGTATTTTCTGTTTGGAATAGAATGCTTTTTAAATTCAACAAGTATTTTCCAAACTTACACAAATATTTTTAAGTCAAAGAGGAAATAGTAATTCCCTTCCAAATCACATTATGAAACTTTATTGTAATGCCTCCCCCTCACCCCCCCAAAAAAAACAGGGCATTACTGTAAGCTACCATTTCTTGTGTGCTTCTATGCCTTCTTTTATTGATAGCAGTCTTCTCTGCTTGACACGTGTATGTTTAGTCCCAAACTTCCGCTTCTGTGGAAATGTCAGATTGTGCTAATTTATTTTTTTACTTAAGTACAGAGAAATTAGTTGCAATTAGACTACAAGTTGTAGAATCCTAGAATTGTTGAGAAAAATCATCACTAAAACTAAGTCTTTAAGCATGATATCTACCTGTCTTTTAAATAACTCCATGGATGGTGCCTCAACCAGTTCCCTAGGCAGCCCGTTCCAATGTTTAAGAACCCTTTCAGTGTAAAAAATTTCCTAATATGGAACCTGAACCTCCCCTGGTGCAACTTGAGGCCATTTCCTCTTGTCCTATTGCCTATGACTGGAGGAAGAGACCGACCCCCACCTCTCTGCACCCTCCTTTCAGGTGGTTGTACAGAGTGAGAAGGTCTCCCCTCAGCCTACTTTTCTCCAGGCTGAACACCCCCAGCTCCATCAGCCTCTTCTCATAAGACTTGTTCTCCAAACCCCTCACCAGCTTTGTGGCCCTTCTCTGGACCTGCTCTAGCACCCCAATGTCTTTTTTTTTTTTTGTGGTAAGGGCCCCAAAAAGTTCATGTTTCTCAGTAGGTTAGAGCAGGAGTCTTTTTCTAGGAGATAATTTCTTACTCCTACTTCAGTTAATTTTCTTTGTTAATCTGTTTGTTTATTATTTTTGCTCCCCCTTCCTGCTTGCAGATGCTCATTAACCCACACAGAGTACATCACTCCCAAGGGAAGAAAGGGGGGGG
>VXBW01000699.1:78024-164699 GCA_013400375.1 Thinocorus orbignyianus | reverse complement strand
GGGGGGGGGACACGACTAAAGGAAACAGCTTTCTTCTCCACACCCCTTGTTTCTCTGTGCTGTCAGTTGTTTGCCCTGCTCATCTCATGCCCCCTTTTTGAACTGCCTTTTCTACGCAGGAGAGCTCTAAATGGTTTTCTTACTAGCCACACAGTTTGGAGATCAATGGGTCTGAATCCTTACTGACACTTTATTGCTGCTATGTGTGAATAATAATGAAGCTTTGAAAAGTAAAAGTGCACATATTTCAGAGGTATCAAATGCTCTCTAGCCACCAGTGATCCCAGTTAAGATGCTTGGGTACTTAGCAGCTCTGAAAATGATTCCAAGAGGTTTTTTGGCTCATACTGCCTTCAGTCCTCTGCTTTATCTGTGTGCTATAAATCCAGGCATTTGTTTTTTAAGTGGGATGACCCTTTGTTTAAAACTTTGTGTGATGATAGTTTCTTCTGAAAATAAAGTCAATCACCTGTTTTTAAAAAAACGGAGACACAGGAAGGAGTTGTTCTTGCTCCCTTTGAGATGAATAAGGAAAAACCTGTTGCCTTCAGTGAAGGAAATGCTGCATGGAGCTGTGAACTTTACTGGGCCAGTGAAGTACTTCAGCTCTCTGCCCTGTCTCATCTAACAAAATTCATAAACAGATTCTTCACAGCCACAGAAGCCACATCTTTTCATAAACTTTCTGGAACAGAGAAGGCAGCAGCTAATGTGCGTTATGCAGGCTTAATGCTGGGTCTGTAATAGAAACCCTGGGTAATGCTAATGAGATAAGAAAGTACATTAAAAAAGAAATAAATAGACCTGACATGTAGGAGCTTGAATCTAAGTGAATGTACAGGGTCCCAGAGGGTGGGAGATGATGATGCTAAATAATATCTTTTCTCCTAAGATTCTTTCAGGGCATCATAACCAAAACATAATTGGAATCCTCTGGGTAAGGCACAAAAGGGAAGCTTAAATTAGGCTGAATCCCAAACTTATTACTTGAGAATAACTTCCACTGAGTAACCAGCTCAATTGTCTGGAGATTTTTTTCACACAGTGTTTAATAAAGACATTGCTTAAAGCAAATGATATAGATGCCAGTATGTGTGGGTGGGGAAGCTGAAGAACTGTTATTTTTAGGGTGGTACAGAAATTTTGTTTACCTGATTTCTCGAAGTGGGGGCGAGGGGGAGGCAGAGAAATCCTCTGAACTAATCCAAAACAAGAAACAGTCTTACTTTTGCATAAACAAAGCCCTCCCACAAACTGTGGGGAGGAGGTGGGAATTAAATGAGCAAAATGTGACACTTAGCTTCTGCAAAAACACTGATGTATTTAACTACACTTGAGCTTCATGTTACTAAGAAGTGGGAAATGAAAGTTCTTCTTTTAAATAACATTTATTGGTTGAAAATCACAGATGTATCTTTGCTTTTAATTGAAATTCACCAAATGCATTGAGGCAACTCCCTAAAATTGCTTGCTTTCATCAGACAAGTGACCCTTCTTCAAGCCCCTCCTCACCTCTGCTTATCAGCAGACCTTTCCCAATTAAAATCCTGTTTTTTCTTATAACAGAGAGGCTCAGGGTGGAGATAATCCGATAAGGATGTGGGACGGTTCGCCGTGTGCGGGTTCCGAGGGGTCTGCGGGGGTGGGGGTAGGAACCCTCTTCCCGAAATCACCCACCGAGGGTCTCCCCACGCTCCTTCCCAGCAGCGGCACCGACCTTCACCTGAAACTCGAGCCGAGAGAGGGGAGGGATAGAAGGAAGGAGAGAGGGAGGGATGGAAGGAGGTGCCCGCAGCTATAAAGGCGGCGGCCGGGGTGCGGGGAGCCCGCCCCGCAGGGACCGGGCTGGAGGTACCGCGTCCGGCAGCCGTAAAGGCACAGCGTGGGTTGGAAAGGTAAGCGAGCGGGGAGACAGCCATAAATCTATCAAAAAGGATGATTTCTGAAAGGAAAAAAAAAAAAACACACACCACCAAGCCACTTTTCTTTTTTTGTTCAAGTTGCCTATGCGTTTTTTATCACTACTATTTTAACCTACATCAAATTCATGTGTGGTTTTCTGACACCTTTTTTTTTTTTTTTTTTTTCTTAAAAACTATACATCTGATACATCAAGAAGAGCCTGGGGAAACTTGGAGCATCAGTGATTTACCCTCCTAAATCATGCTTAGTTGACGGATGAGTGTGAGGGTGGTGAGGCACTGGAGCAGGTTGCCCAGTGAAGTTTTGGATGCTCCATCCCTGGAAGTGTTGAAGGCCAGGCTGGATGGGGTTTTGAGCAGCCTGGCCTAGTGGGAGGTGTCTCTGCCCATGACAGGGTGTTGGAACTCAATGGCCTTTAAGGTCCCTTTCAACTCTAATCATTCAATGATTCTATGATAATACATACATGCATCTTTAGTAATTATCATTATAATAGCAATCTTGTTGTTGTTCAATAGGTTTGGATCAGATCACGAGGGAAATACTCCACTCTGTAGTGGGTCACCCATAATTGTTTGTGTATGAAAGATCTGGGGATTTAGCAGAAACGACTGTAAAAACAGGCTACTGAGTTAGGTTCCATTGTTCTAGTCTGCACTGTTCTGAATATCTCATTCAAAGTAGTTTTTTATGTCATCACACATTCCTTTTAGTCTTTTGAGTAAGATAATGCTGAGATCAAAAACGTAATGAGTCATGGGAAAAGCCCACAAGTATTTTAATGTGAACTCTTTAAATATCAATTATTTTTAAATGTTTTGTTGCTTTTTTAATGTAGGTTTCAATTAATACAACTTTATCTCATAAGCATACAGCAAAGAACAATGAAGGATAGTTTTGTAAATTCCACAGAAAAGGATCTCTTTGATGCTGGTAAGCCACGGACATGAAAGCAGTGTGTGTGTATGTGTTTGAGGAATATATTCCACAACTCCAAATCTGAAGGTGCATTATAAGTCTTTCCTAATTGCTGTAGTGGTTTGATAGGAGATACCACAATGAGTTTCCAGTGAAATAAAGCCACCACCAGAAAACATTTATGCATGAATCATTCCAATAAGTTAAAAAAAAATCCGTTCACATGGGTAAAACTATTTAGGTGGCTCATAGCCTGGGCGTGAAAATGTTCCTAAAAAAAGCTCAGTAAGGTGGAAGCACATTATTGCCATCAAATTGTTACCTGAAACAGTCTTTAGAGACTGACTGACATTAAAACCAGCATGTGAATAATTCTGTTGATAGTCAGTGAGCAGTTAAGATAAATGTAAACTGGACATAACCAGTGTGTAAAGCCCTTTTGTCCCCAGTTCACAGTTGGCTCCCTGCTGTGGTTGCTCATCTGTTTCTTTATCCATTTCTTTATATTTCATTTTATGGATTTAAAATCATAACCCTTCTGGGGTTCAATTCTTCTTTTGTCTAGATTTCTAAAGCCCCTAGCAAAAAGGAAGTAGGATATGTGGCAACTGCTGCCGTAACAAAGAAATAATGCAGATGGGCATTACAGGCAAAGATCTTCAGTTAACTTGCATCTGTTCTGTGTTAACTTCAGCAATTATAACCTTTATAAGCTTATTTCAGTACTGCTTTTCCTCATTTGCACTCAGCTGTGTCGGTTTGCAGAATTAATTAGTTCTTGTTTTTTAGTTTTTGATAGCCTTTCTGGATAAATATGTTTTAATTGTAAAACTGAAATTTGCTTCCACCTCAGAAGTGGAGCTGGGAGGTTTTTCCTGGAATAGAGGAGATTAACTGAATTGAAAGGGAATTTCAAGAAAAATTCACCAGGCTGTTCCATGAACATGAGGAAAAATTGGTCTTTAAGCTTTAATGCAAAAGAATCATCAGTGAGAGCTGCATAAAACTGTTAAAAGACAGGATATTATGCTTACAAAGCCTGGTTCTGTTTCACAGAATCTGCAAGAAAAGGGTATGACAACCCTTCTTTCCAACATGAAGAAAATCTTGAACAAAGTGACCCGTTGAAGACCGGGAAAAAAAGGTAGGTAATTTTTGAACTTAACACATCAGCCACTGGTATATTCAAGGGGGGAAGGGGAGGGGAAAAGTAACAGCTTTGTTAGAAATACCTCTTCTTACTTGCCTTCTTGTATTTTCCTCTAGGAAGGAAAATGAGAAACCAGAGAAAAAGGTGGTTGGCGTTTTTGAGTTGGTTAGTATGGAGTTTGAAGGTTGGCTTTATGTTTTCTTTTCCTTATATGTCATTATGAGTTGTTTGTTTGTGAATGGCAATTCATAGGCAATCAAAACTGGAGAAGAAGCCTGAGACCTACGAAATACTAATACTGGTGTTAGGTCTCTTTAAAATTCGGCCTGTTAGATCAGATTCCCACCTCAGTGTATTGGTAGCACTTGGAGAAGTCCGATGTTAGTGCGATTTGAGGTTGAAGCTCACCCCTGCTGAGGCTGATTTAGGATGTTTATACTGGGCAGGCCCCTGTCTTGGCTCTATTTATAATGAATTTATCCTGGCTTTGACCTCTGAGGGATCTGCTGTCTGAGAGAACCAGTGGCATGGTTTTGTGTTAGTTTTCTATACAACAGCTATTCTGAAGTAACTCTTACACAAGAACTTGTTTATTCTGGAATAAGAACTTTTAGTTTTCTCTTATTTATTCCATGTCCATTTACACTTTGGAAGAGGATTAGAACAGTCAGGAATAAAATGTTCTGATTTCAGATTAACCACATCCAGGAATAGCTATGGCAGTTTAAATTCACATCCTCCTTTAAACCAAACAAATGTTCAAGAGTATACAAGCTGTAAGATACAATCTCTGCTGCAGGCATTTTCTACTAGTAGAAATAACCCAGGTGCTGGTCAGTAACTCGCTATAGTTATAGTTTTGAAGACATTATCTCAGTGAACATGTCACTTCCTGGAACAGAAAATGCAATATATTGTACAGAGAAGATCACTACTTAGAAACATACAGGACATACACTTTGGGGTTTTTTTCCTGCTGAGTTGGGAAAAGAACCACGTGTCCTGCCAATATTCCTTCAGCAACTTTACTGAGTACTGATTTAAGAATGTGCAGCACCTACTACAAAATTCATGTGTTCTGGGCTTACCTTCAGTTAGTGTTGTTGATACTTAGAACACGTAGGTGACAGCAAGGCGTGCTCTGTAAGTCTGCTGTATTGCAGCAAGTATGTGAACTCTCAGGCATAACTCCACCTTTTTTTCCTCTTTTTGTTTTTCAATGCTCACATAGTTTCGCTACGCTGACTGGGTGGATGTCCTTTTGATGGTAGTTGGTTTGATTGCAGCTGCTGCAAACGGCACTGGGTTGCCACTTATGATCATTGTCTTTGGCGAGATGACAAACAGCTTTGTGCTGAGTGGCGTGAAATCAAATGTGTCAGAAGGTAAAAATGTTAGAGCTCTTTACATACCATTTATGTTTTGCTATTGGAGCTAAGATAATTTTATTTTCCTCAGACTGATGTACATGTGAACAAGTGTATGATGAGGAAAATTCATCCTGCAAATTACCCGATTGTTTTAAGCAATCTTCAATGGCTCACGCAGGACAAAAGCAGTGCGTTGGCTGTGCTCTTTATGAATGAACTTCAACTTTGGCAAGATAGTAAGGAACATAGCCGCCTTCTCTATCATCAGTTTTCAGGCACTGTAATTACTAGAAGTCCAGAAAAAACTAAATTTGTATTTGCCAAATGATTTTTCTATTTTGCAAAACCTCGCTTGCAAAATACAAACATTCAAAAAACTGATGACCTTATATTGCCATAATTTATCTTCTGCTTATAATATTTTCAGAAATATTACTACTATGCTTTTTTCACAGATATTCCAGTAAATAGTTCAAGCTGTCCATCAATTCCAGGGATAGATATAGAAGCTGAAATGACAAAGTAAGAGTCTTTGTAGTTATTCTGCTAATGGAATATTCAGAGTTTTTTCTTTTATTGTGTTATCCCTTTGAGCAGGAGCCAAATGTTTGCCAACCCGAAAAGACTTCCAAATAACGTATCACAGGCTCTAGTATTTACTTTGATGGGGTAAATGAAGGCGAGTTGTTGCTCTGTGTGTTTAACTTCTCTCAGGAGATGCAACAAGGTCATACAGCCTCTTGTTCCCTTATCGCAGGTTTGCTTACTACTACGTGGGAATTGGCTGCGCTGTGTTGATCCTGAGCACCATCCAAGTATGGACGTTTTTGATCGCTGCTACGAGGCAGACAGCCAGGATCCGGCAGAAGTTCTTTTTTGCAGTGCTCCATCAGGAGATGGCTTGGTTTGATACTACCCAGATTGGAACGCTGAACACCAGACTGACAGAGTGAGGGCTCTGCTCGTTTTTTACCTCTCTAAGTATGACATTTAAAAGAAAACTGCCGTATCTTTTATGATCAGATCTTAGACTGGACTCCCTCCAGTCAGTTAAAGACTTTGGAGCTTTTCCATAGACTTAGATTTAGGGACGAGGACTGTGTGCCCCAAGATGCAATGGGACTACATGCATGGATAGATATTTATGCCTTTTTTTTTTTTCTGAATTTGAAGTTAGCTTTGGATGGGGCTGTGTCCTGAAAGGTGAGAGAAGTTTAAATGAAACCACTCTCAGCTCTACTATCTGTATGTGCTGGGAAGTAAAAATGGGGAAGGAAATTTGTGTGAAAAAGAGGTGCTTTCAAATAATATTTATCCTGACAGAATGGAGATAAACCTTGATCTGAGTCTGTGGCCAAAATTAAGAACATAAAATGCATCAGAAAGCTGAATGGGAGGAATCATTTGTAGATGGTCATGGGAGGTGAGGAGGCTGTTTACTTACATTGCTTCATTTGGATGCTGGATAAGGAAACAGTCATCTGTGACCTGGTGACAGGGCACAGAAACAGCAGAGAGTGATGGAAAATACAGAAAATGAGTCCTAGAAAATAGGAGGTTTCTGCTGTGCTTTGGCCACAGAAGAGACTAATGATACCGTTCAGTAGCTGTGGTTAGAAATTTCCCTGTGCCAGCTAGGAAATGGCAAAGCTGCTGACATGAGGCCACACAGAATGAAACCGAGGGGGGGAAGTTAAAATGCAAGGCATTCAAAGCTAACAAATCTTTTTTTTATTATTGTTATTTAAAGTGACATCAACACCATCCACGAAGGCATCGGAGACAAGATCTGTATATTTGTACAGTTTTTTGCCACATTTCTGGCAGGGATAATTATAGGATTCATCCACGGGTGGAAGCTGACACTGATGATTTTGTCAGTCAGCCCTCTGCTTGCTGCATCAGCAGCAGTCTGGTCAACTGTAAGTGTGTGGGAATTAATAAACCAAACAAACCAGAAATAGATTACATCTCATGCACATGCACACAGGAAAGGAGGAGAGAATGGGGGAAACCTAGTGTGGTTTCTAAATTGGGAGGTTGGCCCCATGCTTACTTTATGATTTCCACTACTCCTGTAGTTTTTTCTCTGAGTTCTCAAGCACATACTTCCATGTCATATTCCCTCTGTCCATATACTCTGTCCTCATGCCATGTGGCAGAGGATAATCTGTGTCAGACCACCTTTTCTCATGTAGCACTTTCCTTGAGACGAGCACTGGGAAAGCCCAGGCAGGCGCTCGTGACCCTCACTCTCAGCACAGATGTTCTTCAACTTCTTTCCATCCATGCACACATGATAGCACATCTCTTGCAAATAACTTGCCAAGTTCCATGCTGTGCTTGCAGTAGGCACCAGGATACATACAGCTATTGCAGGCTGGAGTGATACAAATTGGTGAAATATCTGGAGAGGCTTTCCTTTCAGACAGGAGAATATTTTCCCCCTGTGATCTGTTGTAGCCACATTAATGGGTACTACTTGTATTCTTGGGTGATTACTTAGATATAATACCAAGGAGGGTGTTTTTCTTACTTAAAACATTTAAAATAAGCTGGGAAGAAGAGTGTAAGAAGCTGAAATATGACTGCCTTCAGTCTCTAGCTTCTGAACACTGCAGCCACAACACACTTCCCTGACCCGACAGACATTGCAGTGCATCAGCTTGACCCCACTGGTCAGTCATGAAGCTCATCTCATATAGTCTTTCTCTTCAAGGAGGACCCATTGAAAGAGTGAGATGAATTTGGGGGAAATTAAGGGCACAGCTGACTCTACACCACACCACCACCCCCTCCTTTCCTAAAACATTGTCTCATGCCTTGAACATAGGCCATTCTCCTTCACCACAGTACAGTGGGCATACCCTTTGGGTAGGCTGCAATAACATCTGGTTTTTCAACTTTCCAGCTGCTGGCATCCCTTACTGCTAAAGAGCTGTCTGCTTATGCCAAAGCAGGAGCTGTGGCAGAAGAAATTTTGACAGCAATCAGGACTGTTGTGGCTTTCAATGGACAGCAAAAGGCATTAGCAAAGTAAGTTTTTAAAATAATTATTATAATTAAAATAGGGAAAAGGAGTTTGTGGATTTTGTTGGGATTTTTTTTGGAGTGGTAGGGTTATGGAATTCTCCCTAGTGTGATTTTTTTTTTTTTTTCCCCATCCGTAAGGGGACAGTTTAAGTGAAAATAAAGATCTGCAAATAAACCTAGTCAGTGAGTACAGACTGTTTCGTGTTATCACTGCAGCATAGACTCACATTTCTCCTCCATATGTCAGAGCAGATATATTCAAAGGAAATATATACCTACTAGTCATTTGTCAAAAAAAAAAAAAGACGACAAAACCAAAACAAACCCCAAACTGTATTCTTTTTGTGAGACTTAAATTGCTTTTATGGGAAAAAAAAATTAATTAAAGGGCACTGGGAAATATCAATCAGAATGGCATGTACTACCTGTCAAATTAATGGTTTCCTTATCCAATTTCAGATATGATGCTAACTTAGAGATGGCTAGAAGTGTTGGAGTGAAAAAATCCATTACCACCAACACATCTCTAGGTGTTTCACAATTTCTTATCTTTGGATCCTATGCACTTGCATTTTGGTATGGAACCAAGCTCACTGCTGAGGAGGAAGATTATGACATTGGCCATGTGTTAATAGTAAGTGCAGCAATGCAGCTTTAAAAAATGCTCTGTAATTTCAAGAAAATAGTTATGTATGTGGTATGTGTAACTAGTTTCTACCTAGTGCTTGCTACATTAGCTGTTAAAGACTCACTTGTTATAAAAGAACTGAAAAGAAGGTATTGACCTTGCCTGGTTTTTGATATAACAAGTTTGCACAGGTTGCCTTGAATTCCCACTCTAATGTACTTAATTCTCCTGGAAAAAGTGCACTAGAAAAACTTGGTCATTTAACAGCTAGGAACTGATGCCTCTGTAATCACTGATATCTGTGATGCTTCCCTCCATAACCCACAGGTCTTCTTCTCTGTCCTCATCGGAGCCTTCTCCTTGGGCCAGGCAGCTCCCAACCTGGAGAGTGTAGCTAACGCACGTGGGGCAGCCTATGAAGTATATCAGATTATCAATAAGGCAAGTATCTAAGTTAGTAGAAGTTTTCCTTCCCCCTCCTTGGGTGACGTCACAAAAGCACTCAAAAACCCCTAAACCATAATGTCTATGGACCCCTACCACTGAAAGCCATGATATTTCCGTTCCTATCAAGAAAATTGTCTCTATTTGTTGGTATGAATGTTGGGAAACCTGGCATATGTATCTGAGATTTATGGATGAAGTCCTTCTCTAATATTAGACTTGCAACTTGTCAAAGAATTCCCAGTTAGATGTTCCCCTGCACTCAGCATCCTAAAAGTAAAACACAGCAGCTCCGCAGCAGTGTACTGCAGTGTAAGCCAGCAGCTGAGAAAGTAAAGGAGAGAAATAACAGTTCAAAATGTATAATAACCAGTAAACGTTTTCAAAACCTCTTTTCAGAAACGGCTCATAGATAGCAGTTCTAAGGAAGGTTACAAACCAGACAAACTGGTAGGAGAAATTGAATTCAGGAACATCCATTTCAGTTACCCTTCCAGACCTGATGTTAAAGTAAGTGCTTGTTTTAGATCAATCTACTGTTCTGAAGTTTTGCAGCCTTTATCTGTGTTATTTGTCTAATCCTTTTGTTGTTCTTGAATGCATTTCTGTTTTGGGAAATGGGACATCGTGCAACATTGGGGGAAAAAAAAAAAGAGACAAAGCTGTAGATCTACTGCCACTGGCTACTTGCTCACCATTCTCCTCTGCTGGACAAGGTTAAGAAGGATGTGTGTTGCTCCTAGTCTGAGTTTCTCTGAACAAGTGTTTTGATACACAAAATAAGCTTACTTTTCTTTTAAGACCTGTCATTAAAACTTCTAGACTTTACACAGTTAAATTAGTTGGACTTCCCTTAGTACCTTCACTGCGTAATTCTCTCTATGTCATGTCGTGGGGATTACTTTTGTGGCCATACAGTTGGGTCTTGCCTCTTAACCAGTTTATAATCTTCTAAAGACCCTGATAAAAGGTGAAAGGAAAAGGGATTTGCTGCTGCTCTTAGTTGGTGAGGAAAAGGATAGAGATTTCAAATCTCAAGAGTTAAAAGCTAGACATGCAGATTAAGCAGTGAGAATGGGAAATTTCATCTCACTGGCGATTTCTTCACATGGCTCTTCCCACCTCAGCCATTGGAGGTCTGTCCCATCGTGCACCAAAGCTGTTCCTGGGACACCGGGGCTGCTGAAAGACAGACCCAGAGATAGTTTTTCTGACTATCTGAGGTCAGTGCAGTGCATCTCGTGTCACTCTTGACTCAGAAACAGGAAATGACAAAGCAGACTCTTCATCCTTCTTCCTAAAGGTGCTGTGTGAGGCTGATGAGCTCTGTTGTGGGTCTGCACGCCAAATGGGAGGGAAATAAGAAGTGTTCTGTCATCCTTCCCAAATCTACTGAGTCAGCAGCTCTCCCTACAAAGACTACCAATGCTATTTAATGGAGCCAAAAGGAATTAACAAAGATATGTAGAGGTTACCTACAATCTCCCAAGCAATTGATTTTAACATAGTGTAATCTCTTCTGTCTGGCCTAAATCAAATCAAAGAGATCTAAGGAGTCTTGCTATTGTCAGTTTTAATCTTGACAACACCTTGCTTGATAAAAAAAGAGTTAGAAGAATGCTGTTAGGTGGTTGTGACTATTTGCATCTGGAGACATTATGGTATCCAGAATACAGTTCTTGTTTGATAATGCAGGCACCAGCATATCAGCTTCTTGGAGATACAAACACTGCAGGATGTAACACAGGGAGAGGAGAGCAATATTGCAACTATTTTAATCTCTCATTGCAAAAACATGTGTAAGCAAAATTATAAATCAGCCTGGTATAAACAAGAGGAGTTCCCATAGCAGCCAAATATTTTGGCAACTACACAGCATTACTCATATATGACATGGTCATCTTTTGAGGTAAAATGTTCCTAAATGTGAAAATGGCAACAGAGATACCATTAATCTGTAACTACTCCCCAGGTTGCTGGAGGCTGTTAACAATAAGGATTGGGATTTATTAAGGGCTTTCTAGCATTTACCTTGTCAAAACAGCCATTTATTTTCTAAAAATAGAAGAAAGCAGGCTTGTTTCTCAGCAGTAATGTTTAACACCTTAGAAGCACTTTTCTGTGAGATTCATAACTAAGTTTTATGCCATTATCTAAGCACTGGAAAACAGGACAGCAAGAGAATGCAAGACCCTGAACCTGCTACCAGATAACACAAATTGGAGAAAAAGAGCTATCAAGTTTAGAGTACTGTGGCTATGTCTATATTAGTTGATTTGAGTGTGCTGGGGAATTTTCCCAGGCACTGGAATGCAATGGTCTATGCAAGGGAGCTCTTAAAATGTTTCTTGGCATGAGCTTGGCCTGTTCCAGTTATCAATCTTCTCAAATAATTCCCAGGCTTGGTTTGGTAGCCAGGGGGATGCAGGAATCGTTCCCAAAAGGCAGGTTGCATGTAGCCATCCTGTTGTGAAGTCTGCTATGGCTCACAAGCACAGATGCAGGCTCTTGCATATCAGTGCCCCAGAATGTTCCCAGATACAATTAACTTACTAGCATTGCCATACCTTTGGGCTGTGCTCTTGATTATTGCCACAGGTACCTTGACATACTGTTCCCTAATCAAACTTGTCAAACTATTTTTTTATTATTTTTCTTTTTTTTTTTCTTTGCCCCTCAGATCCTCCAAGGACTAAATCTGAAAGTTCAAACTGGGAAGACCATTGCTTTAGTTGGTGCTAGTGGCTGTGGAAAAAGCACCACTGTTCAGTTGCTGCAGAGATTCTATGATCCTGTCCAGGGAGAAGTGAGTGTCTGCAAGTGAACTTAAATAAACTGAAAACTGAGAGCTATTAGGAGAAGCACAGGTTTCCTGTATTGACTGAACCTTGATTTTTTTTTAATTCTTATTTCTTATTGAATTTGAGCATATCTCTGCATAGCTCAGTATTTCCACAATTTAAATTTCAAATGAGCTATCTTGTTCTGTTGTTCTTGTTCTTCATTATTCTCCTTCCTGCGGTACTATGCCAGAAGTAGTAAATACCACTAATCTTTGAATAGATGCAAGATCTGAATTTAAAATTCTTTTCATCAACATTTGGCTTTTAAGGTTCTGTGAAATTTTTTAATCAAACAGTGCTCTGCTGCATTTTGCTTCCCTTTTCATTGAACATAAAAATCTGTGGAGAGTTTGCCCATTTTAAATGGTTGGTTTTTTGACTTGTTTTACTCTATCTGCTAACTCACAGCCAAAAGTTTCTGTTGTTACATATTGTCTCTCTGCTCTACCACTGAAAATTTGACCCAATCAGTAAATGGTAAATGCTTCACGTAAGACACTTCTGAAGGAAAAAGGGAGGAAAATAAACAATGTAGTTTTAAGGAAAATTTTCTTTTTATACTTAGTATTTGAAGACTGCTACTTAGTAGTTGTTACTGCTAGTTGGAACTAGATAAATACTTAAAATATTAAACACCAAAGTATCACTACATAATTTATCAGGGTGGCCACCTATTATCAACACAGTTGATTTTTAGACTTCTTACTGTTTCTGTGACTGTTCATCCCTGATCCCATGCCTCAGTTCACTGTTCTTCTGTCAGTGTTTGTAGGACCACATCGGAGATGATCTAGGTTAAAAACAACTTTCCTTTCCTTTTTAATAATCTTGGATCACTTCTTTGATCCAGTCTAAAGCACAGCCATAGATGCACTTGTATAAACTCAACTGTGAGGGCAGTGAACTGGCACAGGAGCACGAGAACAGGGTAAATGTGTGCATGGTTATTGAAGGGGGAAAGGAAGAGCCAACACAAAAAAAAAAAAAACACCCCACAATGTCTTCTGTGCTTCTGCCGCTTCTCGCTATTTTCTACTTTATGCAACAGATGTAAAAATTGCAGTTTTAACTTCTCCCCCAACATAGTTTTCTAGTAAAGACGACAATTTTTTTAGAAATTTTTTGTCCATGTAACTGTTACTTAAGTCAAGTCATAGTAATTAATTGACATTACTAGTAGAATGAATTTCCTCAATTTTGACATACACTTTTCCTCTCAGATCACCTTAGATGGTCGGGATATTCGGACTCTTAATGTAAAGTGGCTGCGAGAAAACATTGGTATTGTGAGCCAGGAGCCTGTTTTGTTTGCAACAACAATAGCTGAGAACATTCGCTATGGCCGAGAAGATATTTCTGATGCTGAAATTGAGCGAGCAGCCAAGGAAGCCAATGCTTTTGACTTCATATCTAGACTGCCTGATGTGAGTTCACAAACTTCTTTTGAGTGTAAGAACGAAAGGTCTGTTTGGGCTGGTGTCCTTTTTCTGAGAGAGAGAACAAACATGGGAATTCGAGTTGCAGTATAACTTCTCAAAACACTCTCATAGCTTCTAGCAACTTTCAGTTCAGGGACTTTCTGGACCAGATATTGTGCCGTTGGTTGCCCTCAAAGGATTTGTGCCTAAATCTGGAAAGAAAAGTCACTGCCTTAACTCAGGAGAAAGGAGGCTGTTACTACTACCCCTACCATCTTATGAGGCATGGGAAAAATTGGGCTTTTAAAAAGATCCAAAAATCCTTTTTCAAGAGCTGTCAGTACATTCAATAGGAAATAGAGTGTGGAAGTAAGTAAATATGTCCTGAACCAAGGCCATTTATAGCAGCTGGGAGTTTTAGCTCTCCCTCTAGCTAGGATTCACAGCTTTGAGCCCTCTCTTAAGTAGTAGGTGCTTCACACCTTTCAGGGTGAGGGTGGGAAGTGAGATCAGTCATTCAAAACACATCTCATGTGATGATATGACCTTCCTTTTGGTTCTGCATTTAAAAAGACATGAACAAAGTGCCCACCTGGGATTTGATTTCAAATTCCTCTACTACTGCAGAGACCTCAACCTCCATCTCTCAAGCATGTACCATTTCTAGTGTGTCAGTCTGTTCCAAGGTTTCTTCTTGTCAGGAGGAGTTACTTGGTCATATTTACTTTTAAGCAGCTGTATAATAAAAGACTACAGTAAACTATGAGACTTGTCACTTTGGAGTGAGTGACACAGTCAGTAAAAACCATGGCTCCAAGTAGTGTGTCCTCTGATTTAGAGGAGGCAACGTTAGAGGTCCTGGTGGGTCCCTGTGATCCCAACCTGGTTGGAAAGCTATGTAGTCATCAGTAAATAAAGAGATGTCTTTTATGGGCTTGACTTGAGAAAACATAGTGTTTGGAGCACTCTCTGAGCAAGTAGTGAAGATCAGGACTTTAAAGAACTGTAAGTTCAAAGTTAGGCATGTAAAATATGTAATGGGGCTAGGAGGACATGGTGAAGGGCTGGATGGATGGAGTCGCGTGTTTGCTGTGCCCATACTCAACTCAGCTGGACAAATTTACCTCTTGTCTAGAAACTGAGTACTTATGATTGCATAGAGAAGCACAGATTTCGAGTCATTCCACGACTTCTGTTTTGTTTTCTCCTTTCTCAGAAATTTAACACCATGGTAGGAGAAAGAGGGGCTCAGCTGAGTGGGGGACAGAAGCAGCGAATAGCTATTGCCCGTGCCCTGGCACGAAATCCCAAGATTCTTCTTCTGGATGAAGCTACTTCTGCACTAGATACTCAGAGCGAATCCATAGTGCAAGCAGCCCTTGATAAGGTAAGAGTCATGTTATTGAAGCTACCAGTCACCATAAAAAGATTCAACAGCCCTTCAGAAAAATTAATATACAATTTTCAGTACAGGTTTCCATTGAAATAAAGAGCACCGGAGAATAAAATTTGGACAGTTATTTCAATATTGATGCTTTAACAGAGTTGAAATGGTCAAAATTTTACTTGGGAATCAAGTCTATTTGGGGTTTTTGTAGTGTTATTGATAGTTACACATGAGAGTAAGGTATTTAACTTAGGTCTCCTGCACTCCCTTCCTCAAATCACAATTGTTCATTTGCTGATGAAATAAATGGATGACATCTCAACAAGGCAAGGTGCAAGGGCTGAATGGATTATTTTCAGGTTGATTAATAGAAATGTATAGTACAATACTCCTAGCGTTTATTCTTCATTGAGCAGTTTTCAAAAAGCTCTTGGGATTCAGTCATTTTCTTTCTTTACAGAGGCTGAAATGCAAATCATAGAACAAAAGCAGAACCAGTTACAAATACTGAGTCTCTGCCCCTCTTGTGTTTTTTTTTTTTTTATCAGCCCCACAGCCCTAGGGTAGGCGTTGCTGAGGAGCAGATCTGTCAGTGCTCACACCTGTGTCTGTGTCCCACCAGCTTACAGACCATTCCTCACAGCCCTCCTTCGTCAGCAGTTTCCACCAGGATATAGTGGAGCCTGAAGGCTTTGATTAAAGAAGAAATTCATGTCTGGACTGGAAGGCTTTTTCATTTATCTAATACTTATTTTGACGTATTTTTAAAAGCTAAGTGAAAAATCCTGCTTTTCATTTTAGTAGTTACACAGAGAGAGATGAGTTATAAGTATGGCTTAAGGGAAATACAGAATTTACCACCTTCATTACCAGTCAGTTTAAATCTGAGGTTTAATGTAACTATCGGTTATATTCCCATGACTACACTGATATTATTAGTAATGAGGTAACATGTGGATGCAAAAATAATATTCATCTAATCTAATTTATGTATAAATGATATTATTGCTGCAAAGTTAAGCACTAAAAGATTGCCACTTCAGCCATAATTTAGCCTTCTTCTGCATGTTCTTTAATTCCATGACCAAATACTAACCTTTTCCAGAAGTTTATTGCTTCATTTAATGCATGACATAGAGTTAGATCACTCAATTAAGAAGACTCTTCCTCGTCCTTCAACGTGTTCCCAGAACACACCAAAATGAGCCTTGAATCATAATTTATTCATCTTTTCATGGCTTTTTGATGTCCGTCAGTGTAGTCCCCAAATGAAACTTACAAATGACTTCTCAACAGTTCTGTGTGGAAAAAGCAGGGCTAATATCGCTCATTATTTTCCCAGTGGAGGAGCGGAGATATTAACCTCACAAACACGATATCTCTGAGCAGTTATACGCAGATTCTTGTAGCATGGTGTTTTTCAGAAAACTTTGCAACTTTTAAAGTTTTTGGCCTGTTCTGATCTCCGCTCCCAGCTGCAGTGGTGAAGGCCCTGCGTCTCTGCATGTTAGGGCACAGGCATGAAAATGATGTGGAGACAGACCTCCTGTGACAGGCTTTGAGGGACTCTGACCATTGAGAACTTGATGGCAGGTGTAGCGGAAGAATCCAACCTCCACGGAAGCATTTATCTACTGAACTTGTCCTCGTCTTCACCTCCTTCTTCCTGTGCCCATATGTCTGCAACCTCTGTAGTGATTAGCTTCCATCAGGCTCCTTGACCGCAGAACATATTTGCTGTGTGAGGCCCTCTTGGGTTTCTTTTCCTGCCCCTGAGCCACCAACTGCTCCAGGCGTCTGCGAGGAGGCCAACCACTCTCTCCAGCAGCTGCAAATTGGCCTCTGCTTGTCTACTGCACAAGGACTGTGCGTGCCACTGGTCTGTGTGTGGGAGCTGGAGAGGAATGGAGTGCGTAACCTGCAGATGGAGACTTCAGCAGCTCTGGCTGCCAAATCCCAGTGAAGAACTGTACTAGTTGACAGTTTGAGTTGTAGCTTATTTCAAAAGACAGAGGGAGAACTTTAGGGGGTGGCTAAAACCTGTTTCTGACCCCAGATGTGCTCCGCTCCTCTTTGCTTTCCTGCTAAGTCTTGTCAGAAGCTGTGCTAATGTTGTACTTCCAAAAATATGCATGGACAGTATATAAAGAAAATATCCTTTGAGGGAAATCTAGCTGTGCTCACTGCGTTAACCTCCCATGCGTGGATACACATGGAAACACTTTCTAGGCAACTTTAGCTCAAACAGTTCAAGTTCGGTAAAATGTCAAGTAGCCATAATTATACCTGTCAATACACCCACTGCCTGTCTAATAAAGTTAATGTGGTGTACTCTGCCTAAATTAAGCAAGTGAAAGTCTTCTCAGACTGGTAAGCAAGAGACATGGAATCAGGGAGAAAAAAAAATCATTGCTTTAGAATAAATTCTTTTTAAAGGTTGGATTTACTTGATATTATAAATGCTTAAAATAACTTTGTTTTGGTTTTGTGTGCTTTTTGTTGTCCGTTTTAATGTAAACTGCTTTTGCTGTTTTGTTTTTGTTTCTGTAAGGCTCGGGCTGGCCGTACCACCATAGTGATTGCTCACAGACTGTCTACCATCAGGACAGCTGACACTATCGCTGGGTTTGAAAAGGGCATTGTGGTTGAACAAGGCACACACAGTGAACTCATGTTGCAGAAGGGAGTCTACTATTCTCTTGTAATGCAGCAGGTAAGACCAAATTTACTTATTTTTTCTCTGCTTCACAAAGTTGTAAAATGCTGGGATGTAGACCCACTTTCTCTCTGCTGTTCCTGCATGTTGTCCAGCTGGCAGCTGCTCAGTCACTCTAGTCTGGGCACAGACACAGGCTTGGAATTCTTGGAGGTTTTACCCATAAAAGTTTTCACATTTGCACAATCCAAGATGTCAAAAACCTAAGCGAGTTGAAGGCACAGACTACACAATTATGGCATAACCACAGAATCGTTAGATTCTAGGTGAATTCCATAGACTGCTTAAAGAAAAAGAGAAAAGGCAGGGGGAGGGAAATCAGGACCAATTAGTCTACTTCTCTGCCATTGCAGACTGAAATATAAGTGGCCTATAGGCAACGGTGATCACAGGATTGGAAGAGCAATGTTCACAAGAAAAAAATTTGCTTCTCCTTGCTCAAAACACCTTGTGATTGTATATCCTGAATTGTCACTAGGGTTGCAGCAATAATGTTCAAGATGACGGGTCATCAGAAGAAAGTGAAGGCACAGAGGCTGAGGAATATGAAGAAAATGCCAGAAATGATCTTGAGGAGGAGCTGACTCTTCAAAATGGCTTTGAGGAATCTGTGATCTCTCGGAAAGGCAGCATTCGAAGAAGATCCAGCAGATATAAGAGCAAGAGGTGCTCTTCTAAGAAAAAGTCTTCTGGGAAAAATAAAAAAAAAGAGCTGGAGGTTGGTATTAAAACTTTCATTTAGAATTTTAATGATAACATGTAAGCATGGACACAAAGCACATAGTTTTATTTACTTTTAGAGAGTGGGCTGCCATGCAACTTTTACTCCAAGGCTGTTGCAGTCACCAGGCTGAGTATTTGTTTTAGGAATATGGGGACAACGGTGTAAATCTTAACAAAAAAAAACTTTAACACTATTGACTTAGTGTGGAACAGGAAAAAATTACACTGTGTACTTCCTATTTTGTACAGCTTGAACCCCAGCATTTTTTTGTATGAAATGTATTGGAAGAGTTGTTTCATAGTTTGGGGGTTTGTTTTGTTGAGGGTTTTTTTTAACCTGATTTTAGGATCCTTGAAGTGAAGAAATAAAATGTAAATTCTGAAGTAGAAGCATGGATCCTTTTAAATCTATGGAAGCTAGGATCTCGTCTGTAATCTGCATCTGATTATTTAAGATAATTATGGAAGCCTTAGTGTAATTTGTATCTGTTGATAATCCTTCTCAGTAAAATATAGCTTCTAGCTAATACATATTTCAAATAGTATGAAGGAGCTGGATCCTAACAAAGAAGTTATGCAGCTACAAATATACTTTTTGTCTGTGTATTAATGCTGCTTAAGACCTCAGAGGAGCTAGTGGGTGTTCTCGCTCAAGACTTCATTGTTCATCACGTTCACAAAAGATTAAGGAATCAAGCAGCCAGCAGTTCTAGTTATTTAGAAAGCTCAGCCCACTTTTATGGTTGAGGCTTAGCCACCCTCATTCAGCATCCAAAACATGGAATAAAATAACTAGAAAGTGAGAGCAACTTACTCAGAATTTTGCCTCATTTTCCATGTTTTCATTTTTTGCTTTTCCAGAACTCCCCCTGCAAAGACATAGGCAATTGAATAAATTAGTAAAGCAGAACAGGGCATTATTTTTTTTTTTTTTGTACTTTCAAAGGAGGTGCAGGCTGTCTGCTACATATGCCTCTTTCATGCTTTTGGTAATGATGCATAGGCTATAGTTTGCAAAGGAGAAAGATGACCTCTCTACTCAATTGTATTACTGCCAGCCCACTAGCATTTAGCTGAACCGGAGGGATCTCTTCCGTTCTCCGAACAGTGAGACTTTTAGTTCTTCATAAAGATTCAAGTGTTAGTTGCCATTCATGGTGACTGGTTCTATCTGACTTTCAGTGAACTGTCCTGGCCCTTCTCCCCTCATGACTTAGCCTTTTGTTAAGTTTTCTGCCTCCAAACTTCTACAGTGTGGTTGAAGTTCTAGGATATGAGATGGCAAAGCTGTGGATATCCAGCATGTTTGCTCACTCTGAGTGCACAGAGAGGGCTTTCAGCAGTTTACCAAGACAGTTCACTACTCAAAGCCTAATGAACACCCACTGTCTGGGGAATTTCATGTTCTGCAGCTTTCCAAGTTAAAATTGCAGCTTTCCCTTTTCTGTAGGAAGAAAATCTCCCTGCTGTGCCTTATTCAAGAATCTTGGCTCTGAACAAGCCTGAGTGGCTGTATGTACTGGTGGGAGTGATTGCTGCTGCTGTCTCAGGTGGGGTCCATCCTGCATTCGCTGTTATATTTGGAAAAATCATTGGGGTAAGGTGGTTGGGGTTTTTTTGTTTGGGGTTTTTCTTGGTTTGTTGGTAAATGGACATTACAGTCCTGAGCCTCCTTTGTGCTCAACCAGTTCTCCCTACATAGGACTCTGGGTGGGATTCACTTGTCTAAAAGAGTCCAATGAAAAATGGATCAGTGTTGGTGCAGTGACTCCCTAGAGGCAGAGCCCCGTGGAACTGCATCTGAGCAGCAAAGGAAAGGAGGAGCAATAGCTGGAGCTTGGGGGAACAAATTAGCAAGCTGTATGTTAAATGGCAAGCTGGAGACTGTTTTCTGGCCCTCAACAGAACGCTGACTGCAGGCTTATGTCAGGATCCAGGATATTTGCTAAGGGAAATTGAAGTAGACAAGCTTCTTGAGATGAAGACTGGTTTATGTAGCTGGCAGACATTGTCTATGTACTAATTTTTGTATTTTTTTTTTTCTTGCATAGGCTTTTCAAGAAACTGATCCAGAAAAGAGGAGTAAAAACACTGTGGTGCTTTCTTTAATGTTTCTTTTACTTGGAGTGATTACCTTAGTAGCATACATAATCCAAGTAAGTGTCACTACACTGAAATGTTAGAAGTTCCTAACTACCCAGCAGGCTGCAGGTATAACTTTCATTGATGCAGTCAGGAGCAAAACACCAATCAAGGCTTACAAAAACACACAGAAATGCCAGGGCTCTTCCTGAGATATGTCAGGTTTATGGATATTTGTTTGAAGACGTGTCCTTATTTGCTGTCAGTTTAAATAAGCTGCTGAAGGCGATGTGGATTCAGCATGATGGAAACCAAAGTTAAGGATCTGGCCTTGAAAGTCAAAACTGAGGCTGACATTTCTCATTGGCAATCCATAGGCTCTTGCCAAAGTAAGTATAAAATAGACTCTTTCCATAGCAGACAGTGTTTTTCATACCATTAAGCAAATCCAACCTCTGCTGTCCTCGACTGCTCTAAGGCTGGCAGGAAACAGTTCCTGCGCACTGTCCGTGTCACAAAATCCATCGGTATGACTGCCGTGAGTAAATGTCTCTGGTAGCAGTCAGATTAGGGAGGTCAATGATTAAATACTCTGATTTACCTTCTAGTGCTGCTGCGGTGTACAAAGAAGGCACTATAACAAAGGTTCTGTTGCCTTTGTCATATTTATTCTTTTCTGTAGGAAAATAGAGCTTCAGGTTCCCGGAATGAGAATGGCACTTTTCCCAAGACTTATGCACACACAGGGGGGTTGTAGGAGACTTTTTGGTGTCGTTTTTATTGTGTGGCTTCAAAAACAGAGTTAAAGCATCAGATGAGAAAATGTGACTCTCTCTCTTCCCCCAGGGGTTCATGTTTGGGAAGTCTGGGGAAATACTAACAATGAGGCTGCGCTCCTTGTCCTTCAGAGCATTACTTCAGCAGGTATGAATTATGCAGCTAGGCTGTCACAAGAGCCAGATGGCTTTTGCAGACTGCTACAAGGTACACATAGGGTTTTAATTGTGTGACCCAGAGAAAAGCAAATAAAGTATGTCTCTTCTACCGCTAGTTTAGGAAAAAGTACAACTTTTCTGAAAAATCTCCTAATCCATGTGCAATTTGGCTAAGTGCTGCTACTGCAAATACTCTAATTTTGAAGGACTGTCATTGCAAACGTGGATATTTCTGGCATGTTATAACATGTAACAGCTAACATTATGTCATATGTACACACTTTGTAGCTGTCTGTGTGTGAGAAGATGACCAAAAAAGTTTAATCTTCCCTTGCTTGGGTGGTCATGATGCAAGTGTGTAATATATAGATTTAAGCCTAATCTGTTTAGGTCTCTGTAGATTTAAATGTAGATACTGCAATCCATAGCAAATAGGCAATCTGATTATTTTTTACTGTAAAAAAAAAAAATCAGATTACCGTATTGCATTGAAAATTACCCATGAGAAGAATAAAGTTACTTTTACTTAATCCTTTCTGTTAATTTGTGCAATTCCAAGTTAGTTACACAGGAGTTTTGAGAATGCATAACTTGGCACCCCACACACCCACTGGGAACAAGAACCTGTGTGTTCTTAGAAACATCTGACAGGAACTAGGAGAAGGAAAATTAGTGATTAAAAAAACATGCCATAGTCTTTGGAGGTGTAAGTGCCTCATATCCGTTCTGTATGTACAAATATAGATAAACAGTTGCTCTTCTATAGTTAGTGGAACAGGTACCTTGCAAGGAGAGAACTGTTAACCTCTTCAGGCCCAAGGAAGAAATGAGTGAAAGGATTTTATAATAAAAGTTTCTAAATAAGCACGTTCAGAAAAACACCACATCTAATAACATTGTGAAAAATTTAGATGTTCACAACCAAAAAAAGTATATACTTTTAAAGCTTTTTCTTGTCGTTTACTTGGAAGACACTGACTACAGCAGAAGGATGTTACAGTTGGCCATCACAACTTGTACTTCCACTTCCCCATACGCTATCTGAGCTGGAAATGCTTGTTTGTTATTATTAGTAATCCTGATAAATCTGAAATATGGTAAAAACTATGTAATTACTTGAAACAAAAATTGTCTCTTCCTTCAGGAGATTGGATGGTATGATGATCAGAAAAATGCTGTTGGCGTTCTGCTAACTCGGCTTGCTACAGATGCTTCTCAAGTCAAAGGGGTAGGCTGATTCTTTTTTGTGAGCTTTTGAAATATTTTTTTCCTTACAAATATTAATTGCAATTGGCAAGGGACACTGAAATGATTTTATAACAAAAAGTATTAAAACTAACCCACGACGTGGCAGATGCATGTACATAGCATGCTGTCACCATCTTGGAAATCACTTTGCATCTGGTAATTTATGAGAACTATCAAAAATGCAGCAAGTCTTTAAGCATATAATAACTGTAAATCACTTCATGCAAAGTGAAATCTGCATATGTGCTGGGAAGCAGAATTAGTGGACTCCAGCTTTTTACGCCCTATGATGGATGTCTCCTGATTGCCATGAAAAGGTTGCTTCTGCAGATGGTACAAACCCTTGCTGACCTTAATGAAGAGAACTCTTCTTCCCACCCTCACCAAAGGTTTCACACACAAGCACAGACCAAACAGTAAGAAATGGCCCAGCATTAATAAAGAACAACAGGGAGGCTGATGGCCAAGGGAGGGAATGACTCAAGGCGCTAGTATGAGAGAGGTGGCCACTGGACACTGGCAGGAGAATATTGGCAAATTCTGCACAATTACTCCTTCTGCTCACCTCATCAGCAGTTCCTGACAATCTGCCAAATGTATCTCCATTTCTTTCCTTCTCCCTGGGAAGAAAGAAAGAAAGAAAAAACAATCACTGCAGGACTTGTGGAGGAAAAACTTTACCAGTTTGTCTTGAGATGTCTTTGTTTCCTTCAGATTTGTACATCAAAAATCCTTTAACTCCTGTATTTTTTCAGTCTCGGTAGATTTTTATTTCTCTCTCCTGCCCTCTTTCCTTATGGGCTAGGAGTGAGAAAGTAGTTTTTGACAGAACTTAGTCATTTTCATCTTTTAGAGATCTAGTTTGTTTCAGTGGCATTGAAATAGGTCACTCTGTCTGGGCAGTAGAAAGGAGAGGTGCTCAAGAGTCCCCCAACTACAAAAGCCAAGTGAGGGCATGAATTGCTCTCCAAAGCTATTGTGTTCTCTGGAGCACTACAGAGTGTCAGTAAGTACCCTGCCTCATGCTGAGCTGGCTGAAGTTTCCAAATCCATCTTTATGTGCAGCCCCTAGAACATATGGCAACAATTCACCTTGGCATTGGTTTAATTATTACTTTTTTAAATTTTATTGAATGAGAAAAGTCTTTTCAGGGCAGGAAAGTCTTTGGCAAAAGAGAGAATTTTTGCTTCCCGCCCAAGGATTTTTGTTTTTTCCATCAAGCCAAACTTTGGAAGATGAACTATTTCCACAGGGCTGCTTTCAGACCTTTTTTCTGCAGATCAGAGCCCACCCGGATGCTGGATGCTAATCATCTCTCATTTTAAAAATCCTTGATGAAAAGGTTACACAGGCTGGGAGGAGACAGGAGTTCTTCAGTATGAGTTCATCTTTCTCACTCATTATCCCCGCTGAGATATAAAGCATTTCTGCAGGGTGGTCAAATTCAGAGTTTTTTTTTTTGAGAACCCAGTCCTGGCTGCAGCAGTGTGAGAACCTGAGGATGGGTGGTTTCCATCACCATTAGTGGGATGGGTCAGCGTGTGGCTCTTCTTAGAAAGAAGCACCTCTTGCCTGATGGTGGGCACCCAACAGCTAACCTGCCCTATTGTGACACTGACCACAGTCTTCTGTGCCTCAGGTGGTGTAGGAAGTCCCAAATACTTCATAAAATTGCCATGACCAATGGTTTAGAGTCCTTTAACTTCACTGAAAGGCCTGAATGCAGGCAGGAATGTCTAGGAACTGTAACGTGAGTAGGTGCATAATGTCCAGGCAGATCACACAGGGTTTTGCTTTCCAGTTGGACTTGCCTGTAGAGCGGATTCAAGTTCTGATATAAGTAACAAAAAGAAAATCTAATGATGGATATTGGGGGGTTTCTGGGGTTTTCTTAGGCAACTGGAAGCCGACTTGGACTGATGACTATGACCGTCTTTACCCTTCTGACTGCCATCATTATTGCTTTTGTATACGGCTGGCAGCTAACACTGCTTATCCTGGCCTGCGTTCCTTTTGTTATTGCTTCAAATGCTGCAAGAGTTAGCTCTGTGTCTGGTCACGCTGCAAAAGATCAAAAAGCTTTGGAAGAGGCCGGAAGAGTAAGTTCTCCAATTTTAACTACAGGGTTATGATGTGAGATCACTCAGAAGGGCAGAACTGTAGCTGTGTTACAGCTGATGCAATGATCCAAGCTAAAATGAAGGGGGAGAGGAGAGGATGGGACAGGGTGGGAGACGAAGGGAATGTTTATGTATCCCCAAGGAAAGCAAAACATAGATAACACAAAACATCTGTAAATTAGGCTATAAAAATGTGTTTGAAAGACTCCATAGAGGATTTCTGGGCAGAGACAGCTGTAACAGCATCAGCCCCAGCACTGGTGAGGGTGAGCAGCGGAGCTCTGCATTACTCTTTGTGGTGGCCAGGATCATTTCAGGGTTGAGCCACTGAACACTAGCATTGCTACTCTCTCATTCCATCATAAAATGCAAACCATTAGTGTGCTCAGCAGTTTTAGTATACTGCCTTAATTCACCTGATAACCTTTTTCCAGGAGACAGAAGCAGTCCACAAATGACTAGGGCTTGTTCCTGTTTGATGAAATCGAGTTTAAATCATCAGGGTCATAACCTATGGGTTGCGACAGGGGCTGTTGATGTGATCTGCATGCTGGCCCAAGGTTCTGAACCAAAATATGTTGTTGGGTTCACCGCGTTTGTCTTGTAACTGTGGAGCAAATAATCTCCTTAGTCTGGACTTTCATTCACCAGGTAGTAGACCCTGATGTCCTCTCTTAAGCAACACTTTCTCATCTAAAATAGTAAGTTCTAGAGAAGAGGTCGAGTGTTTAGGAGATATGTTGTAGATTGCAGTTGTAAGGAACTACCTCTTACTTTTTTTATCTCCCAAATCAGATTTCAACAGAATCAGTTGAAAACATAAGGACTGTAGCTTCACTGACCAGGGAAGAAGCATTTTATGAAAGATACGTTACAAGCTTGAATGGTCCATATAGGTGGGATTTTTTCTTTAATAATTCTTTCTTTGTACACTTTACTCTTTCAGGTGTACTGTAAATGCATTTCCTGCAAGCTATCCAATACCCAAAAGATTAGGAAAGACATCAATTGCTATTTACATAGTTTTGAAATTTGTTCACTTGGTATATTTTACTGCATGTTCTTAGATGTAGAGTGATAAGACACTTGCAGGCTTTGACTTCTTACTATTCAAACACTTTATAAACTGCATTCTCTCAATATGTGTTACAGAATATTACGTTTTCTTGTGGATGTGTATAGAATGTATATTTACTCCATTTCTGCATATTGGAATTGAAACTAGTTAACTCAGCCGACTGTTAATTCCCATTCCGCACCCTTTATAACAAAATCCAGTTTTATTCCCCTCAGAAGATTTTTGAAGCCTTGAAACAAACTTCATGTCTCCCTTGTTTGATCTATATCCCACTGACTTGTCCCCTCTGAAATGCATTTGAATCATTGGGGATGCTAGATTTTTCTAGGTCCATTTCGTTTAAACCTAGTAGCCCAGGATCTCATTTGTTTCCTTCCTCCTCCTATTATTTGCATAATCCATCCTCAGCCAAAACAGTGCTAAAATTCAGTGTCTGGCAAACTGATAACACCCCAAGTTATGGGCAGGATGCTCGCTTGGGCTGTCAAAGGTCTCTGATTCACAGCTAGGGGAAAAAAGGAGATTTTTATTTCCTCAGAGAGCGTCCTGAAGCATGAGGGCAGAGCGTTCTTCAGACTCTGATTCAGTGTGCATTCAGTTTGCTGCACAAAATGAAACTTCTCCAGAAAGACAGATTGAGAAACAGAAGCTTAGTCTAAATCCCTGCAGGGACACCAAACAGTACATCCCTGCTCCAAACTGGGATGAGAGGTGTCTGCTCGAATGGGAAGACCCGGCAGAAGCCCGCAGGAGGCTCTTAGCCTGGGCTGGAGCCTGCTTGTTTTATTAATAAAATGGGTTATAAGTGGTAGTTGTTACACTTTATTATTTTATTAACTGCTTTATTGGCCTGCCCTGCTAGAGAAAAACAAAGGAAGAGATTTAAGATCCTGTAACTGAGAGCGAAGGATCTCATTGCTCTCTTTGTCCTAAGGGTGATTTCATGTCAGGATGCAGGATGCTTTTAGGGTCTGGCAGGGGTTGTTGATGTGAATGTGCACATATTCTGAGTTGATTTATTGTGTTTTCAGGGTGTGAGGTGTATTGCTGGGAAGCCTTAATCCAGACATCTGGCCAGTCCCCATCCAGTGTTTGTTGTTTCTGTTTTACAAGTTATTTACAGAAAGTTTTTTCCTTTAACAGAGATTCTCTGAAAAAAGCCCCTTTCTATGGATTTACCTACGGAGTAGCTCAGTGTGCAAACTACTTTATTAATGCAGCAGTCTTCAGATTTGGGGCATGGCTCATTGCCCATTGTTTGACCAACTTTGAAAACGTATTTATGTGAGTATACTTTATAAAATGAAGTAAAATAAACAAAAATCCATACACGACAGTGATTTTAACGCATGCAAATTATTTCATCTAATTACAGAGGTAATGGGGCATAGAGATTCAAGAATTCAGGCTAGTCAGGAGAATAATTTGGGCAGAAGGGCTGTTTTGGGGGAAGGTGTGTATTCGGGCAGTGAAGCAGTAACTGTATGGCCATGCTCAGTGTACCTCTGCTGGAAAAGTTTTTGTTTGACATCCCTTACAGGCAGAGGGTACCGCACAGATAAACGATGTGACACCACTTCTCATCTATAAAGTAGTTATAGGAATAAACAGAACTTCTTAACGCTAGATGAAATTTTCAGGTGTGAGGAGCTTCAGAAATGTCATAGTCTAAAGATGCTAAAAAACTTTATTCTGGGGGTTTGTTTTACACACGAGGAAAAACATGCATTTTTCCATCTGAAATGAATGACGTTTTATCTTTTGGTTTTTAGAGTCTTCTCTTCCGTCATATTTGCAGCTATGAATGTTGGCCAGTCTGCTTCCCTGGCACCAGATTATGGCAAAGCTAAAATGTCAGCTCAAAGAATCTTTCAACTTCTGGACAGAAAACCTCTAATTGACAGTTACAGTGAAGAAGGTGAAAAATTGGTAAGACTTTTTGTGGGAAAAAAACAAACCCATGAATCAAACTAAATTACTAATGTTTTATTGTCTAAAACTGTGTTCATAATTTCCTTTGGTGTCACAAAAGACAGATGCTATATAAAATAGTGGTATTGCTTCATTGTTTTTGATGGGCCGTGTTATTTCCGTTTTTCAGTCAGAATTGTATATCCTTAAATGTAGTTTTTAATCTGAATGAGCTAAAAAAAATTACTTTTCATTCTACTGACCCACCTCTTAAACGATTTCAGGAAAACACTGACAATGGCAGTTCCACTCACAGTTGTACTGGCTTCTTTAAGAGTTTACAGGAGAAATAAAATAGAAATGCGTCTTCCTACTGTTATTGTAGATAAGAGAAGTAACTCCTTCAAAGGCAGAGAAGTTTTACCAAAGTCCACCCTCTTACAAGTGAAAATGTGCTCTTGTGAAGTCAAAACTAGTTCAATGAATAATCCATTTTGCTCTGAAGTTAGGAGGAATAGGAAAAAAAAACAAAACAAAAAACAAGAAAGGGAAAAAAAAAACCAAACACTAAAACACAGTAACACACACAATGCCCCCAACATCACATCCGAGTCAAAATTGTCATGGAGGAAACTGACACCAGCTCTTGTCAAATTTCTCTATGAAATTCTTTCAGTTTGTATGATCTGGAAGGATTACGTTTGTAGATCCGTCTAAGTTTAAAATTAACTTCCCATGTAGGTTTTAGATGGTAGCCTCCACTCGGGAAGCCATAATCCAGTCTCTATAACTTTTTATTCATATGCAGGATTTTCAGCCTTTAAAGTTATGAGCACACTTTACACACCTTCTTGAACCAGGACCCTCTAGCACAGACCTTGAAAGATTTGGCAGAAGCTCCCTAGTAAAATAAAAGTTAACTGAAAATATTTCTAGTATAGGCTGGACTGGAATACCGTGATGCCTGTGACTTCTGCAAAGCAAAGCTTTTTGCCCATTAATGAGATCCCCAGCTGCTGTGAGAGCACTGGACTCTGTGGTGCTGCTTGTACTTCTGTAGAGCTGGCTCTGGCGCCAGACAATAGGAGAGGCAATAGCCTAAGTGTGTGCCCTCTTCCACTCATGGTTTGAAATCAGCCTGGCTGGAATGGCTAATTAACAACTATCATTGCTGTTTAAAACACAGCTTGTCCTATGCGGCTGCTTAGCAAAGAATTTAGCTCTCTGTCTTAAAGTCTTGACCTTTAGCTGCAGTCACTTAAATGAGTGTGAGATCAGGAAAGCAAATGCTACAGGTTATATCAAGAGTAGAAGTGCCTCAATTACACTGGTCAGAAAGGAAATATATGAACACGGTTTATTTGTCTAAAGATGTTCTTTTCAAAGGTGAAGTGAAAAATGGATACAAGCAATGCAGAAAGATCTAGCAACTTACACCTGCTGATCATCCCATAAATAAAGATACTACACTCAATCCAACATGCAATTTAAAAGAACTTCAAAAGCAGTTTTGAAAACACCCTCTCAAATTTTCTTATCAGTTCTCTTATTTTAATAATGACTCTTACAAGTGTTATTACAGTTAAAGCTAATAAATGCTAATATGAGCATGTAAACTCTCTATTACTTTTTCAGAGCAATTTTGAAGGAAACATTGAGTTCAGAAACGTCCATTTTGTATATCCAATGAGGCCAGAAGTTCAAGTTTTGCAAGGACTCACCGTGAAGGTTAACAAAGGACAGACCCTGGCATTAGTAGGAAGCAGCGGCTGTGGCAAAAGCACATCCATTCAGCTCTTGGAGAGATTTTATGACCCTGTGGAAGGACAAGTGGTAAAAATAGACTTGTGTGGCTATTAATAACAATTAAATCTACAGAATCTGTCTTCCAAGATTTCAGAGGCTTTAAGGAATCCTGGCAATATCTGGTGAGGTGCCTTTTTTTAGAGGCGTGGGTTACTGAGGTTGTGGCTCCAGTGGAGCTGTAGGCAACCTCAAGACCCCTGTCATAACCTGCCCAGTACATTCACCACATGTGCCAGCACTGGCACCCATGTTGGCACGGTGTTCTGGCTCAGGGCACAGATCTCACTGGGGGAAGGGAATGACCATGTCAGACCACGCTGTCTCCCCAAAGCTGGTCACAGCCTGGTCACACAGGGGTACATAATCTTTATGTCACTTGCCTTGTCAGTATATGAGTCATCTGATTAATATGAATTCACATATTAGAGGGAGATACACGTTTCAGATAATACAAATGTTATCCCACAGGGATGCTACTGCGTCACCTGCAGTGGGCTTTTTGATGCAGTCCCTGTTAATGGGTACAGAAAGTCCAAAGAAATCTCCTTAGAGGTTTTACGACTGAGTTAAAGGCCTCCGGCTGTGGATATTTGTTGTTTGCTCAGCTTTTTAGGAATAGGCTTTACCGTGAGGTTCCTGGTGCTTCTCAGAGTCAGTAGGGCTGGAAGGACTGCGGGAGCAGCCTGTGATCTGCACTCAGTGTTTCTGTCTGCTGGGGAAAAAAACACCTACAAAATTAAAAGCTAATGAAAGGAAATATTTCATCTATACTGGCGGTTCTTTTCCATTTTGCATGCAAAATTTACTTGATTTCAGCAGGGAATCTAAAATGTAACAGGCTTCCTCTTGCAATTCATGTTTCCTGTTTACAGTGTCTATCTGTGGATGAGCTCTGTAGTCAACTTGGCATCGTTTTTTTCTGTTGCCTTTTCTAGTTAGCAGATGGATGTGACACCAGATCTTTGCATTTACAATGGCTGAGGTCCAGGCTGGGGCTGGTGTCACAGGAGCCCATTTTGTTTGACTGCAGCATTGCTGAAAATATTGGATATGGAGACAACAGTAGGGTGGTTAGTCAGGAGGAAATTGAAGAAGCAGCTAAAGCAGCAAATATTCATACCTTCATTGAAAAACTGCCCGAGGTAAGACATGGTGATCTCCTCTTCACAGTGACATTAGGTTTTTTAAATGATAGGGAGAAATCTAGGAAATGTTCACCAAAAAAAAAAAAACCCACCAGATTAAAAATAAACAGTTATTTTTCCCTTAATAGGAAAAAGTATGGAATTTGTTTCAAAATGTCAGCATGTTTCATGCTTAAAATCCTTCCTAGTTTGTTCAAAAAAAGGAAAAAAAAAAAAAAACAGTACTCATGCTCCAATTATTCTGCTTTGTTTACCACTATATTATGAGAGCAGGGAAATAAGAGGATACTCTATGTACAAATAAGTCCTCATAATTTATATATATATTTTTTTATGCTTTTTCTTTTGACAGCTGAAACTTCTCAGGTTACTCTGAGATATTTTTTTTCCCCAAAAAATAATTCAGTAAAACAAAATACTCCATTTCTAATTGGATGGGCATGTACAGGGAGTATTTCTTAACAAATATGAAGGGGCAATAAATCAAAAGTGAATGACACGGCATTTGACCTTCATGTCTGCCAAGAATTTGATTCTAACCAGGAAAAATGCTTTGATGGTATGTTTTCATTGTAGTTCTGTGTGACTTGAAAATGATGTAATGATGCTGAAAAATATTTCATCTTCAGAACTAGTTATGGTATTTGGGATTCTTTATTCTCAAGTAATGCAGGATCAAGTTCCTCATGTATATGTCAGTAAGCATTAAATCTCTAGTTACTATTACAGTCATGCTCATGGGCAGATATCTGTGGACACCTTACTGCTGTATCACTGGTGGTACCATTCAAGACTTGTTTCAGCCTTTGGGAAGTAAATTTTTAGATCAGGTACAAATGTGTGGCTGCTTATATGGCCATTTATGCTAGAAGTGTTTATAAAACTTTAGCTGTATTAAAACCACTTGCCACTATTCTTTTCTTTGAAGATCGAAATACCTAATCATTTTCATAGCCACACATAAAACTTAACTTTTCTAATTTTCCTTCTCCTGGAGTATTCACAGGCCTTCTTTTTTTAATTTTTAATATTCAGAAGTATAATACCCAGGTGGGTGAGAAAGGGACACAACTTTCTGGAGGTCAGAAACAAAGAATTGCAATTGCCCGTGCTCTGGTTCGTAATCCTGCCATTCTACTTCTGGATGAAGCTACATCTGCCCTTGACACAGAAAGTGAAAAGGTGAGTAATGATTCTGTGAAATACATATATGTACATGGCTAGTCACTTTGTGTAGATTAAAATCAGTGCAAACACGTTGCAAATGCTCAGCTGTGAAACAGCAGGGCAGATCTAGCAGGGTAGCTTTTCCAGCTGTGAATGATCCTAGGAAGCTGTGTGTATCTACTAAATAAGCAGAGAAACTCATAACTTTAAGTAGAAAACACCACGGGGAGCTGATACTCTTTAGCTCTCTTCCTATTAACTGTATTTGATGGCAAATATTGAATTTGTGTTCTGACCCTAACTGGATGGGCAAGAACCCACTTCTTGATGTCTCATGTTCATTTGAACAGTCTCACTAACCTCTGTGAAGAAACTCTACTGAATAAGGGTCTCGTGCGCACTGACTTTTGTATCTATGGGAGACACATTCAGGTGATAACAGATTAAGAAAAAAAAAAATATATAGTTCTTATGACAAGTGAAGACTTTGCAGGTGTTAACAGTGTTTTCGTGACATCTGTGTGCAGATCGTACAGAAAGCTCTGGATAATGCCCGGAGAGATCGAACCTGCATAGTCATTGCTCACCGCCTGACCACCGTGCAGACTGCAGACATCATCGCGGTGATCCGGAACGGCAGGGTGGTTGAGCAGGGCACCCACAGCCAGTTACTGGCAAAGGAAGGACACTACTATGCCCTTGTAAACGCACAAGTCTCCAATTAGCACTCTTTGCAGGGGTGGGTTTATCATTATTTTTTTTCTGGGAAGACATGAAAAGCTTACAGAGAATTAACATTGGCTGTGACTCTGCTAATGGAGCAGGGAACATGTGTTGCAGCCTGGCTGCTGTACCCAGGGCAGCCCTTGCGCCACATGTTCTTAGGGACATGCCCTGGTGTGGGTCATAGAAGATGTACAGAGGAGTGTCCAGGGGCTGGATCTGCTGGGCAGTTGTGGGCATTGCACAATCTGGAGGGAGTCATACCTGGAGTCATCTCATCCACACCAAGGCTTAGGTGAGACACCCTGCTTGCACTGTCCTCTTGAACCATGGCCAATACCATGTTCTATAGACCACAGAATTACAGTGATTGGAAGGGAGCATCAGAGATCTAGTCCAACCCCCCTTCCAAAGCAGGTTCACCTACAGCAGTCTGGACAGGAACACATCCAAGTGGATTTTTCATGTCTCCAGAGAAGAAGACTCCACAACCTCTCTGGGCAGCCTGTTCCAGGGCTCCACCACCCTCAAAGTAGAGAAGTTTTTTCACGTGTTCAGGGGGAACTTCCTGTGTTCTAGCTTCTGTCCATTACCCCTGTCCTGTCATCAGGCACCACTGAGAAGATCCTGACCCTACCCTCTTGATAGCCACCCTTTAGCTATTTATAAACATTGATGAAGTCACAGAATCACAGAATGATATGGGGGTGGAAGGGACCTCTGGAAATCATCTAGTCCAACCTCCCTGCCAAAGCACATCCTCCTAGAGCAGGTTGCATGTCTAGGCAGGTACCAGAGGCAGTACCAGAGCACACAGTGGTTAAGCATCACAGGTGAGCAGTGAGCTGGTGCTTATGCATGCTCCTTGGATTTCTTCACCAGTCATTACTTAAAGATGACTTGCTGACTGCTGAGATTCCAAATATAAAGGCATTTGTTCTAAATTTAGAGAGAAGGCACTGGATGTGTGGGTTTGGGGTTTTCTTTCCCCTCACTTTATGCTACACTTCTTCACACGAGTGTTCAATAATCTATTTCAGACAGCAATTGTAATAGCGACAAGCTTTCCATTTAGAGATAAAATGACATGAAAGATACCGTTATTTTGTTTAGTATTTTTCAGTTGTTGACTTAACAAAGTTTAATCACTCTTTGCATCCATCAGGGTAAGTTCAAAAGTCTTGTAGGGGAGTTAGGATGGCTTCTTTTGGAGTGGACTTTTGACAGCTGTGTAAGTAAATTTTGTTTAAAAAGAATAAAACAAACTAAAAATGGTTTTCAGTATGAGATCCTTTATTTTGAATGGGCACAGCTCTTAAGGACATGGTTTAGTGGTGGACATGGTAGTGTTAGGTTAATGGTTGGATTTGATGGTCTTAAAAACTTTTCCCAACCTAAATGATTCTGTGTTTCTATGAATAATTTTAAAGATTGTTTGAAGTGTTGGTAAAACTTGTTTACAAATATGCTTTAATTATTGGTTATTCCTCTGATATGTCCCCCTGGGTACTACAATACCTCCTTCTACAGTTGAAGAATATGTACTGTATAGTCCGAGTGACTCAGCAGCCGGGGGTTTTAGGCTGGTTAAACCCAATTGCAGCGCTTTAATTTTCCAAGGCTTTGCACGTGGCTTTGGGTTAGGATTTATGGCCTGGGGCAACCTGCAGTACTTTATAATTTCCAGATAACTCTGCTCAGTTGTAGCAGACAAAACTTACAGTAATGACTATGTCCTTTGCTCATTTCAATTGTTTTCCGGCATCAAGATCCATGAGGGGAATAAAACACACAAAAGAAAACAAATTCTGGTTTCAGCTTTGCCAAAATAAATACAGTGACTCTCCCTCACACGGTTTTTCTCAGAGATTGTTACAAGAGGAGTTACCACTCATTCAGGCACCCCTCTTGTGTGACCTCTTCATTTTCTCATGACAGGCAGATGCTACAGGAGCCACTGCCCTTGTTATATTCCCAATTGTACAATGTGGGCTCCAATTATTTCCTTTGTCCCTGTTGTGTTTCTGCACTGGAGTTGAAATTACAAACAGTAGAGTTTGATTCTCAGTTTTAAAATAAAATATCTTCCTCCTTAATCTAGAGATCTTTCGATGCGGGGAAAAAAAGGGTTGATTTTGTACTTTTGGGTTAGATGTATGTGTGGTTTTCATTACAATTGTAATGAATTATGAATTTTTTGTGATATTACTGCAATAGATCATAATAAATTGTAACAAGTAAGATGAAGTAAAAATAGGAAAACAATTTCAATAGAGGAGATAACAGTCACTAAGCTAAGGTTTGGTAACATAATGAATCATCTAACATCTGGGGCTAGTTTATGGGCCATCTTTGTGGAAAATACTACATTCACATCCATGCAGATTATGGAGAAGAATCCAAAACATGCTTCCTTCCCAGCAGTTTGGAACTATTTACTAGCACAGGGGCAAGAGGAGTGAGGTAATATGCACTATCTGACCTGGAAGGTGCTGAAAGAGCTGCAACAAGGTCAGCCTAGAAAAATAAGTTTTGTGACTTGTGTTTTCCCTTATTTGCTCTTTCAGAGGTCACCGTTATGTGACATGGGGGAAAAAAAAAAAAGTGGCTACATTTGCATCCCTTCTGGCATGTTTCTCTTGCATTTGTTTACAGAGAGCGTTCTCATACTGCTATAGCTGGACAGCCTCAGGACTAGCTATGTGTTAAGGATAAACAGATAAGGGTCTCAAAGTCAGATGCTTGGCAGTGCTGTGTCACATTGTCCCTTAGGGAAAGGCAGGTGTGGGTTTTGGCAGGGACCAGGAGGAGCAGGTGCTGAGATCGTGCTGGAGAAGAACGTGGGTGCAGAGCTCTGGGTGGTGGCAGCAAGGAGAAGAGCAGTGTTTGATGCCTCAGGAGCATCCTCTGCTCTTATGGGATTAAATACGAAAAGAAAAATTAAATAAATAGTTTATTTACTTATTTTACATGACATCTCACTTGTGTACTTAAGGACACACTTTATAAACATACTAAAAGCCACTCATATCACAACCCTGTTTAGAAGACAATCAGCTCTGAGAAAAACACCAAGCAAAAGCAAGTCCTACTCAACACAAAAGAAATGGTGAGCAAGGAAACAGCAACATCCCAGCCACCTGCAAGAATGACCAAAAGAAAGCACATTACTGTATTCCTGTTAAAAGACAGACTGAGCTGGATGACTCCACGAGATATAGATTGACATGCTCAGCTTGTAGGCACTAATAACAAACTCTGACGGTTTAGTTCAGACCATCTAAGTCACCTTCCCAGCTAGATATACCCATACAGTTTATAGCCGAGCTCTGACTAAAAGCAGACTTAAATTTAGAGACAAATTGCTGTTAAAACCACTTTTTCAGCACCAAACATTACACTGATACAGAGACCAGAAGAATTAGCCCTAATAGAAAATCATGTGAGGACACATCTTAAGAGCAGAGGACTTGTTGGCAGCATCACTCTCGGTGCCATCTAACTCAGGTCCCAGGGTTAAAAAAAGATTTCCCTGATGCCTGCTTGGGCAGGGACTGGTGTTCTCCAGACATGCTCACAAGGTAGTGAGTCACTGCTGGTGTCACTGTGGACCTCACTCCTCAAAGTTCTGCCACAAAGATAGTGATGAGGAGAGACATCAGCCCATGCTTGTCAAGGAATACCAGAGGCCTCGGTCATGACAAGAAGCATTTAGCCCAGACACATGCTTTATGCCAGCACTGATCCAAGCCTGTTATGGTTTTGCTAAGGTACAATGTCCCATAAAAGAGAGTGAAGATGTCAGAGAAGGTATTAATAAGGGATTTTGGAGAAAGAATTGCGCGTTTCTTAACCACTTGATTCCATTGTAGTACTATGCTTAGCTGTTCAATTTGGATAAAACTTTGCAATCATTAGTCTAGTTGCAGTGTTAATTACTAACGCAGACTGAAGACCCAGAGATGGGATAAGTACTTGACAGAAGCACATGAACTCAAAACCTGATTCTCTTTATGGCCTCGGAGAGTTAATTGTCCTCTTATTTTTATGAGCACTTGAGTACATTAGTTCCTAGATGTACTATATCAGTTTGCAATACCTGTTTGCAAAACAGTAAATTATTATATTTATCATGACCTTTTTCTACCCAAATGTCAACTTTTCTGTGTAGCCTATAAAATTTATATTCATCTAAAACCTATAAACCTATGCATCATTATAAGAAAGTTATTTAATAACGCTAGTTGTATGGCAAGAGGGAAAACTTCCATTAAAATCACAATTTGTAGTCCTTGTACTTTTAGAAAACCTCTTTATTTGAAAAGAGAGGAAAAAATAACAGTTGGAGTAATTTTGGGGTCAGGTGAAATACTAGTACATCAGTGTGTACCAGGTTAGATTTACAAATTTAATTAACATTCACAGGGTTTGTAAAATTCCAATAAACAATCTGTGGCAGGCAATACCTAACCTGTCCTTTCTTGGCTACCATCAACACACGTGCCACTGACTTTTCACTTGTGTATTTGCAAGTGGAAATATGTCACAGGGTTCCTGTCATACTGAGCTGTGGGAAAATTCCTGTCACACTTGGGAGTGGGCCTATTTGAATATTAACAGCCAGTGATTTCACCTAATTATTAAGGGAAATATCAAGAAAGTATGCGGGATCGTTAAGGTCCGCTCACCTGACATTGCTGGAGGGTTGGAAGTGAAACTGCTTTCCTGGACTGTGCTTGCTCTAGGAAAATAGCTACCCTTGTAGCACCGGTAAATGAAAAGAAAGCTGGATCTTGATTTTCTAGCTCCTTCCATATAGATATCAGTAAGACAGCTGATAATCTTGTGCTGATGAAGTTTGCATTTCGAGGGTTAAATCTCTTCTCTGGATGAGGCTTGTGCCTCCCCTTCCATGAAGAAGCGTTTTGTTAGAATGGTGCTCCAGTTCTGCCTGCATTTAAGGCTCACCTCCCACCTGCTACCAGCGGCACTCTGCCCAGGAAATTCATTTTTTCTAAGGAGAAACAACCAAAAGCAGAAGAATTCATACAGTTTATTTGGAGCTCTGCTTGCATCTTGCTGAAGAAGTAAATACAGTGACAGCTTTTTCAAGGTATTTCCAAGCTCTTCTGTTGGCAAATGGACTTGGATTATACTGGAGAAATGTGGCTTGGCGGTCCCTCCAGCTATATCCAAAGTACATGAACTGGCCAAGACAGTGATGAAAGTCAGTACATTACTTGACCTCTTTCTGCGTATCCATACTGCTGCATGTAGGACAAATTGGACTTTGTAAACATCTTCTTCGTGTCTGAAACATTAAGATGTTTCTTAGATCTTCAGCCTAGTTAGGCAAGAAAAGAAATAACTAGGCAATAAGGCCCCAAAAAGCATATATGTATTCTTGTAAAATATATCTGAGGGGTTTATTTTGCTAAGTCCTGATCCTTAGGTACTTGTAAAGGACTGATAGTTTTCTGTGCAAAGGCAGGAGAAACCAGTTGCCTCACTATTCTTTACTAGCTGCTAGCTGCTTTATATTAGATAGCCCATCACCCTGACATTTTCCGGGGTTATAGCTCTCCCTGACTGTTTTCTTCCAGTTGCATGGGCTGCTTTTCCTCCTCAAGCACCTTCCCTAGCACACACAGCAGATGCTGCACCATGTGGTCCAGTGCAACAGGACACACGGAGGTGGGAGGGGAAGTGCCAAAAGCAACAGCGATGCAAAAGGATTACTTTCTAAAATTAACAAACATTCCTCAGCAGAAAACCAGTCACTGCTCTCAGTGAGTGAATCATTTACACTGGATTGCTTCCATCTGCCTCTGTGCTTTGTCACTTAGACTGCGGGCAGCTCTTGTGTACCTGAGACCCTGGCAGTCATCCTCCCATTTTAGCATTTATTGCCTACCTGGCCCACTGGCAGTTATGTCCAGAAACTATTTTTTGGAGCATGCCTTTCCGTCTGGAAATAATAATTTGCTGTACCCCTAGGGAAGCTTCTGCATCCGCTTGAGTTATCCCCAGCCTGTCCAACAGCATCAGTACTGCATGCTCCAAAGCAAACTCGCTAAGCCTTCCCGTAATAGTCCTGAAGATGCCAATCTTGATTTTACTGAATACTTTCACAGAAAGATATTTTAAAGTCCTGTTATCTCAACAAATAGGTTTTGTGGATTTGTTTGAGTTTTCCATTATATATATTTCCTTGCTCTGCTGTTGCCATAGGAGTAACATCCTCACTTCTTTCTAATCATTATGGACATCAATGATGACTGTTGCCTTCTCCTATGTAGTCCAAAGCAAAACCACCTTGCAGATAATCACGGCTAGAACAGATCCTTTCGCTACAGTCTGAGGTTTGAAAGAATGACCTGAGTATGGCTATTTTTGTGGAAATAATTGTTCAAGCTCACCCCTGGTTGCGAAAGGCTGTCCTCAGTATTTGATCCACCTTGGGCAGCATTTGTGGAGAACACACACAATATTCTACCAAGAAGGAAACACGGGGGAGACAGGCACTGCTGTGGGACACTTACCACTCAACTGCAGACATTATGGGCTGGAGCGATCAGTCAGACCGCCTTTAAAGAGCCATCTGTTTCCACACATCTGTCTAAGCATACAGTGAGCCGCACCAGGGAAGTGTCCATTACTTACCAGAAGTCTAAACAGGGAGTCTCAGGTGTCGTTCACATTATACATTTACCTTAGGTGAAGGGAGTTCTGCTCTGAATGTCTTACCTTTCTTAAAAAGATTGCTAGTTTAGTTTATCAATCCTGCAAATAACTTTTGGAGTTCCTGGCCAAAAGGGCAATGGGGAACACACTTTTGCAGAGAAGAAACACTTCAAGGAAGAGGAAGGGTGTCTGCAGCGCAGGAGGGTGAAATTTCTTTGTCTAGGCATTAGCAGTACCTAGACAAAGAAATTAGTTGAATTCATTGAAGTGAAAGACTAATGTTCAGGAAACAGAAATTATTTATCCTGAATGCATAAGATGGAAAAGAAAATTACAGATTGCAGAAGCATCCAAAATGGCTTATAATAATGAGTGAATTAGCAGAATCTGGATTTTTTTTTTCCCTCTTGGATGGAATGAGGGGAATTTTAAACAGGGACTTAAATTTTTCAGGGATCAAAATCAATGGTGTCTCTGACAATCCCAATACATTGCCTGTTTTTTATGAAAACACACTAAAAATGGTACATGGAGTTCCCATTTTCACATCTGCTATTCATATGAGCAAACACCTGGCAATGTAGTGTGTGTGTTGCTTCAGAGGAAACTCAGGCAAACGACTATCACTTTATCAGCACTAATGGTCTCGGTTATAAACCCAGTACATGTGTTTTATTTACTGTAAATGAAGTGTATATCAGCAACGCTGAATATGAAGATGAAAATCTAATGGTTCACTTTTATAATGCTAGAGCAATGTGAAGAGACATCTGTAATGTGATTTACTTTTTAATATTCAGTAATGTAGTTTTAGTTGGAATAAATAGGGTTCTCAATAAAGACTCACATGACTATTTTCTTCAATTTCTTATTTCACACATACTTTAAGACCTGGAGCAACTTTTTCCATGAATTTATGCCAATACTTCTAGGACTCTTCCAGTGTAATGTTTTAATGTTTTCTTTCTCTCTTTTTTTTTGGTATATCTTATTACCTTGCTATAACTATTTTCCACCCGTACATTTAGTTGCACTGTGTGATAATGTATATAGATTCTGATACATTTATCTGCATCCACCATTATTAAATAATCTTTGCATCTATCACTTCTTAATTGTTTCTCAGAAATAAACAGTTATGGATGTGCTTTTTCTGAAAAAAAAAAAATATCTAATTGGCCAGTTTATGAAAGAGAGGAAAGCAAACACTTTACAATGGGTATGCTTAAATGGATATATAATTTTATGTTTATTATATATATATGTGTATATTCAAAGATATTAGAGATTGCTTCATGATGAGAAGTTTGGAAGGAGTGCAAGAAAAAAGTTCAAATGAATCATGGGAAAATTCCATTTGCTTTCATCATTTTAGTTCAGTCTTGCAGAGTCAAAAGTAACTTCTTTTTTTCTGACAGTCATCAAGTTTTGATGATGCAATTTCTCTTTCAGCTTAGTCAGACACATTAGCCATCACTCCTGACTCACATACTGCACTTGCCCACATGATGTTAGTTACGCAGATTTACTCCATTTTTCAGCAGATAAACTTTTGCTAACTTCTATGTGTAGGGCTTTTTAGCCATACCTCCTGGGAAAGCAATTAGACTGCTTGCACTTGAAAAGCCCAGACAGCTCATGCTATGAAAGCAGCAGCAGATCCATCCGGAACCTAGAAGCTGCCTCCTGACTTCCATGAGAGATGGCAGATGAAAAAGCTACACAACCCAAACCAGCTTCCATGAAAACACTTCTTACAGCACATTTAAACCTCTCCTCATCTCACTGCTTTGTCAGAGGTTTGCTTTCTACCCGAAACTATAACACACTTGTGAAGACTTCCTGTTTTCATTCTCCCCCTGAGACATCCCACAGTTGCCCATCATTCTCAGAAAAACACACGGGCAGCAGACCCCCACTGCTGTTCTGAATCCCAGTCAGTGTTAAGAGAATGCTCAGCACAGAAGGAACCCAGAAGTGCCACCTGCCCTGGGCCAACATCCCCACACCAAGTGTCCTTAAAAAGGACCTCAAGCCAACAGGAGCACCACCATCCCTACTCATCATTGCACCGTTACTGCCAAGCATCTGTAAAAGACTGTGTTAGTGCGTGACATTTAAAACACCTTTTGTTAAAGTTCAGCTTTTAACGTGACTTCAGCTTGTTTGCATCTTAATGGGGTGTATAATACATCTAAAAACGTGTTTTATCCTCTTTCCCGTTAAGTACACTCAATCGTAATGCCACCGAGACTGGCATATTCACATGTTAATAATAAGCTTGTGCTAACACAAGTCATATTTAAGCTGTCTCAGGTTTTTTAATAAAAAAACCCAAAAGCACAAGAAAAAGAAAACAGGTATCGATAAATGTTTTTTAATGTTGTATATAATAGGATGTGGGTTTTGATTATGCATGATTTGTGAATACCAGAATATGGTTTAAAATTATCAATTGCATAACGTATATAACTTTTTTACATCAGTAGTTTTATATGTTTTCCCCAACATCTGATGGAATTTCTTTCACCTCCCCTCATTTCTTCTCAGATTTCCTCACGTGTTAGTTGATGTCTCAGCTGCAAACACTGCCACCAAGAAACTAAGCTGCCCTGATAGCCCGTCCTTCGCTAAGGCTATAAAGGTTCCACGTGATGAGACCGTGTTACTCGAGATAATATTTCCCTGGAAACAGGTACACAAAAAGTGCTCACTGTGCTTCATTTACCAGCGGTGTGGGATGGGGGTGGGAGGTAAAGATGGCCAGATCCAGAACTGGACATGTCCAGGAACTTCAAATACTAAGTATTGCATATAATCCCAGTTTGATGGCAACTCAAAATCACAATGGGCTTTACTATAACTGTTACTATTTTTATTATTTAGACAACTGCCTCTAAAATTGCTCCTTTCTGAAAAGCCAAGGATAATCATGTCCTGAAGTGAGATCAGTATAGGAAAAGAAATAACAGAGGAAAAAAACCCAAGCCTTTAACACTTGAAGTACAGAGTTAGATGAATACATAGAAGCCAAAACATCTCCAGATCTTTCTTCAGGACTTGGCACTGTTTTAACCTTCCAAAACACTTGGCAACCGTTAAAAGCTGAATTGAGTGATAGTCATTTGTGTGTGTTTTCTGGAAATATTTCATGAGGTTTGAGGGGTAAATGGTGTTCCACAAGGACATTGGCCATCCATCTTTCATGTGGCCTTCCGTCTTTCAGCTCATCACATATATTGTCCTGTCTTGCTTCAGATTAAATGGCAAACCTGTAAGAGAGGGGGAAGTATGTCCCCAAGTTGCTTGTGAAATGACAAGCACCGTCCAGCTCCAGTCCTGCCTGAATACTTTCAAGCACATGAAACACAATAATAGAGTGTCTCAAACAAAGAAGTCCCACACACAAAAAGAGTAAGCGAACTCCCAAAGCGTTGAGTAATGATGCTACAGGAAACTAACAACAGACAGAGGATTTGTCAGGTATGACTGCTCTCTGGATGATTAGCAGCACAGATTTCAAAAGGTCATATTTTTCTAAGAAGCCTCATTGCGCTCAGATCACAAGACAGGGGATTTTCCCGTGACAGCCAAGATGAGCAATCTGTCCATCCCGCCCCTGGTTTCAGGGCATAAGGGTCTGTCACAGCCCCCAGGGCCGCACCAAGAGAGCCTTGAGGAGACAACAGGGAGGCCAGCTATATTTGCAGGACTAGTTCCTTTGTTAGATAAACCAGAATCGGATGGGATGTTTACCAGAAGGTTTCCAAAATCAGCTCAGGGTCTTACCTAACACCGTTAATTTGTAAATTGCAATTGCAAAGATGTTCTCTCTCAAACTATTTTGGGGGAAGCCAGAATAAAAATGCATTCACTGCAGGATTATTTCAGTTAAATATTTTGAACATTCTGTTCAAGCAGAAACTGAAAGTTTTGTTTCTGGTTTTGAAATTCTTTATTAGAAACCATTTATGCAGGTAAAAATCCTTTTTATTGTTGTTCCATAAATGTTGAAATGAAGAGCTTCAACATTCTCAGCAATTTTTCATGACTGAAACCATTTTCCATATTTAGCTGTGGACAGTTTTAGCTAATATCTTCTGCCCTCTTTACTGGATAAAGTATATATCCAAAGCCAATCACCCAGTCCTGTTTCTAACAAACTGGAGATGCAGCTCTGGCATGTGTGACAAGGGCAACATGCTGGGAAAAGGAGACTGAGGAGAGGAAAACCAGATTAATTTAAAAAAGCAAAAGTTGTTCACTTTCTGTAGCGTAACTCACAACCTCAACAAGACCGCTCTTTCCCCAGCTCTGCTTCCTTCATCCAGGGAAAAGGGTTTGGCTTAATAACCTGGTCTGTGAAGGAAAGAGGTTGAAAAGAGACCCCTGATGTTGAAGAGGTCAGGCTGGGGCCACAGCATCTGGAACTGGGAGCAGGAAGAGTTTGTGCCTCTTGTAGAGTCCTTCTCATCGAGCTGAGACGCAGAGCTCCTGGCACCCTGATGGTCACGCCACCTACCCTCACCAGACTGCCGAGGCAGGGCTGGAAAGAAGGATTTATGGAAAATGGATGGAGACAGATGCGTGGAAGAGGAAAGGGAGGACAATGACAGGAAGACACAGCTTCTGTTCCCCTGTACTTTGTCCAGTGCTACCCTGACCTCTGGCCGCTGCCCATCCTCATTATGCCTCTCCCAGCACTTGCCACATAAACACTCATTTCAGTGTGATAGGGGTCACCGTGCTGCTATGCACCTGCCCAGGATGGCCACCACCTGCACCAACGCAGTGGACCTCCTGAAGCACTGTCCCAGGTGGGACACTCCTTCCACTCCCTCCTTCTCCCATGGAAGAGAACTGAGGTCCAGGGCTGCTGGTAGTGCCCTCTTTGAGTCTTCTGAGCAATCCTTGCCCCTCTGAGATTCTCATTCATGGGGCAAATTGGTTCTGGAGGATAAAGGAAAGATCTCACCCATGTTCTTATCCATATTTGGTTTGATTACCAGATTTTAATATTTTTTACTATGAAAAAAACAAACAACACCCAACTTGTTAGCATTAAAAAATAAAACCACTCTTCTTCCTTAATACATGACCACAAAACTCTCAGTGCTTTCTAATGCTTCAACAGACATTCTCATTTTTCTAAGTTGCCATAAATCAAGAAGTTTTTAGCCAAAATAGGTCTTGAGCAATGTTTTCATGAGAAATTCTCTGGATCCTCAATGCAGGAAATGTCTGAGATTCTTGAGGAAGAGCAGTATTAGAAGGGCAAGGTGATGATACTGGGTCTCTACCTCCAGCTTTTGTTACCAGGATGACAAAGGTTTCAAGACAGCTTAAGTCTGAGGTATTCTGGCTTTTGACATAAGTTTAGTAGCTCATATACTTCAAGAATTAGATACTAATAATTTATCAGAAATGGGTTTTAATTCAGAGAGGGTAAAGTGTAATCGGAAATAAGAGCCCTGACTTAAATTCTCATATATATACTTTTTTTTTTTTTTTTAAGTATATAATTTACAAGTTGCATATGATGTGATATTTGGGGGAGGAGAGGAAATGAAAAAAAAAATACAGGAAAACAAACCAAAACCTTCTCACCAGCTGGACCTTTCTGTGTAATTTACAAGGCAAATTTCAGGTCAGAGCCTCATCCATGGGGATTTTCCACTTCCCCACTCTTGAAGATCGCAAAGGCTATTGCACATCAGCACACACTGACACCCACGGAGAACAGGACTGCCTGATAAGAGATTGCTTTTGTTTCCCTCAGGCTCCTACAAAGGTACTCAGCACACAGACCAGTATTTGTATTACGCCATGAAGGGAAGGATTTAGGCCAAAAGAAGCTGGCAGCCATGGCTTTTTAATGAACCATGTGCTGACAGGCCTGGTTGTGAGCTGTTACAGATGTGCTCCGGACAGTCTAATGAGATGCAGGAAACTCAGGAGGCCAAAAAACCTCTTCAGATTTTCTGGTTGCGCTGGTAGGATCAAAACCACTTACGTTCTACCTGGCATCACTGAGCAGGGGATGTGCTCAAAGTCCTTAATAAAAACATTGCTATTTGGGGTAAGGGCACTGATGCACGTTGATTGCCATAAGGGGGAATAAAAAAGGGTCTGAGTCATTAGCCAGGAATGTGAGCACAAGCGGGACAGGATCCTGCAGTGGTACATTAATTATAGTAACATTTTCTGTGATTCCCCTGCTACGTAACCAGGGATGTGGGAGTGTGAGAGGGGGCTGCAGCATGAAAGGAGACGGTCAGGATGAATGATCTGGCAAGTAAGGGAAAGCAAACTCTCCATGAGAGAACAAAAACCCCCGAAAATTTCTCCCTGCAGGGCAGAGTCTCCAGCTGATGTGTCCAGCGTGGAAGAGACGCCTTTTCCTGATGCTTTAACAGAGGAGTGCTCTGGTATTTCTCTCTCAGAGCATGAGTCAGAGGTAGGGGTTGCCAAAAAAGCCATGCCAAGTCCTGCTCTCAGTTACATGTGCCCACAACAGCACAGCACGTGAGCAGATGTGATCTCAGCGCCAGCTGAGGCTTCACAGCGGCTGCGGGCTGCTCTCTGTTGCTCTATCCTTTCACCTCCCTTATCTCTCTGAAGGGTGATTATCAACTGTATTGCTAATTGCCAGGCCTGGTGATTCAAACAGATCAACAGTAAAGGTCCACTTTTATGTTATGTGACAGTTAAAACTTATTTTTGACTATCTAACTGGTGAAGCATTAGCCAGCAGATGCCTCAGTTCACTTGCTTCTTGTCATATAGCCAGGCTTCTATATAAAAAAGCATAGACACAAGCCTATAAAATGAAATAGGACACATCCACAGCCTTTTCCCACCACTGCTAGGTCAGATAGCATTCGCCAAAGCTGTAAAACCCCATAAAACAGGCAACAGTGACATCTATTGGCACACAGACTTTGTACAGATCCCTGCTGCTTGATTCTCCTGCAACATTTTCATCTGCCTTAGCACTGCCAGGAGTGCACCCCGTGAGCTGTTGGGGCAACACACTGCTGCGATAACCACAGACCCTGCAAGCTGGCAGGGCTGCAAGGTAAAGATCTTCTTGGATAACTTGCCCTTAAGATGCAACTAAATTTAGTTTCAGTTAGGAATAGTTGTCTTTCTTTGCACAGTAAAAACTGCAGATAGTCCATGTTTCTGCAATCCCCACTAACACTACAGACCCCCGTTATTATTTTTTAAAACATTTACGCTTGTGTAAGCCTCCACTTGCACCAAAAACTTTCTCTTGTGACATGTCAGTTTGTGGGGAGAGAGCAAAGAGACTTCACTGCAAGAATTTCTACTCTCTTGGGTACCCAGTAGTTCTCCAAGGAAAAAAAAAACAAAAAAAAAAAAAAACCAAACCCAACCAAACAAACAAACAAACAGGTAGAAGCAAGACTGCAAATAAAAACTCTCTCTTCTTTTTTGGCCATAAAGTCCTTGAGGCTGTGTGTTAAGTCTAACCCAGGGGATCTATAGGGATCTTCACGCTCAAGATTTCCCAGCCCATGAGGCAATTGCAGAGTTTTGAAAGTCCTGAGTTAGCTTTTTTAGCTCAATTGACTTGCCAGATCCATCTCTTTCAATGTGGCAAAATTTACACCTCAGGAGTAATTTTCTGTGGAAGATAACTAATTCTCCTCAGAGCCCTGGAGAGTTTCAGAGCCCGTTCCTCTGCTGCATATATTTTTTCAGTACAGCTGTGCATTGGGAGGGTAAGTGAGATGTTGCCAAGGAAATAGTTGACACGTGGGCATTAGAGGCTTCATCACCTTCTCCTTACCTGGCTGTGAACCATAAACAGGTGGGTTTACTCCCTGGTTCTATTCATCACTGCGTTGCCCTCTCATCTTTTCTAGTTTGGGGTGGCATGATTTAAGTGTTTTGAGGTTTGCTTCTAACTAAAGCTGCCTTGGCCAAAATAACTGCTCTAGCTGTGGTTCAATAACTATTATTAACTCCCAGTGATCTTTTCCTATTTCCATAATTGTACCTGAAATGGTGCAGTTCAATGTAAGAGGATAAACCGAGTTCCTGGAATACAATGTGCTCAAGTATTTCAGGAACATTGTTAAGTCAAGTTAAATCTCCAATTTTGTTAGCTTCTTTCAGTGAAACTATTTCTGATTAATTCAGTTGCAAGCAATTTACCTGGTGCCATGTGGTTCTGAAGAGATGTAGGGAATAGCTTAAAGGATGAGGTACTTTAAATTAGAGAAATTAGTCTACTTTCCTTGTCCCTCCAGAGGAGCCTGGGAAAAAAACAGAAGAGATCTCATAAAACTGATTTTAAAATGGATTTCCATTTCTGTTTTACCCACTTGTAATAAAGATGTGTCTAGTCACGAGTTATTGTGTGGATGAATTTTGAACCTTCTCACACCTAAACCATCTGTCTGTTAAGAAACATAAGGGAAGTACGATAGCACACTGTGAACAGCATGAAATCTTGTGTGAAAAAAAGCAGAGAAGGAAGGGACTGTGAGGGGACTGGATTTCCGTTGTGGTCACAGTCATTGCTGTCGCCCGGGGAGAAGTGGTAGCTGATGCATTCACCGCTAATGACTAAGAAAATTGCTGCTTCTAGAAGCAGAGAGTAGATTTCCTACACAGCAATGCAAGAAAATCCCCAGGGAGCAGTCAGGTCAGTAAACCTGTAGCATTAGAGCTATTCTGGGTGAAGAGTTTTATGCACGCAGTACATGATAATGCCCCTGGGGTTACAAGGTTGTCCCTTTTTCATGAGTAATCATCCTGCTAGGTGTCATTCTCACTAAGGAGTCCCTGGAGCCAGAGCTGAAGACAAGGGAAAGCAAACTCACAGGTGTTTTCACAAAGCTTCACTCCCTTCTACCTTTTCTTGTCTATTTCAAATTAAAATGTCACTTTTATCTGAGGGATTTCTACAGCTCTCCTGTATTTGTTGCATTTGTGAATCCAGACACATAGGTTTAAAAGATAACTCCAAGCTGGAGGCACTTGATCCTGATTATAAACTAAGTCACTGTTTTAGGAGCTAAAATGATACATACAGCTTAGATTATATTGATTTGGAAAAACAAACGAACAACAACAAAAAAAAAGACAAAATAAAATGGTAGTCTAGAAGATTTTCTACTTTGCTCCAAACTCAACTTGGTCTGTTTCTCTAGACTACCAAAACTAGTCTGAGCTTCAGCTTGGGAAGAAGTCCTTACTTCTGATTTTGTCCCTAAAACAAAGTCCTGACAGACAGTGACACTCGTGATGAATTACGAGAGTTGGCTTGGACCCTCATGGCTCAAAGATGAACAGCACTGTTGGAAGGAGAGATGGACATGCACAGTTGGGTTTTCTTTTAAATTCCTTATATTTTTCCAGTGTGTTCTGCAAAGAACGTGCTTGGATAAGACTGAAACACAAAATCCCCCTCCAGCAGTGCTCATCCATGTGTTTGTTTTGCAGAGATCAAAGCAAATTGCAGAATAAATGCCCTAAGTAAAAAGTCTAGTCCAAAATGCATCATGTCTTTCCATAATCCAAGTACAACAACTTTCATAATTCTGGAGAGGCAGGCTTGTCACTTAAACATAAATTATTGTATTGTTTCAGAAAAATATCTTCTTGCTCCAAGATTCATGCTGTCCTCAGGCACGTTTTCCCTATTGTCTAATATTCTCTGTCAAAGGAGGAAGCTGATTTTTATGGTGCATGGCCATAAGTTTTATATTAATTTTTGGTGATGTTTATATTCACTATTTGATGTTTGTTTCCATCAGAATTCTCTTGTAAATTCACTAAGTCATAGAGAGAAAACAAAACAAAAAAAAAAGTGCGAATCCAGAAAAGCTTCTGTATAAAACAGAAGAGCTATCCCACTGAATTTATCTTTTGACAAACTGTTGATTATATATTCGGAACGAAACATCTCACTAAGAAATACAGATCTGATGCTAATAAGAAAATCCTTTCAACATGCCTCTTGGAGAGTTGCCAGAATTTTCCAATGCGATGCGAGCCAAGAATATTAATCTTGGCAAAAGGAAAGGTCTGAGTGGAATCTCTTCAGAAAAGAAATAAAATTTCTTGGTATTTTAAAGGAAAAATGCAAAGATACAATCATGTTGATTAGCCCGAAGCATGTCTATAAGCATGCAATTGCACAACATGGAAAAACTGATCACATAGCAGCACTTTATTTTCAGCAAGTCATACCCTAAGAGCGAGGATTTAATTAATTCATGAAGGTAATACCACATACAACCCAAATCTCTGTAGTCTTTCTGAAGAAACACAGATATGTCCATGTAGAAGAAAATATGATTTTTATAGCACATAAACAGTGTATAAGTATATATCACATGCAATGATGCATTTATATATTCAATATATTACATGTGATGTAAGCATATAATATATACATATGTTTTAAATATATAGTGAAACATATTATTTTATTTAAAATGTATAAAACTCTGTAAGTAGGTCCATCACTTGAATTGGCAATATTTTTTTAAAGTCTTTTGCAGAATTTTGCTCCCTATGGCAGACTTTGCTCTGTGTAAGGCATCATTCCCATAAAATTGACAGATGTGAGTCTTGAGTTGAGTCTAGTTAGTATGTTTTGTGGAAAAAGAAGATTTATTTATTTATTTCCAGTTTTCTTGTTTCTCATTTACCTTTTTAACTGTCAGCTTCTCCTCCAGTGGAGGATACAGATTCAGTTGCAAGAGATCCATGAGAAACTTCCTTGGCTCAGATGACTGCTGTCTTTCAGTAAGAGGGGAACACCACCGCCTTAACTGGAAGAACCTAAAGCAAGAAATACAAAAGATACTAACCCTAGAGAAGTGTTTATAAAATCTATATGTTATACTGAATCTGCCAGATGTAATTACAGAGGAAAGTGAAGGGAAAGATACCTGTCAGATAGAAGCATTTTTCAGAGGAGCATATTTCTCAATCTCCTCTCTCATACAGCTCAATCTTTGCCAATCATGTTCTCTGCTCTACAATTTGTGTGTTGTGTCACTTGAGATGCTGTATTTACATATGTGTAATTTATAAATCAACAGTATCAAAAATGCTCTAACACCATGTATAGGTATCAATGAAATAATAACTTCTGGCCTGAGCTTCTGCTCATGCATGGTAGTGGCATGAATAACCACTTAAATACAAACTTCATGCAATATAATATGCTATCTGAATTTAAACAAGTTACAGATCTAATTCTGAAATGCCTTTTAAACAGAATGCTGTGGTGGAGGTGAACTTGTTGTCTTGTATTACAGCACTCAATGTATTTTTTTTTCTGGATTCGCAGGTCATATTAATCCCTGGGGTAACAGGGGGAAGTTGCACCAGAAACTTTAAGTGAGTCCTTAGTTATGTATTGAAAGGTTCTCTTTACTTAACCCGGTGATTTAAAATTCCATTTTTGCTGATGTGGGAAGAGCTCATGAAATTAAATTACCAATTATCAAACTGAATTACACTTTTCCCTGATTTCTCTGAACATCGATCCAGTAAAAGAAGTTGAAGATCACCTAAATTGTTCACACAAGTATAGAAGATGATAAAGTCATTCCTAATCAGTTTCTTCACAAACAAAAATATTCATAATATCTTTTTTCTGCCAAGTGAAGCACGCGACATGCCTCTGATGCACCAAGAACATCTCAGACTGGCTGCCTCGGGGCAGAACTACGGATGCCATTTCCTTTCCGGAGCAGAGATTATCCCAGCTAAGCCCATGAGTTCCCTGGTGGGGGTTATTTCCATTTCTGTGCTGTCTGACCTCTTTGTGATTCTGCCTTTCACCATACATGACATCATCAGCTTCCTGGAAAGCTGAGACATGGTATTGACTTAGCTGTTTAGGTCATGCTGATTTTACACGGTCATGGTGGAGGCAGTTCCTCACGGTAGCCTTGCTCCTTCGTTCATTTTCTATCCACATGTCTTGAGAACTACTATTAATCTTGATATTTTGCAGCATCCAAGTCTGCTTGATTTAAGGTTATTCTCACTTCATCCTTAGGTTTCCTAACATCTAAAATACAATTAATTTGGTGATATATATTTGCCCTTCTCATATATTTTTTACTCTTTTGAGATTAATATTTGCCCTAAGGTTGTTCAGTTCCTGATAGCTTCTAAACAGAAGAACCTCTCAAGAGTCTTCCATATTCAGTCCCTGAGCTCTACAGTGCAAGTGACTTTACTGGATATTCAATTCAGTAAATAAAATTTGTACTAAACAGGTAACACGACGAGTAGTGAATTCAGTGGAAGAAGGGATTGTGATGGCCCGTAAAGGGTTTTGTTTGTCTTTCAATTTGAAAAACATATCCCATCTATTGCTAGCTACACATTGTCAATCATCCCAAAATAGATTCAATCAAGTTTTTCAAGACTAAAATCTGTGCTCTGTTGTTATGCTTCTGCACTACTTAGACAGTGAAATTCATGGGTTACTTATGCTCATACATTTTCAACGACTTTTTAAGTACTGCCTTGGAGATTTCATTGCATCCCCATTTCCTTGCATTATAGTTGAAAGCATATAGGTGTACCAGCTTTTCCTGCCCTGTATTGCTTGCTATATTTTTACATTGCTATCCTTTTCCTCTCTTATACATCTGATTCTTCTTGTCAGCAGTCTGGGAAGCTCTTTGTGAAAGCTATGGTTGCTACTGGCATTTGTGCAGGTGTATCAGCTGGGGCATCACCTGGCCTCCTGACATCCAGTTGGGATGCACGTACTCCTTAAAACAAGTTGTGTTGTGGTTTTATTTGCTTCTACAGGCAAAACACAGAGGTGAGAAACCGCAGATCTGAAGGTGTGGGAGGTCTCAAGAGGCTGGTTTCAGAGGATACTTCTACTCGACAACTGTCAGTAGAAAGGCAACAGAAAGTCCACTACACTCAAAGTCAGTGGTTTAGATGGAGGACATGAAGCTGGGAGCTCCTGAAGTGGTTAACACGAGAAGCTACATCTTCCACAGAAGCTGGCAGGCAGATGTCCTTGCTCGAAGTTTTTCTAAGCCCTTAATTTCATAATGTTTTGCACCAGTCCATTCAATATTTCAATCAACAACTTTTAGTTTTCAAAATTTCAATCTTTTGCTCTGATTTTTTGCTTCCAAATTAAAGGGCAGAAGGTTTATTTTACATGCTATCTGAATAAGTCAATTTTTCCAAGCTAATATTTGCTTTGATAAGCTGAAAACAGTACTCCTGTAGCTATCACAACATAGTAAAGAAATAATAACCCAAGTTAAAAATAGGCTCGTGCAAAATAGCCTCCTGTGGCAAAGGGCAGGAAATTGGTTGCAGTTGAACTAATATTTCTCTTGAAATCATCTGTAGCTGCTATTTGCTAGGCAGCTTCTGCACACCCCCAGGCAATTCTGGACGCCTTTGGAAAACCCTGAGAAGCTGGATGCTGCGCCGCCTGTGTATGGAGAGGCGGTGTGATTTCTTGTGCCTGTAGCAATTTGGTACAAATTAAATGTTTGTCTTCAGAGGAGTGATGTAGAAAGCGTCTGTTGTATCAGATTACTCATTTATAGTATTTCCCCTTTCTGAGTAGACAATAAAGGAAGTTCCCGAAACAGGGAACTTGGATCCAGACTCGTAACTTCTTCTATATGGGATGGTTTAAATAGATAAACTGAGGCAAAGCCACACAAAAGGACACATATGGTCCAGTGCAGCGTAGGTTAGTTATATTGAACATAAAGCTTGCAATAATTTGAAATAGATATAATGCTCTCGTTGCACTCCCAATGGACAGTTATTTTTTCCCTAGACATTGAAATTATGGCATTGCTCTTGCACAGGGAGATATGAAGACGTTTACAATCTTTTTTCTGTGTACCCTACACACAAATCATGCCCTCTCCAGTCTCTGCCAGGTGAAAAATTCCCAATCATTTTTTATATCTGTTTGTTTCTGTAATAGATTTCCTCATCCCCTGGTTTTCAACAATTGCTCCTTTCACTCCAAGTGTCACTGAGCACAGGGACACTGCAAGCAATGGGGATGTCAGAACTGGTATAATACAATATAATACTCATAGAATCTTATATATAAAATGTCATATACTTAAAGTGTTTAAACTTAGTCTAAACTTAATCATCTTGCATTATTTTACCTGGGTTTAACATCTAGAACTTTAATGTCTAGCCTAAGGTAATCATCTGGACTCCCTTTGTAATCTGCAGAGGGAAGACAAGGATACCTCCAGAAAGACTAAATGGAATAATGGAAAACTCTGTCATTTGGAGCGATGCTTATGTAGGTGGGATTAAGTGTATAGAGTTGAAGCCATTCATTCATGTATATTCTCTCTCCAGATTGATCTGTAATGTGGCAAAATATGCTCAAGCCTGGACCCTGGTGCTCTGCACTCCCCAAGAATCCACATGAGGCAGTTGTTCAGCTCTGCAACCACTTGACATATACACATATGTATGTGTTTCTGTATTTATATAATCACTTTTTAGTTGTTACCCAAAGAATCTGCAGTCATGTTTGCACACCCACCTGAAACAGACAGACCCCTACCTGATGACTTGTTAATCCAGTGTCAGATTGCCCAATACGTCAATCTGATTCAGAGACGAGAGGCTGTAAAATACAATCCTGCAGCCTGATAGAGGGTGTGATGTTTTCAGTAGATCACCTTGGAGGAACATGATGTAAAAGTCATTTACCTTACCTGGTTTCTGAGAATTCATGGGCACTTTCCTCCAGGCAGCCACCCTTTTAGGAGGACAATGAGAATGGGTGTAACACATGGGAGAGAAAATGTAATTAATGAAGAAGTTGGAACCGCAATAAAGGAAGACAACTTGTACATTAACCTAGGGGGTTGCCTGTTATAAAATATCTTTCTTCCTTGGAAATGAATTGATTTGAAGTTCAGTATTGACCAGAATATGCTTTTTTCATGGATGCGGTGGAGTTTTGTGTGCTTATCTATAAAACAGTGTGTGTCTAAAATTTAACTTATCTCTAAACTCACTGAAGTGAAAACCAAGGGAGGCAGAAAAACAATGAGAATCGAGAGTGAGAGATCAGCCGGCTAATTGAGGACAAAGTCCAAAGCTACGAGGTGGCTGTGTGAACCCAAAGGCAGTTGAAAAGTTAGACTGGTGTAGGGGGGGGGGATGGTTTTATAGACCAGTCCCAGGCAGGTCACTCCTGTGCCTCTGCAAAACCGGTAAAACACAGGGATGGGGTTGGGCAGCGAGGGCCGGGGAGGAGGTGAAACGACTGAATTTAAACCAAACCCTGATTTTCTGCAGCCACCTTGTGTCGCAAATGGAAATTGCAGCTTTCAAACCCTTTTTTTTTGCCTAAGCGCAGCGCCCTGCTCTGAGCAAGATGCTCGGCTTTAAGCACAACCTATGGCTCAGCGGTGTGGCTGCTGTCGCCAAGGGGACCTACTCACTGATGCTGAGTGACATCAGTGGGCAAACACTCTGAATTAGGGTGGGTTTGCACTGGTACTCAGTTTCTAGGAGGAAACTGAGCATGTAGCAAGAAAACATTATTTTTAGATCCCATTTCTTTGCAGTTTGAAAGCTGCAGGAATCAAAGGGGATCTTTCCGTTTATTTCTATGCTCAGTCAAATCCTATTAAAAATTATGTGTTCACAGTAATAAAAAAAAAAAAAATCACAGATCTTAAATTTTTTTCTTTAAAAGAAAAAAAAAAGCTACCAATGTTGTTGAAAGGAGAAACCACAGAAATTGGGGGTCAGAGCCCAGGAATGGCTGTTGACTGAGTTTCAGAGTGCAGTCCTGAAATTTTCTTACTAGATGACACTGCATCTGCTCTACACACAGAAAGCAAGATGCTAGTTCACATTGGACTAGGAAAAGTAAGTGCTTTGTCTTTGATATAACCCTTTCTCTTTTCTCGAATCATGCTTTTAGTTCACATTCAGAGCAGACAGAAGTGAGAGTTATCATTTCTCAAGATAGATTTGTAACAAGGAAAAGAACTATTTCCCTGTTCATGGCAAAAAGCTGACCAGTGCTTTTCTATACCAGTATTCTCATACCTTCCGCCTCGCCACCACTGAAGCAATGATTTCCACTTGGTTCATCTAGAAAGGGACAGGCACCTTACAACAGCCATCTGAGAGGAGGAGCTCTCACTGCAACACTCCAGACAGCTTAACTGGTCTGGGTGTTTAATTGGTGACAGTTAACTCAGAAGAAGCCCGAGCCAGAGGTTTCTTGGAAGAAGTCTCTGTCTCTTTTCTTTATTTATATAGGTAGGCTGCAGGAACTAAACTGTGTGCTTGCTTATTCCTGGAAAACGGGCATCTACGCTCAGGTGATATGAATAGCTTTCCTCCATAAATTAACAAATTATAAATCCTGTGGATTTTGTGTGGCAATGGAGGCATGAAGCTGCTTATTTAAGGCAACCACATCACTTTCATCCAGGCAATACTGAGCAATGTTTACTGTTAGCAAATAACTGGTGTCATGCTGTTAGAATTGGTGGGACCCAGGGAGCAAACCAGAGACACGCATCCTCTGCCGGTGAGCCAGTCTCTGTGGAAATGTTGCCAACCTACTTCATGGCTGGTCTTTTCAATAGAATGTTAAAAAAAAAAGAGATAATGCAAGAAAAGCAGAAGCAGCAAAATAAGTCAAACCAGAAAGCAGGTTGTGAGTCCAAACTACCAGGGAAAGGAATGGGTTGTAGTTGAAGTCACTTGTGGGTGAATCATGGGTTATAGGGATGTTCAGCAAATGACATCAATGGGATGTAACAGCAGTATCAATATGACAAATTAGAGGAATTACTCTAAACCACCAAGCAACAGGGGACATGAATTACAGTTTGGCATTTTGTTTACGGGCCAGGCGAGGTCAAACCGCTATTATTATTGCTCATCAGCTTTCCACCGCTCAGACTGCAGATGTAATAGTGGGCATTGTGGATGGCGCAGTGGTTGAAATGGGAACACACACAGAGCTGATGGGGAAAAAAGGAGCCACATTATTCACTTCCAACCTCACAGGTGTGTTTATTATTATTGCTATTATGATTTGTATAATCACAGTATGCGGGATGATGTATCATGGGTCAAATCCCCACTGAGCATAGTTTTAGAGGTGAGAGGTGGAAATATGACCATGCCTAGATGCATTTGTTACTCAGCGATTTTACAAATGTTCCTTTCTTTTATGCACCATACTGAGAAAGGATTCATGAAGGAAATTACTGAAAAATTTTGAGGGTGAAATCTTGCCCTACCTGACCCTAAGTAGGGTTAAGTAGGGGTTAAATCTTGACCCTACTTGACCTGTCTACAGCTTTGTTAAATTGTAGGCACTGACATGGATGCACCCGAAAATTGCAGCAGCCACCAAATGCATTTCCTCAAGAATTTGCCAAAGCATTCAAAAAATGGAATTAAATGTTGTCAGTGCATGTAGGAATCTATTGCTTGCTTGCAAACTTTGCCATTTGAAGAGATGCTGAGTAATTACATCTGTCATTGTAGTCAATGGATGCTTGCAGGAATCTTTCAAAATTGCGCAGAATTAACCTTTCTGAGGGAAAACAAATAGAGTTTTTCGAGGACTTGAAGCAACATGTTCACCCTTTTTATACAGTAGACTTGTATGTAGATTCCTTAATGACTAAGGGAAATTTTTATAACCTTATAACCTATAGTAATAGATTTGAGAAATGTAATTAACTTGATCAGATTAATAAATCTAAACCAGAATACAGAGTACTTATGTGAAGTCACAAACAGAAACTACTCAAGTTTTCGCAGTCACAGTGACCAATGCAATAAATTTGTGATTGAACTGTTTTCTTGTCTTGTATTCTTTGAAATAGTTTGAATGAGTGATACTAGAGAAAATAAGGATCACAGAAGGACCTAAGGATGCGTTCAACATCAACAGCTTGAAACCTGATAGAGCAAATTGGAAATGATGTGCCATAATAAGAAGACGAAGAAGAAGAATCAACCACTCAAAGGGTACTGATTTACACCGGCTAAATAGGTGCAGGAGTCTCACTGAATTCTAAAATACCTAGCATGAAGAGGATAAACATTTGTCAGATGGTGAAGCTGTGGAATTTCCATCACTGGAGTCAAGCAGCAAGGCCCTGCATGGCCAGCTCTGAGCACAGGTTGAACTGGATGACCTCCAGAAACCTCTTTCAACCCATGAGGTTCTGTGAATCTATGAATGCTAATAATAGCTCTTGCACGTCACTTCCCCTTTCATATTGACATCACTTCTTCAGAAGAATGCACCAAAAACTGTTTCTGCAGCGGTCAGGAGGACAGTTTCCTCTTTTTAAAATTAGTGCCATCGATTCAGCACAGTTAGTAAGCTGGCTTTTGTTGTTACCTGTGCTCCTGGAGGAGTGCTATGGAATGGTTCAGGTCTGCTTCCTCATTCTCACCAACTACCTTGTTCTCTGCTATTTCAGGATTCTTCTCTTTGATTCTTCCTGTATGAGCTGAAGACAATGTTCAGATAAGTGGAAAACAGTTACAATTTTAGTTGTTTTAATTTCTTACTTCTGTTTTATAGTGCCATAGTTTCAAGAGTTCTTGCTCCCCTGTTTTCCGTCATTCTTGCTGAAACTTTAGGGATAAGCAAAGAAGGGATTTTTTTTTCCCCATAATTTATTTTAAAAATAAATTCATTGATGTAGCCTGGTAAGTACTTTTCATAGAATCATAGAATCATAGAATGGTTAGAGTTGGAAGGGACCTCAAAGATCATCAAGTTCCAACCCCCCTGCCATGGGCAGGGATGCCTCTCCCTAGAGTAGGTTGCTCAAAGCCCCATCCAACCTGGCCTTAAACACTTCCAGGGATGGGGCATCAACAACTTCCCTGGGCAACCTGTTCCAGTGCCTCACCACCCTCACAGTAAAGAACTTCTTTGGCAGGTTTTGATTATGCACATCGTGGGGAAACATTACTTAGAATTGTTTTTCAAACTAACCCTTTATTAAACATTATTGCCATCACTTCTCCGATCTTTAGTCCTCCTATTTAAAAAGGCTTTGGTTTCAAAAATCTTAAATGTGGTTAATTTCTCCGTGGTATAGTGATCCCTAACACTTTGGAAAGCTAGGCATTTACAAAGCTTGTGTAAAATTCATCAACTACAGCACTCTTTAGTGAGTTACTAAATCAGCATTTTTTTTGCTTTCCTTTTTACTTTTTTTTTAATAAAGAATGATATTAGGGCACTCCGAATTAATCCAATGTCTTTTCCCTTACATTTGTGATATTACACTAATAATTTAAATATTGCAGGTAATCCTTACATTTAATAGAATATCTTGTCGGAGGAACAGTTTCTATTTGTACTTCTTGTTTAAACTGTGATTGATTTATTGTTCACAGCCAAGAGGTTGCAGTATGAGAGGTGAGGAAATGTTTGGCAATGCGACCATCTTGATCCACTTTGGTATTTACCTGTGACACTTTATTCTTACAGGCTACTGCAATAATCTCCACGCAGCATGCAAAATTTGTAGAGTGCCTACAAGAATGGAAGTGACATATAGTATGCACACAGCTATTTTCTTGCAAGGATTTCATTATAGAATAGTGAGTGAAATTCTTAGATGGTTTGTCACTAGGCACAATAATGAACACCATTTTTTTCTTATTTTATTACAAAAGTTAATAGGAAATAGCTTGATTGACATTTCACTCTTGTCCAATTCAATTTTGTTGTATCAACTTCTACAGGAAAAAAAAAATAAAATGAAATTAATACTTGAAGCATTTGTTAATTACCTGTCTTTTGGTGCACCTATCAGTTTCAGAGGAGAGCTTTGCTAAGAACATCCACAAGTAACCATTATCTTCTCATGCAGTTTCCCAGACCCATCATGGCACTATAATGCAGTGGAAATGCTGTTCAGCTTCCTTTTAATAATTAACTCCACTAACCCAGCATGTTGCAGTAAGTATTTGTATGTTTATCTCCAACTCACATCACACACACAAATGTGCACAGAAAGTTTGCAAGAATCTCCTCTGTTTGGCCATCGTCTCCATTTCACTGATTAAGACACACAAGACATTGTTTCTTATTTTTAGCAGTCATAACTCTGCCTGCCAAGAGCAAATGATTAATCAGGTCCTTAAAATGACTTAACAGCTGTAAATCAAGCAGTAATTTTAAGAAGCAGAGCTCACGGACAAAATAGCTGTTTCATTTGCCAGGGAGCAGAAAGATATATTTAGTCACCTCTGGATGCTAAAATTGCCTCCCCATCAGATCTTTTAGAAGGTCAAGCTGATTATTCCACAGACATTGTCTGCATGTTGCTCCTGAAAAATCTCACTGCAACATCGATAGATTCCCATTTTTTTCCTCAGGATTCCCCAGTATTGCAGTGACAAGTCTCTTTGAACCTGGACCTTGCTTGGGAAAAGAAAGAGTTCATCCACACCTTGCTGGCTCCATGTTCTCAACTTTGTCCTCCATGTGCCTCTGAGATTTCTGTCACTGCCTGCTTTTCTTGTTGCTCCTCACATCCGTACTTCTGCCAGGCCCATCAGTTAAGATCAGTTAAGGAAATATGGCTGAAAGCAACATTTTTTTCCAGAATCACCTGTGTATCTCCTCCACTTGTATCCCAATACTCACGATTACCTGGAGAGCTCAGTCCTCAGTGCCGGGTTCAGTAGTTTATTTCAAGGATGCCTTACTGAAAGCCATATACAAGATGCTCATGGTACACCAGCAACATGTGTTTCCTTGGACAAGAGTGACCACACTTACAAATGTGGCTGGGGCAGCAACATAGGCTACAGATTCAGAAGAATGAACAGCAGAAGTTGGAGAAGAAGCGTTCCTGTGTATCTACTGTCCAGCAGTACTTGGCATAATCAAATCACCTGCTACAGCCGGTTCTAGAAATAGAGCTTAAATCATCTCCTGGCTACTTTGCAACCAACTTCTGTTATAAAGGTCTGTTACTCCATCCAGTGGAGGCAATGGAGCATCTCTGTAGTCTCTAAGGTCAGAACAATCTTTTCTGGTGTCAACAAAACAGAGATTCTGTATTTCATGAGCTCTGCAATGCATCCACTGAAAAGTCTGCAGTAATGATTTTGAAATTATTTCTTCAAAACTCTAGAAGGCTTTTTCGTTTTATCTAGAGCCTTGGTTTTTTTTCAGACCATGTCAAAGTCTTTTGGATCACAGTATTCCCTGTAAAATGGTAACACAGACTGTAGTGGCAAAGCGAAAGTACTCTCAGCCAGAGTCAACACCTGCATCAAAACAATCTGCTCACTGTTATTGTGAAGTTTAAGCTGGAGAAATATTTGAATAATGAAGCTTTTCCCAGATCTTCATTTTGTAGTAACTTTCACTTTACTCCAGCCTTGGAATCAGCCTTACTCAGACACTAGCAGACCAGCAGGCTATCTAGTTTCTCATTGTAACCCATAATTGATCTTCAATTGATCAGTAACTAAAAGTCAATCTGATATATAGGACCACCCAAAGCCCTTACACTAACACGCCATCATTTTGAAAAGGCTAATTGCTGACCTCCTTTCCTTTCAGACTGCAGGTTGTAAGGCATAATAAGATTTATAGAGGGGGCAGAGCTCATAGGGAGAAAGAGGAGGTTCAGCGTATAGAACTTGAAGAAAATGCAAAATCTAGGCCATCATTAGAGTCAGATACCGCCTTCAGTAAGAATGCAAAGGTCAACTTTTTAAAGCAAGTCTGTAACTGTATCTATAGTACCTCCAAGAATGAAAATTGGCTGCAAAAATACCATGGAATAATTCTGTAGCAAATATAAATCAGCATAGTTTGACTGAAGTCAGTGGAGCTATGCCAGTTTACAATAGGTTAAGATCTGGCCTCAGATGGACATTTGCATGCATAAATCAAGTAATTGCATGCACAAACTGATAGTTAATGTGATTTGCATGTGTAAGTGTTCACATTAATTAGCAAGAGCACTATTGAACTAATGCATGTGGTTTTTTTTTCATGTGCAAACAGATGCACTTGCAGACACTGAAGTTTTTGTTAATAATAATGTGGGAAGGAGAGAAGAGGCCTCTTACACACTGAATAACCCCTTTCTTCTTCCCCTGCCCCAGTGTGTTCTTATAGGAAAACCCTCACTTTGATAAAGAAAAAATACTGCTGGAGCTTTGGTGACAAGGTTAGCCAAAGAAAGAGAAAAAAATTCTGATGCTGTGTCTGTTTATGGCATTTCTGTGTCAGTTTAACATTGACATTAAATATCAGTCAGTCTTAAGCGATACCAGTCACATCAAACTTACTACAAAATGCATATTTATGTAGCGAAGCATAGTAAAGCAAGCAATGAGTCACACTTGGGACAAAAAAGCAGATTTTAGACCAGAGGGAAAGTGATCAAGTAAACCCAAACTGTATTTTCAAGAACCCAGCTGTATTAGAACCAGAAAAAATTCTGATGAAGCACAAAGGATGAAGAGGGAATGGGCACTGAGCTGTGAAGTTTGAAGTTTGCACCGCAACTTTCCAAAATGTTGAGCCTTCTCAGATCTTGGATTAAGAGGCCTACCATCTACACTGAGGGATGCCAAACTTCAAGGTTCCCCAAAACTGAAGTGTACTTGGGGCTAATATTTCAAAGGAGCCTGCTTCCAAAAAAGTAAGGAATCAGTGGGAAGGAAGGAGACAGAATGCATTTATCAGTGTATTTTAGCTGAACTGTTAGACACCCATCCTAGACAGATTACAGGGATTAAAGAGAAAAATGCAAATAGTAAATCTGTCCAAACAATCTTATTTCTCTAGAATCAAAACAGCTTGTTAAATTCAGCAAATAGCAAGGGATAGAAAAAGGGAAGAGAAGAATTCAGAAAAGTCAGAACATTTTGTTTTGACAGTTTCAAGCTGAAACTTTCTGTTTCAAAACAGTATTTCAGTTCAAAATTAACTTCAGCTTTATAGATACAACTCAAGGAAGGCTGAGTAACTTGAAAAAAAAAAGGAAAAGAAAGAACTTTGGGTAGTATTGAACATTTTTTTATACCCATTAATTTTTTTAATCACTAAAAAATGTCATAATTTCCTGATTTAGGTCAACTTTAAGCCATATTTAATTTGCTTGCTTTGTGGTTCAGCTGCCAGACTAAAAATTGCCATTATTTTCAGTGTCTTTAATTCTGTATTCCAGTCCAAACCGAAACCAGTCAATATAAAATCCTGGGACAGGCTGCTTTCCAAAGATTGGTGTTAAAATGTAAAGTGAAAGGAGAGAAGAGAAATTGTGAAATCTCAAGGTGTCCTACCAAGGGTAGCTTGATTCTGTCCTCCAAATGTGTCACTTCCAGCTCAGTGCGACTAGCAACGTTGTGCACATAGACTGCAGATGCATGCAGCCTGGGAGAGTGTCTGGAGAAAAAAAAATAAGAAAAGAAAAAAAAAAAAGAAAGCAGGTACTGGCTGGTTGACAGATTGCAACACACATTTCTGTCAAGGAAGATGAGGCCATGGAGAATGACTTCTCTGACATGTTCATGGCCTCTTATTTTTCTCCTCTCCATTTCACCACTCCCTTATAGCACTTGCTGTGAGCCAGGAGATGAGATTTAAAATTAATTTAGTATTTAATGCCCAATGGCAAACAGTAATTTCTTTAACACTACCTGATTATTGCTTACTGGCCTGAGACTTGCAGCCATAACATAAAACATCTCTATCTTTGGGCTTTCCATCATTATCTCTTTTATATATGGATAACTTCTGATCTTTCCTGTAGTATCTGTGCTCACTGTCACAGGAACGCTAGAGATCGTGGCACTAAGTGTCATGGCCAACCACAATGAAAAGGGACTTGGAGGCATTATAGATGGCAAACCAGTACCACCCCATATCTTCAGGATTTAAAGTTGCCATTATCTGTGCCTAATTAAGATGTATTGTCTGTATGGCACCCTTCCTCCTCATCTTTACCAGACTTGTCACAGTGGACTCCTATAAATGGGGAGCTACCACAATGATGCAGGCACAATATCAACACAGTAAAACAAGAGATCAAATAACCACCATGTTTTACACATACATCTAATGCAAACTTGATAAAATCACCACCACCACCCCCTTTCAGGGGAAGACACATTATTTTCTACAAACTCATATTAATTTCACAAAAATCACTAGGATTTATTGCAGAGAATTAAAGGAGGCAAGCCAAACGTCAGGCCCAGTCAGCATGGGTTTATGAAAGGCAGGTCCTGCCTGACTAACCCAATCTCCTTCTATGACAAGGTGGATGAGAAAAAGACTGTAGATGTTTTCTACTTAGACTTTAGTAAAGCCTCTGGCATTGTTTCCCACAGCAATCTCCTGGAGAAACTGGTTGTTCATGGCTTGGACAGGTGTATTCTTTGCTGTGTAAAAAACTGGCTGGGTGGCCAATGTCAAAGAAATGTGGTGAATGGAGTTATATCCAGTTGGTGGCTGGTCACAAATGTTGTTCCCCAGGGCTCAGTATGGGAGCCAGTTTGGTTTAGTATCTTTGTCAATGGTCTGTACAAGGTTATTGATGTTTTGAATCTGGGATGAGAAGTACTGTTGACAGCACACTGATGTTTTTAGTTGTTGCTAAGCCATCAAGACCTTTTCTGCTCCTCACCCCACCAGTGAGTAGGCTTGGGGTACACAAGAAGGTGGGAGAAAACACAGCAAGAACAGCTGACCACAACTGACCGAAGGAATATTCCATGCCACATGACATCATGCTCAGTATATAAAACTGGAGCAAGAGGAAGGAAGGGGGAGACATTTGGAGTTATGCCGTTTGTCTTCCCAAGTAACTGCTACACGTGATGGACCCCTGCTCTCCTGGAGATGACTGAACACCTACCTGCCCATGGGAAGCAGTGAATTAATTCCTTGGTTTACTTTACTTTACCTATTAAGATGTCTTTATCTCCAACCACAAGTTTTTCCTCACTTTTAGTTTTCTGATTCTCTCCCCCATCCCTCTTGGAGAAGTGAGCGAGCGGCTGTATGGTCCTAGCTGCTGGACAGGGTTAAACCACAACAAGTGAATATTGTAGAAATACTTAGAATAGAGCTGAGATAGGTGGGTCCTGTTAAGAGTTCAGTCTGGATTTTCTGTATTTACACTGTACTGTAGGATTCCAATTGAGGGCGTACCTAATTGATCATGTGAGACTGACTGTGAAGGGCGTTTTCATTTAACTCTTATAAATTAATAAGCATAAATGTTTTTATTAAGATTTACACCTCCCTTCGTATCCTAGAGAGTATTTCACTGTCACAAAGATAAATTGTCTTCTGAGTAGGAGGAAATAAATTCTGGTTTACATCTGTATACTCTGAAACACCAGAGAGTCTCTCAGAACACTTTAGCCCCAATTTCAGCAAGAGGTTTTTGTGACAACTGTTGAGACTTGCCGTGGAGAACTTGCAACATGGAGAGATCCTCTTTGGAAGTTTCCTTTCATTTTGAATTGGGCCATGAGGTCTGTTTGTGCCAAATCTGTGAGGCTTTGCCCAGGACCTGCCACAAAATTTTATTACAGGATTGAAATCTTAGAAATGACCAAGCCAGTGATGTCTTGAGTGCTGCCTCCAAGGCCATATGCACATTGATAAGTGTTGTGGAGACGGCAGAGAAAGAAGCAGCACATCAAGGTCTGATTGATCTTCACAGCGTGAAGACTGGCTAGAACATTTGATCTTACCACAACTACAGACCTGGTATGTCTGCACACTCAAATTGCAAGATACGCCTGTGAGCACATGGGTAAGCTGAAGCCTGAAGGAAAGGACCTAAACCTTTTCTCAGAGAAAATGAAACACACCTTGCTAAGAATTTTACAGTTAGATTGAAATCACATTAAAAACATTTCTCAGCTTGCCAGTGTTTATTTATCCCCTCTTCAGGCATCCCTTCTGCCCCTTCACCACTTTTTGTTTCGTGAAAATAAGTAAAATATGTAGAAAGGTTGGGGTTTTTTTAACTAAAAATGAAAAGTCTAGGCACAGCCTGCATCTTGATCCAAAGTTTTTCTGTGGGTGACACATTTTTGGATCCTGTCTGATTCTGGTGTCATACTGCTGGCAATAAACTGTATTTACTCTTGTTGTGCCTAATCACATATGCTAATAATATCTGGGAAGATATTGGCAGTGTATGTGAGACAGAACTGAAGGGCAGATGATCAAAAATTTTAAATAGCTCACTAAGAAGGGGAGTGTCTGGCAAAACACTTAAAAATGTTTAAGTGCTAAATAGAGTTGTTCCAGACAGAGTTGTACATTGGAGCACTTGACCACCCAGGGCCAGGAAAGAGAATTATATCAGTGAACAGAGCACAGTAGATCTGCACAAGGCAGGGAAGAGGTCATTGGTCAATAGGGACATATTGAAAAAAGCTGACAAAATGAAAACTTATGAAATTCACTTTTTGTTCCGAGTCAATCCACTGGTGTTGGTAGTGTTATTTCAAAGGGAGAAGTAGGGTAAGAAATAACTTTGGTCCTGGAAAATGCTTTTTTGTATGTCACTTGAATCTGTTTGAGTTTTGCCAGTGTCTTTTACTGTATTTCCACTTAGATATCCAACTTTAAAATGTCCTCATAACAATTCAACAAATTTTCAGATGAGAAGGATCAATGTCAGACAATAGGGTTACCATTCAGAGAGATCTGGATAGACTGAAGAAATGGGCTGATAGAAAGCTCAATAAGGACCCTGCACCTGGAATAAAATGATGCCATGTAACAGGATAAGAGGACAAGAGGAAACGGCCTCAAGTTGTGCCAGGGTAGGTTTGGACTGGATATTAGGAAAAAATTATACAATGAAAAGGTTATTAAGCTCTGAAACAGGCTGCCCAGGGAAGCGGTTGGGACAACACCCCTGGAGGTATTTGAAAGACAGGTAGATGTCCTGCTTAGAGACATAGTTTAGTGATGGGTTTTGTTAGTGTTAGGTTGATGGTTGGACTAGATGATCTGAAAGGTCCCTTCCAACCCAGCACTTCTACAATTCTATGACAGTTTGGGAGCTGACTGGCTGGGGACCGGCTTTGCAGAAAAGGAGCTGGGGATCCTGGTAGATGACAAGTTGTGTGATACAACTTTGCAGTGATGAAGAGGAGCCACGTGCTGGGCATCATTTACCATACTGCAGTGGCTGAAAAAGCCATATACAGCACCCCTGGAATGCAGGGCTCATTTTTGAGGTCCCCAGCAAGAGTTTAGTATAATGTTAAAATAAATTTGCTCCTGGAAAATGGGGAAAGATGCAGAAACAGGATTGCAAGCCATAAATCTGACCACTGTAAAGTGGTTTCTAAGTCAGGCATTCAAATATCACTACATAGAAAGTTCACAAACAGCACAGCTACCCTGTGACTGCTGAAAAGCTGGCGTTTAGACTAAAGGTCAATTTAATAAATATCTTGAATGGGTTTCACGTCACACAAGGTGTACATAGAGAAGGGCTTTCCTCTGTTGGGAATACAATATTTCTAATACCTTTATTCTGTTTAAACCTACAGACTGCCAACTTCAATACTGGCTGGGAGGGAGACAAATTTAGCTGTTTGCTTGATAGATGAACTTGTCTTTCTGTACGCTGTTCAAAAAAGGAAAATAAGCCCCTTGCCACCTACACCTTCAAAAACATAAACAAGACACAGGAACAAAGAAAATCTTAAAATTTGTTTTCAGAATTCGCTTTGAAGGCATGTTTTAGCAGCATTATTTTACGCTTTCATTTTAAAAATATGGGAGTGGTTTTTTGCCAAAATACATTATTCTGTCAAAATGTGTCCATTTGCATTAAACTTTTATCAGAATACAACGGAATTAAGTGGCACTTCAACCAGAAAATAAGGAAGCTGCTCGGAGTGTAGAAGACTCATTTCCCTGCCTTGCTTTATTTGAACAGGTTAGAGAGCAAAGTTAAATATTAAGGATTATTGTTTTCTAGTCCTGTCCCCTGAGCTATATTTTTGGTGGAAGGGCTGCACACAGTCTAAAAATTAAATTTAAACTTCAGTCACTATCCCAGAGTGGTGCTGGTCTGCTTTACAGCTCAGTGTCTCACAGACCAGACTTGATGCCTATTTCCTTCGTGTCAGGTTAGTGCAGGAGCAGGTAGTCACTGTTGTTTCAGTCACTGACAAGACGCAGAATCTGCAGAAAAGTTGTCAGAGGGGGAAAAAAAAAAGAAAAAAAGTTGATAGTCAATCAAAAAAAATGCAGGAGAGCTCCTTTTATTTATTTTCCCTGCTTATTTCTCTGTCTTTGCTTTTATTTGATTAACTGAAGTAACTGCCCTACCACATCTGATAATCCTTTTAAAGCGATGCTGTGTTTGCTTCCCGTTACTGGAAATTTGCTTTTTATGCATCAATTCCTTAACTATAGAAAATCAGATTAAATGAGGACTATTCCAAGATCTACTAACAGGCAGAACAAAAAACCCCTTTGGCTAGAGATACCATGAACTTTGTTATTAAGAGGCTGGTGATAAAAAATGGGGATTTCCAAGATGACCATTTTTGTTTGGGAGGGGGAGATATGTAAAAAGTTCTTTGTGTTTCAGAAATCAGCAACATAAAGTTAGAACAACCTAGGAAAAACAAAAACAAAAACAAAACAAAAAAAAACCTGGATCCCATTATGACCTTGGATAACTATAAAATGTGATCTTTTCCATAGTAAGTTCATAACCTATAAAAATAAAGTTCAAAACAAACATGACTTTACTGAAGTGGGTGTTTTAATTATATGTAGTGTATACCACCCTTCCTGATATTGCAGTTTTATGGGCAGCTAGAAGACTTGTTAATGCTACATTATATAAAAAGATAGCAGAGTCATTGTGTCTTGGTATAATTTTCAAGGGATCACAGAGTACAGGCACTCAGATCACGAACGAGTAGTGTGGCATTTAAATCATCAGAGTTTGAGAGCCCAGAGGCTGGCTTAATTGTATAATTGTGTTGTATCTAAGTGTTTTAAAATTGTTTAGTTCTCAAAGAACATCACACATTCCCCTACATGGAGACATACATGGTCAACTTTTGCCATTATTTTCCGTGCAAACGTTGAACAAATTATTTTCCTGGAAGTCTTAAGAATACAGTTTCAGACCTAAAAATAAAGACTGATTATAGTAGAATAAAACTGAAGAACAGCTAATAAGGGTTATTCAGAATAGTTAGTCACCATTACACCTACACTGGCATTTCAAGGACATTAATCTTTTAGTGAGCGTAATAATTCAGGGCATCCAAGTATGGCAGAGCTATCTAAAAATGTACATCTGCAATAGATTTTTAATCTGACATGAGCATTTTAAGGCAAAGGTCTAAATGGATTTATTAATTTTCGGTATATAAGTAGCATGTAGGCATTATCAGTCACATCTCAAAGGAGATAGTTAATAGAAGTTTAAAGCTCTGTGGCATTTCTTTTGTGCATTCACCTCACACAGGTGTCCCCATCTTAGAAGGTTTGTCCCATAAAACTTGACATATTTGTATTTTTTAACACCTGTGGATGAGGAGAAAAGACTTCTCTTCAGTTACCCTATGAAGGAGCACGGGTAATGACTACAATTACCTGTACTGATAATTTCATCATGATTTACCCAACGGGTGCCACAGCTGTAGAAAGAGAACTACTGTCCAGTTTTGAAGAGTGTACAGGGAGCATGATTGCTACCATCACTTATTACTGACCTATTGAGGTTTAATATTGCTAATCTGTAAGAAAACAGGATGCAGTTTTTCTTATCCAGATATTTTGCTCTGCTTCAACATGATTCCACTGAGGCCAATTGAGCTATACGTTTGCATCAGATAAGTCAGATAAATTGTTATCATGTCACTGCCAGTTTCATTTTACTGAGGAATAATTCCAGTTGATAGAAGTGGAAATGAAATGCTACTTTTGCCCTTTGTATTAGGGAGGATGATGAAGACTCAGTAAAAGGTTGGTCAACTTCAGCAACTGCCAGAGCTTTCGGTTTTAGAAACCTCTTTCAGTCCCTTACATGGGTCACATCCTCTCATCCAGTGTACCCTCCTGTCCTTGTCACTATTCTACTTTGCTGGGGGATGTACCAGGGCTATGCTGGCATTGCCTGTTGCAGCTATCCAGCAAGGAATATCAGTTCTTACACCACATCCACTTGGCAGCCAGAGACAGCCTCTATGACAGCAAACCAAGACGGCTGCTGTTCAACATCCACCCTTTCCTATCTTCTCCGGGGAAAAGTAAAAAACCTGTGACCTTTTTTCCCCTGCAAAGCCCTCAGAAAAGATGAATCTTGTGGTCTTGTACAAAAATGTACAGAGGTCCTTACGAGTGTACACAAAAAATGGAAAGATTAAGAACAATGAGGATGATTAGATCCAGTGTGAATACTCCAGGTTGAAACCCAAATTTGTGCTCTTACCACAGTGGAAATACAAAATGGATAGTTGGTCCTCAAGCTTCTTATGTTACCCCACTGTACACAGCCAGATTGGATCATTACCTTACCTGATTGCTCAGATCCATGTTCAACTAATACTCTGCAGGGTAAATGCAGTGACTTGAGGCAAGTTCTACCCTTATTTCAGTTTGAAAATAGTTTCCCAGGTTTGTTTGTGCTTCCTTTTTGGCTTTTAAATGCTTAGGTTTTGAATTTGAGATCTTTCTTTTAATCCTTAATTTCAACTTTATTTTTATTTTGTGTGTTTAACTTTGCCAGGTGTCTAATATGTATGACAAAACCAGGAAATGTTTCCCAAATTTGTAATTCTTTACTGTGTTTTCACCCCTTTACAAGTTTTCTTGAATGGAGATAAATTGCAGCCATCCACATAAAAGCAAACCAAAGCCCAAGGTGTTGCTATAAACTGATGAAACTAAGTGCTCAAGAATTTTTTTAAACTACTGTAGACCTTGTTGAAGCCTGTTAAGTGTCATTTTAATACAGGCAGCTATTTCACTACCATCTTTCACGGTACCATTTTTTGATGTTTAAGAATTTATCTGGACAAATTCAGTGGCATTAAAATTGTTCAAATAAATCTTGGGTAGAAATTATATTGTACAAACTCATTTTTTTTCAGAATATATAGAGGGACAACTGCTGGGATTTGGGGAGGATTCTGAGTATTTTGGTTTGGTGTGTTTGAACCAGGACAAGTATTAAAGACTTAGAAGTATGGCCAAACTGGTGCATGCCCAAAACCTTTAAAATCCAGAAAAAAAAAAAAAAAAAACCAAAAAACAGTAAAACCAACACAGAGGGTTAGGCAGTCATGAGTTCCCTTAGCATCAAGAAGATCCAGGAGGTGATTTCAATAGTTAACACCTTGAGAGCCAGCTGAAGGCTGCAATTTCAGGCATCTGGCCCAAGGATTTCTGATCCTCATTTTGAGCAGGTGACTGAGAGCGAGATGTGCACTAGTGTGTGGACCAACCATGATGTTTGAAAGACTATTCCTGGAGGGACAGCCTTGTTCTCTTTGAGATAGTCATGCCCTAGATTCACATTGAGTGGTACTTTATTCGTAGTTTATAACGGCATGTGAGCCTATGTGTACTTCATATACCTTTTTATATTTTCCAAGAGAATCTGAACAAAAAAAATCCCGTGGCTTTCAGTGAGGTTGGTTGGCACCTCTGAAAATGTTTTTAAAAGAAAGAAGCATATAGAACATTATTTTATTGTGTCTTCTTCTGTTGGCCTAATGTTACTCTTAGTACTTACTAAGTAAAATTAATATACACAACTATTTCTCCAATGCCCATCTAAGCTACAAAAACATCACCATGGGATCTCCACCAGGCTCTAGTCCTAGTCCTGCAGAAGAGATAAAATATCTCTCAGTAGATAGTTACCCATACTTCATCCCGCATTTCTAACATCTTTTCTGTACTTTTCCCAATATAGATTTGTTTTTTTCTGGTAGAGAAAAAAAAAACAATTTGTGGCTGCTCTTATAGGAGATTTTTTGCTTCACAAAATTGTGCCCAGAGTCAGAGGCAGCCGTGCTGCACAAAGCTGGTCTGTGGTTTACAGGAGGAATGAGTCCTGACAGAATACGGCAGGAAGAAAAACCTCCTTGTGACACAACTGCAGGTAGTTGCATCTTAAACCTGTTTGGTGTGTGTGTAGATATGACCAAAACACGATGAAAGTATGTATATATATATATATATACTACTCCCCCAGGAGAAATATTTAATTTAGCAGTGTTCCTTGGGTTGTCTGGACCTGTCTCAATAGGAAAATTTACCAGCTTAACTATACCGCTGTAATTCCCCATGGGGATGGAAAGAAGAAGTGTGTCTGTGAAGGCAGTTATAGTTCTGGCAGCAAATTTCTCCAGATAGACAAACCCTTCAGGTTCTGCCCGCAACGGGAAAATTCAGACCCGATATTCACAAGACATAATTGATGAAGTTGCAGTACAGAGATGACACAGCTGCTTAACCTTAAGGGGAAGAGCAAGGGGACCCGTTTGTTATTTTGCAATATATCTTGATGTATAAAGGACTATCATTGTCTAGTTTGGTATCATTTTGTGCCTGTTCAGTTCTCCGTTCAGCTCCATTTTATTTGGATTAGACATTGATCACTGGAACCAAACCCAAAACTGATTTGGCTCCTTAAACTCAACTTCATGAAGAAGCGTATGGGGGAAGGGAATTGTCAACAAAGTGCTAGATTTTGCCAGCAAGGGTTATTACATGAGAGGCAATAACCTAAGATCCCAAATGGATATAACTATCCTAGAGAAGCAAACCTACAAAAGCACATTATTTCCTTAGCTGCTCAAAGGTAGAGATGTTACACAGAGATGCTTCTCAGACTTAGATCCTACCAGCCTTAATTTGTCTAAATTTGCATATCCAGAGTTGCTTCTCAGAGGCTTTCAAACCCACTTCACTTCTTGCCTGGTCATGTGGATGCATTATAACTTTTCGTATTTTTCTTCAGGTGGTGGGCCAAGCTCTGGTCTGTGCCCAGAATGGAAGGACCTGCATTACCATCACTTGCCAGCCATCATCAGGAACAGTTATTTTTGTTGTTGTTACCAAAGGAAAAATAATAAGAATTCACCAGCAGTGATGGCAAGACATGAAGCATATTTTAATTTAGTAAATGCACAAACACTGCCATAAAACATCAGTAGCTTGAGGTCTTCTTTAGAAATGAGCTGTCAGGAGCAAAAAATAAAAAGAGCAGTTGGTATCAAAAGGGTGTTGCCTGACCTGGTAGTTTTACAGACTTTTTTTTTTTTTTTCCTAGTAATAAGTTCTGTTTAGGACTAGGAGTCTTTTAACGTGATCAGTATTCCTGCCTTTGGAGAATAAATACATGCTTTTTATATTGAACTGAATATGAATGTGGGCTGCAGACAATTTTTCAGCTTTTCACTCAAGTGCTTACCCCATCTTTTCCTTCTCCATAAAATATGCAATTAAGCAGACTCCTTTGGAGCTAACAGTGACAGATACAATTAATTAGCTGTATAATCTTAAATTGTTGTTCTAGTTTTTATGTTAATTTTTATAAGAGGTAGTTTAAATCATTAAACTGAACTCTTGGTGCTAAGGACTATAGTGATGGACTTGATCTGGAAGCTCAAATTAAACAAATTAAAATTTGTTAAATAGTTTGCTCTGGTTTCAGACCTCTTAGCTCAGCTTAGCTCAAATGTAAGTTAGTGTTTAGTCCTTTAAACATTTCTAGTCCCAATTTAAACTGCTACAGGTCCCTTTCAGAGATTTGTATTCTGCTCCTGAATTGTCTGTCCCTGAATACTCTAAATGTTTGCTTCCTACGCTTCAATTTCTTTTTGTGTAAATCTGTATTATTGCTCCCTACCTTCACCTGTAAAGTACCTTAAGGCCAACTGACAGAAAAATGCTAATAAGGAGCAAATATGATAAAAAAATATTTCTCATGAGGGTTTTATTTTGCAGAGAAGTTTGAGGTTTCTAACTGACGAAATGTCTGTGGGTTTTTTTTCTTCACATTTTAGATAAATTATCATTTAATTGGCAATGTGGTTGATACATGTTCAGATATCGCAGGGTATGTGTGGGTACAAAATCTCAAGGCTAAATTTGGTTTCCTCAAAAGAGAACTGGAAAGGGAAATAGTTTTTTACCAATTTTATCAGTCAGTTTTCAGCACATAACAACATATAAGATAAATGATCTTCTTAAGAGTTTCCTTGTGCTTATTTTCTGAAAGAAATTTGAGTTTGCTGGATCTGGTGAAGTATCCTGCAGAGTTAGATGCCCAGAAGAGGAAATCTCAACCCATAGTGGAAGACTATTAACTGTCTCAGAGATGCATATAATCCCACAGCTGCCCATCATATACCAGGAATTAAAGTGTTAATAAATTGTGTATTCTTGACAAACTGGATAAACTGTCTGAAAAAAATAGGTTGCATAAATGCTTAAGCTTCAATGTCTTGTGATGTTGAATCCTCCAGAGCACCAAGGGTTTCACTACCAGTTCAATAATGATCACGTCTTTACCAATCACTTGGAAAACGGTGGCGGGTTTGGTTTTCATTTGTTGTGTGACCCATGATATTATTGAAGCTATTATTAATCAATCTAATTATTAGTCAATCATGGGTTTAGGAAATTAGAAACACATTTTCAGATTTGTTAAAGCACTAAAGATCTTTTAAAACTTTTATGGCTAAATAATCTGAGCACCTTTCTTAATGAAGAGTAAGCTTGGCTGAAATAAGTAAGTGATGAAACCTGAGGTGCTTCTAAATAGCAGACGCCAAATGTCTCCCACTTCTGAGTATAGGGCAGATACATCTTCTAAAAGCATTTACTGAACCATAACTAACTCACACAGGGGTGTACAAAGACTAGGAAAAAGGCAGGCCAGTCTCACTGAAAGGATTTATTAGACCTGCAGGTGGAATGCCTAAAGTAGGCCTTCAGCTTTCTCAGATAAGGATAGATATGATATATATCAAAATATAATGCATAAAATCTAATTAAGTATGCTTGATTCATTTTACCTTAAAATAGATGAATATTCACATGATATTAGCACTTGAAATTAATAAAAAGCACAGAAACTTTATCAAGATGGTTTTCCATAAACCAAAAAATTATACAGACAGCCTGAGTATAAGCCTGAAACTTATATGCTTTCTCTCAGATACAAAGAAAAGCTATTGAATCACATTTCCCTGAATTCAGACTGAAATATGTAAGAATGTGACACAGTCTCTAACAGTGTACTTCAAGACTAGTATTTATCACAATCATCGAGCGTAAACTGAGAAAGAATTGCTGCATATAATGAGCTTGTTTTTTTCCATTGCAGTCACGAAACTGTGTTACTCAAGATAATGGAATGTAGGCTAATAAACTAATGTCATTTTGTGCAAAGACTATGCTCAATGCAATTTTAACTTACCCCTCATATACTGCAACTAGATCAAAAGACATCAACTCTAAAGTTCAAAATAGGGCACCTGCTCGAGACAGGAACTACGTCAAATCTGAAAGTAAGCCCGGAGGTTGGTCCCCTTTGGCTGGTGGAGCTGCAGCACCCTTTGCAAAAAAAATTTTAAAAAATCCTCCAACAGTAACTGAAAGGGTGAAACCTTCTAAAAAATGTGGCAATAAAAGCAAGCCCTGAAGGTTGGGCAACAGCAAGGCTCCCAGGCTACGGTCACGGTGGGGCTAAAATAAGAAGTCACCCTTTACATCAGGGAGAAAACAGAGCAGACAGTCCTCCTGCGTAAAAACTGGTCCATGGATTCAAGTTCTGAAATCCTCCCTTTTTTTTCCTTGACCTTGGACAAGTCTGAAACCATTCACTAACTCACAGGTGTGAGCAAGATGACTCTTCTGACCCTCTAAATCTTGTCACCCAGCATAAGCCTTCCTGAAGCACAGGGTGTGAAGAAACCAAAGGTCACCCTGTATATCCTCAGCCCTAAGGCAGGATCAGCTACACCAGTGTCATTCATGAAAGGTGTTTGTTCAAATAGTTAAGATTTCAAATACTGACAATGCCTAAACATCAACAACATCTGCTTCACTCTCCTTTGTGTTGAAATGATTGCTTTTCCCTAATGTCTAGCCTGAATCATCTTTGCTGAATATCATCACTGGTTTCTGCTGGGCATTTTCCAGCTGGCACACACTCTTCATGAAGAGTTGCCCAAAGCCAGGCAGCATACCCTAGCCAAGGCGTTCCCAGTGTTAAGCACATCATAAGGATTATTTGCCATGTCTTACAACCTATATTCCTGCTCAGCATATCTCAGGAGAGAGTTTTGCAACAGAGTGGCGTTGTTGAATTGTGTCAAGATTTCGTTCAACCATAAACTCACATTTTTCTTTTTATGAAAATGCCACCTAGTCAGTTATTATGGTTATGTCCCAGTATGTGCTTTTGCAACTGGTCATTCTCCCCTAAGTTCAGTTCCTAGAGCATGTCCATGTTGAATATCACCCTATATTTTCAGACAATTTATCCGATTAGTCAGGATCATTTTGCATTCTAATCCTGCCCTCCAGCATCCAGACTCTCTCAACTTGACATTTTCTGGAAATTTAATAAGCATACTCTTTTTCCCCTCTAGGCCATTAATGAAAATATTGAATCTAACACAATCAGGACAAACTCTTGCAGAATTCCATTTACACACCCATTAACAGGAGAGACTCACAGAGAAGTGAACAGTAAAGTAAAAGTAAAAGTAGGTGGACACATTTAACTCTTAAAACTACCTCTTCTTGTCAGCACACTTCGGTGTGAATGCAAACAATTCAAGTTCAAGCTGCACGGTTTGAAAACCCAAAGATGATTACATCTGTTCTCATATGAGCAGTCTGTTTCACAAGGGACCCATTTCAAAGCTAATTATAGTAAATGAATGGCCCATATAAATTTCAGTGGCCCATGAATCAGGTGCAAAAAGAAAGCTAAACATGATCCTTCACCAACATTGAAATAAAGTTCTGCAGAAGTCAGCATTTGATTTTTTAAAAAGTGTTTTGATTAATTAAATGAATGAGTCAGCAAAACTGGCCAAAAAAGGATTTTTCTCAAACTTTGGATTTTCACCAAACGATCAAGGAACAAATTAAGCAAATTTCAATTTTATTATGCAAACATCCAAGAGTAAATGAATATCCCACTCAAATCTAATTACCCAAATAATATCTCAGCATGGGCTGATGGTGCGTCTCACCAGAACAGAACCATGAGTTCAGGGCCAGCCTCTTCTCTCTCTCTTGCAGTTTGCAATGCTAAATACAGATTAGAGTGTCCTACAGCCTCCAGCAGTCAAATAATTTTGCAGTTTTGTGGCTAATCACCTGATGGCTTATCTCCACAGATTCAGAGATAGCAAACTCATTGTAGAGGACTACTGTGATTACCCGCATAATGCTTATCAGGGAGTTCCTTAAACTAATTCTTTCCTTCAAATTTTATTTATTTTAGAAAAAGAAAAAAAGTAATAAAAAAAAAAAAGAAAAGTGATTAAAGAGTTACCATTAGCAAGAGTTTTACTGTAGCCTTTGGCAATGATTGCAGTAATTGGTTATTTTAATTCTGAAGACTGGTTATCATCACAGTTAGAATTTTGCAATCTGGAGTCCAAACTTGGCTTGTTTCTGCCAAGCTTGCAAACAACAAAACTCAAGGATTGCAAGAACTTTTCCCTTTTAAATTTCTGTTTTCCCTACCAATATTTCAGTTGTAACCACTAGTTCTTGTCTTTCACAAGTTAGAAGTGTTCTTAGTCTTTTTTATCCAAAGCCCAGTTGTTAACTGACTCAGGTGAATCTTCACTAAATTCTCCCTATTTTTTCTGCATCTTCCTTCAAACTAGTTTCTCTAGAGTCCTCTTTTAGTGCTGTCACTAAATAGCAAGCTGAGTAAAACACACAACCTGTGTATCTCGACAGGATAGTGGTTCTTGAAATATGATCATTTCAATTACCACTAGATGTCTGCCACATTCAAATAAAAGTCCCCTGCCTTCCTATTTTGGAGGCAGACACCAAAGAATTTCTCGTTATGACTCATCTTTTACTGCTTGGACTGTCTTTATGGATTCTTCCAAATCAATTGCCCCTTTTCTTTCTTGCCACATTCCAACTCCTAACTGTGCACCTAACTTTCCACAGGGCCTCTTATGCCTGCACTGCTGCTCTCTGATTTTAATGACAAAGACTTGTTGCTTTCTTCTTGTGTGAACTGACTCATGGCAGGATACCAGCAAGAGAGCAGTCACTGCTGAGAGTGGGACAGATCAGCAGTAAAAAATTCAGGTGACAAAACACACACAAATGCAAACAAGGCTGTTCTTTCAAGAGGGAAATGGAAAGAAGAGAGGAATATTATTGAGTGACAGGCTGAAGTACCAGCACTGAATAGAAGAAATTGTATTTCTTAAAGATAAGCTGAAGTTTTACCTTTGTATTTCTTACAGCTAAGCTTATAATGTTTCATCTTACTGGATTTTGTTTGACAGTAAGATTTGTCTTTTTCTGAATTTCAGTTACCTTGTCTTCTTTGGGTTGTCTTACATGCTAGTTCTTCTGTCCATCCATCACTTCAATCTGGGAACTACTCTTTCTCTCTGGGGTTTATTTGCCCCAGATATTATTATTTTTATTTTGGCGTGTATTCAGCTTACCTCTGTAAGATGAGATGTTCAGAGGTGACAAAAGCCTGTTTGCATGATACTGAATATTTCTCTTGTGTAATAGAGTTCAGTGAATGGGTCTATGTGGAAATATCCAGTTCATATTTTCGGAATCTGGAAAAGAAAAGCCCAATCCGTGCAGCAGCTGGGAATCTTCATCTAGGACAGTGACCCTGTGAGTAGATACTGCTGCTTGCCCGGTTTCTCCACCCTCTTGTCCTACTCACCTGTTTCAACTTGTTTCAGATGCTTCAGGAAACGAACTATGAATATGCCTACGTGAAAAGTGTTTAGTTTTTTATAAATCCTCAAGTAGACACTCGCAAAAAGCTATTTTTGTGTGTCAGAAAAGTCTGAAACACAAATTCAGTATCTTATTATAGACGTCAGTGATTTTTGGCTGGCTGCTTCAACTTCTGTGGTTTAGTTTTACTTTCAGGAGGTAAATTTTGACACTTTGGGCTGGAAACCACTGCAAAAATGAGAAAACCTTCTCAGGAAGTTTTGCAAATTAAGCAAAATAAGGCTTACCTTTTCATAGAAATTACCAGGCTGTCTAATAAGTTCAGATTTTTGCGAAGGTCATAACTCCCCCTATCACTAGTGTTCTATAGACAGGAAATTTTATTCAGATACATAACTCTCCTGTTAAATTTTGAAAGTGCTCTTCCATACTGAACTATTTTTGTAGCTTATTTGAACTGCAGTATAACTAAGGCAGGTTTCCACTTTTCTTTCACTGAAGTGTGTACCGTTGCAACTCCACAACTCTTGTAAGGAGGATCAGAGCTGCTTTTCACTCAGTGAGAAAGAATAACTTTTATTAAACAGCCCTAAACTCATCACAAAAATGCTGCTTTCCACACTGCTATTATCCTATAATATAGAATATCAGCACAACAGCAGATTTCCTCTCCCAGTTTCCCATGGGGAGGAATGCAACTGGTCCCAGTGGTAGGATTTGCGTATGCAAGATGCCTTTCCATCAGTGAAAAGTGAAATCTAAGGTTCTGTCTGCTCTAGGAAAATCACTGACTTTATTGAACAAAATGTAGTCCAGAATGATTCCACATGCAGAAACTAGGTTGTAAGGCAATACCTTTTAAGACAAGTAATGTGCAGTTCAGTGACTTTAGTCTGTAAGCCTTTTTGTATCAGGTTCTGCATTCGACAGTCTTTTGTTAATTAATTAGTTTATGAGTCTGGGATAAGTGTGCTACAATTCCCTTCTGAATTTCACTTATTAGAATAATCCATCCTATTACCTCAGTTAAACAGATCAGCTTTATGTGCCAGAAAAGTGAGATGTCGATGATACTTAATCAAATGCAAATGCAACCACAAGAAAACAGACAGTCTCTAGGGTTTTTTTGGTTCTTNGCAAAAATTATTATCATATAATCATAGAATGATGAGAGTTGGAAGGGACCTTAAAGATCATTAAGCTCCAACCCCCCTGAATTATTCTGAGTTCCTGAGGTTCTGCTTGCCAGTGTTGCACACGTGAAGTGAAATTTGCCTTTATTTTGAAGTGATTTCACATGGAAACAAACCTCATGTGATCAAACTGCCAGTCTGCCCCTATACCTCTCCTCACAGGAACTCTTGCAGCTGTTTGAGGGCAATTAGCTTTCCAAAAATTATAGGAGATAGGCAGCTAGGTAGTGGAGATTATTACTGCATCTCAGTTAAAGAGAAGGCCAAGCTCACATCACACTACACATTAGGGTATATGAAGAGCACAGCAATTTTTTAAGTGTTCTCCTTGAAGAAAAAGCTTTGATCAGAGTTCACACCGCTATGAAGATACAGAACTTTCTGTTGATTTATGTGAATCCAGAAGAAACCAAACATCATTTGACCTCCGGAGCAAAAGCTTAGTTTTGCTTGTGTGCATTTAGCAGTTAGATAAAACCCAGGGGCCGATGTGACTGAAATTCTGCACTTCTTGGCTTGGGCACCTCTGCTCTGACTACTTGGAAGTCCTGTCTTGTGAGGTGTCAGGTAAGTGGTGTTTTCACAGGAAATGCAGGTATATTGCTGTGTTATTCCTCTGACCATTCATTAGAAGCAGTTTCCTATACTTTATGTGGGGAGTTAGAGCCTGATAGTGCACGTACCTGGGGAATCCTCCAAACACATCAATGGGATCAAGTTTGTAATGGATCTGGCAGGATAAGACATCGAAATGGTCACCCGTACAGATCCTGAGGGCATGTATGGAGAGGCATATGGAGGCATTAAGGAATCTGTAAAGCAAGGTGCCTATGAGTGCTTGTTGGGTTTGGCTGCAGCCAAATGCCTGTGTTCTATTTCCTATTCCTGTTTCCTGTTCTCTTTATTGGCTCTTATCTTGCCTTTTTTTCTTTTTTCTTTTTTTTTTTGGCAGCAGTGGGAAGGGAAAATCCTTGCCTACTTTCTCTGCTGGTGTTATATTCTCTGGACATACAGACTACACCTCAGAAGATTGAAATGCCATGGGGAAACCCATGCTGGCAGAGGAAGCAGCATCACAAAATCAGTTTTGAGATCTGCCCATAATTAAGGCCCTTTTCCTGCTTTTCCTGCTTCCATCTCACCATGAAGGCACAGCCTATGGCCTTCCTGACTTTTCAGCTCTCTCTTCACCCAGGCAAAGTCCCAGTAAAATTAGTGTTTCAGTGAGAATGAAAGTTTGTCTGACAAAGACTAAACCCATGTTGATGAGAGAAGTTATTACAGTTGGGCTAGAGATGGCAGCTGACAAAAAAATAAGGAAAGGAGACCAGGTTTAACGAGATCATGACAACTACTACTAATAGGGGAGGTGTGGCTAAATTATGTGCCAAAAATGTAGTTGGTAGGTGCAGTTATTCCCTTCTGACCCTTTCTGTGCCTGTAGAAACATAACAAATTAGATGAAAGTATTTGTAACATATCTTTCTTGAATTAAGCCTGACTTGACAAGAGAGATTTTCTCTGCTACCAAATGACAAAATCCACACATCTTATTTTAAACATATTGCAGCGGGTAAAGTATGTGCTCAGCCCAAAATCATTAAGTGCAGTTCACCAAGCACTTTACAAAAGGCTGAAAATTATTTTCTTTCATATTTGGTCTCTCTTTCACTCCTTTCCCACTGTTTACATGAAGAGAAGTGCCAATGTGAGTATTTCTTGAGTTTTGGAGGTTTTTTTAACTCCTCTTAACTCTCCCATGAGCATTTTGATAGCAAGCCAGCAATTACATTATGAAACAAACTTGTCTTTCTGCTACCAAATTGCAAAATCAAAACAAAACAGAGAAATACTACCATACTAAAAAAAAAGACTTGTTAACTAAGACCATTAACCATGTTTTCTTCTCAGCTTTTGTCTTTTTATTAAAGTTTAATTGAAATATATTGAAAGTAGGTAGTCTATACTGTCTAATGGGTATTATCTCCAGCAGGCAACACAGTTTCTCCTGCCATCTGCAATAATGCTATATAGTATAACCGACGACGGGAAATATAATTTCTTATTGTACATTTAAGAACAAAAAATACTAAGGCAAAAGACAGAAGATCTCTTATTCTATCTATGTATATTTCAACTTGGACCTGTCTGTAGTAGATTTTTACATCCACTCTGGTATCTCGTGATGTTGAATAAAATGTATTTTTATATAGGTGTGGAAACTTCGCACCTTGTCTCATAATTAGGAGTCTATCATCTTTCTTGCCTGACTCACACAGTCAGAAAAAAACCTGATGTCTGCCACAGCAAGTGAAAACTAGGAGGGCCAGAGCCTGACATGAATATCAGTGCTATCCAGGTTGTGATTTAATGTCTATAAAACATTATAAACCCTTACATACCACATGTTTTGTACCTGAACTCATGTTTGGGTACACAGTAGCTATCCAAAACAGAAGTAAGATCCACATCATGGTTTTGACATGAAGTGCATTTTTCCATTTATGAGTGAAAACTGATCAGACAATTATTTTCTGTGTTACAAAAGGAGAAGAGGCAAAAGATTAGGAAAAACTGCAAACAAATATATTGCACCTACTTTTTCAAGGATGTCCTCAGCAAGAGTGTATTTTTCAGGACCCAAGCCTTTCAGAATTCACAGAGATTTGAAAACTTTTCTTTTTCCTAATGAAGATAGGCTGTTTGCATGTGTTTTCAATTCAATCATTCTTCTACAAATTCTGCTCTTGGCAAAACGAGAGGTAAATTTAGTCTGCAGCTGTTCCCACAGGCTGTTGAGTTTAACTGAAAATAGATGTGCCCCAGTGTCAAAGTGGGCATTAAAACAGAAGACTGTCTGCTGGAAATCTTAGGTTTGGTGTATGAGACTGATAAAACCCCTGGCTGCTGAGCAGGAGATGCATTACTCTATGTGTGGGTGACACCAGTGCTCTGGAGGAAGAAAGTCCTGCCCTGGACCCATCTAAAAGATGGGACCTGTGTTTGTCCTGCCGGAGGAGATGGTTGTACAGAGTTAGCAGCTTGCTGCTGCATTCAGCACAGAAAGCAATTGAAAAGTGTATTTGGCAAGCGTTTTCCCCATTCGCCTTTGTTCTTTCATATGTATGAGGATAAGCAAATTAAGCCCCATTCTCAGTGTGGTAATAGTTGGACTATCCAAAGCAAAGCAAACACACTGAGCAGAGGGCAATAGTGCCTCTGACTGACATTCCAGGTACCAATTTCTTACCAGTTAGGGATTTCTTCCTTGAGACAGCCTGCTTCCATCACCTAGCTAAATTCCTCACCCGGTCAGGCACCCTTTGCTGTTCAGCAATTCCACTTATTTATCATAATTCCAAATATTATTCCAGTTATTTATTTATCTGGAGAAAGCCAGCAATGGCTACAGGCAAACCGTTGTGGCTTGCCTGCTTTCCCCTGCTAGACACTCACACAGATCCCTCCAGTAATAGTTTGCTGGAAGAGGCTGTGTGTGATTTTTTTGTTATTTTGTGGTTTTCTTTTTGCAGCAGGCAAGATTTGCAAGGACAGGCAACACCTTCACACCAGATCTATTACTGTAACGGAGAAGAAAATCTTCATACCTGTTGCTGGGTATTCATGTCTGATCTTCAGGTATGAATATTAAAAAAAAAAAAAAATCTCTGAAGGGTGAAGGAGAGGAGGTGACTGAGGGGTCAAACTGTGTAAGAAGGGTTAGCAGTGAAAAGGGAGCACTAAAACTTCTTCTTCCAAGTAGCTAAAAATCTGATCGTCTGTTCCTTGCAACCGGAGGCACAAAAGCAGGTGCCGTTAATACTCTGACACCTCATTTGCAAGCTGAAGGTAGTTTTCTTACCGGCCACCTCTCCCATGAGAGGATACCTTTGCTCCGTCTGCCCTTTCTACTGCAGTCCAGTCGCCCTCCTGCAGCATCCCCGAGCCTCGGGAGCCGCCGGTTCTGCCCATCCAGCTCCCCCAGTCAGCCTTTTTCACCCTTTCCAAATCACTTGCCAACTGGGTTGTAAGAATTTAATAACACGCTGCACCCTTTGACTGAAAATAATAATAATTTTAAAATATTTTAAAGGGAAAAATAAAAGAAAATAAAAGACAATAAAAGAAAATAAAAGAAAAAAATCATTCTAAGAAGCCTGTGAGGTCAAGAGCAGAGATAACTTAAGTGTGGAGCAATTTCATTCACCAGGAACACACTTTCTACCTTTCGCACACACAAATCGGCGTAGGAAACACTCGACCTGCCCTGATAAGCTAAGTTTATGAAATGTAAGAAGATACTTGGAAGTATCTCTTAGGAACTGAGTTCTCCCCGAAGTAACTCGCAAAAATGCCGCCTCCGACCTAACGTTAAACGACGTGAATGAGTTGAGCAACACGGCCAAAAGCCCTAGTCACCCTGTCAGCTCCCCCTCCCAGCAGCTTTCAAAGGATTCGGGAATGAAAAACCTAAAAGAAGAGATCCTAAATCCCGTCCTAGAGGCTGTTTTGGTATTTGTAGCACCTCTTCACCTAGGACGAGGACATGGTCCTGCCCCGGCGGGGAGCCCGTACCCGGTGCAGCTACGGGCGCCCCCGCCAACATCACACGGGTCATCCGCGGATGTGCGCGCAACCACCGAGGGTTTCTCCTCAATCACCGGTGCATCTCGCTGTGTGTCCCCCCCTCGCCACCACAGGACAGCCCTGGGGAGGAGGGGGACCGGGTGGTCCTCTTTCATCGCGGCACCAGCCATCGACGGGGCGCACACACCGGGTGGCGCTGCGAACCCACAGCAGGACCGACCGCGCCACCCCCTCAGCCCCCTCCCAACCCCTGTGGTGGCCGGGGTGGTGGCTGCGTGTGCCTGTGTCCAAACTGGGGCAGAAAAAGGGACAGGGAGGGATGGAGAGGAAGGTCCCTCCCTCCCGAAAGAAGAAGCCGTGCAGCAATGGGGCTGGGGGAAAGTCCAGATGAGGACCCGGGGTCCAAAAAGGGAAGGGGAGAGATGGAGGGGTCAGCACCTCCTCCCAAAACAAGCAGTCTTGCAGGGATGGGGAAAAATTCCAGGGTCAGAACCTGCTGCCCTGCAGCAACAGAGATGGGCGAGTGGTTGGTTTTATTGCCAGAGGAAGGTGTGCTTGTAACACGGGGACAGCTGGAGGTTACAGGCACACACACACACATACTCCTGTCTCAAGAGATGCAGCCAGGTGTAAAGCACACTGTGTCGCCGGCCAAACAAAAAAAGAAATTCATTCTTATTTCCCCCATCCCCGCAAAGGAAACTCACACGGCATTACATGTCCCCAAGAGCAAAAGCTGCTCAAAAGGAGCCTCCCAGAGATCCATCATCACCCTTTCCCTAACCAAGAAGAAGTTTCTGTGCCACTATTTGAGGAATTCCTGTATTACAAGTACACAACCCTCCCTTCTCCATCCCTGAGCTGAAGAGAAACCCTGGGACCCTGCCTGGGAGCAGGGACTGCCCCAGAGCACCCCCAGCACCCCCAACCTGGGGAGACCGACGCATCACCCATAAAAGTTGCGATGCTCTGGGACTGCTTTTTGCACTTTGCAGAGCGGTATCTCTCAGCCTGAAAAACAGAAAACTCCAAATGCCGAGACCGTCGTCGCTCCCCAGGAGATGGGTCCATTATCCAGGTTCTCACTGGGCCTTATGAGAAACGTAAATATGTCTCTTGCGGAATTGTTCACCGCTACGGAGCAATGCAGTGTCCCAACTTGTTTTGAAATCCACATGTGTAAAATTGAGTTATTCAGTACTTAGAGTGCCCCACCAAAAGCTCATGTGCAGCACTGCTTGTCATTATCCCCTGTTTCTCTAATCCTTTTTTATAAAAGTGAATAATTTCAAGCAGCAGTTAGAAAACCACAGAACTGGAAACGCGGTAATTGTCCTAAATGGCGCAGTTTTTCTCAATGCACGCTTTCCTGAGGTGTAACAATTTCCCCCTACACTATAGCACAAGGTGGCCAGCTAGCTTGAAAAGATGCCTTACACACAACAGTCGAAAAATTGGTGTTCTACATTTTAAAGCAAGCATTACAGAATGTGCTTTCCTCCATGAAAACGCTGAGGAATTTTTTAAAATATTTTTAATATCATAAAGCAAAGTGTAATGGAGCGAACGGAGAAAGCAGACCCTGATTTATGCTAAGAAATGCAAGGTTATTCTAATACAGCGAGAGAGTTTTGTTCTTTTACCATAAACCTGGTGAAAGCGTGAGCAATCGCACACCTAATTTGTTCACACCTTTTCCCCAGCTTTCTCCCCAAAGCTGAACCAGAGGTCGCTTCACAGAATGCAACTGAAGTGTGGCGCGTTTTGGCAAGTACATACTTACAACCGCTCGTACTGAAAGATTTGTTGGACTGCATCACGTATCCTTACTCCGCCGCCTGTACAGCTGTGAAGGTGTTGATGTCTGGATGAACTATCACATCCACAAATAAAGCCTTTGAGATTTCATGTCTTGCTTTCTGCTTTCACATTCCTAGACTGGAAGCAAAGGAGAAGCCAACACCCTTTAGTTGCTGTTTCGTCCCGGCAGGCACAGGCCGAGGGTAGTGGGAAAGGCACTGCGACGGGCAGAAATGAAGAGTTGTTTTAAATCATTTCAGCCACGCATATCTCCCATCACCAGTCTATTGAAAATTTAAAGTGGAAAATGACAATGAAAAGCCAGAATAATGGGAAAAGCAGGACACGAAATTCGATAGACATTGCTACGAGCTTGAAGGGGAGAGACTTAAAAGGTCAGAGAGCAAACGGGAATGGCCACAATCATCTGAAGGCAGTTGGAAGGTAAGTTGATGGACACCGGTTTGACCCGCGGGTCAGCAAACTAGTTTAACTCTACCTTGATCTGCACAATGCAGAGACAAGTTCCCGGCTCCTATCAAACAACTCAATGCCCTTATCTGGAAGGGTTTAGTAAAAGTAAATCAACTACAAAAAGGAGCTATTCAGCCCTCAAGTGCTGGGTT
>VXBW01000699.1:0-67762 GCA_013400375.1 Thinocorus orbignyianus | reverse complement strand
GCGGTTCCCGGTCATGGAAGTACCGGGAAGCGCTGGAGGGAGCTGGAGCTCCCGGGCTGGGTGCGCTGGAACCCGGCGGGACAGAGCGCGGAGCCTCCGCTGCCAGCTGCGGAGCTGGGCGCTTCGGTCCTTCCTAGACAGGATTTGTTTAAACCGCTTTCTATTTTTTTCTTTACCATTTTTTTTTCCCTATTATATATCACTTTCTCCCCGGCACCACTTACAGTTAAAAACTACTAAATTCTTCTCCTCAGCGGTATTGATTTCTTTTCATTCTGCTCCGTTAGGAGAGGAGGTAATGCTTCCAGATTACCCCGCGTCTCCTCCAGACGGTTGACAATTGCAATCTCAGTTTCGGGAAGATAAATGTTACTTTGGGAATTGTGTTTAATTACAAATAATCTAGGAGCTGCTCTGGGTCCGATGGTTTAACCACACATGTGTTCAAATCATTGTACAAGCTTTACAAACGGGTGACAAGATACAGTAAACGTTTGAAAAATCAGTGTGCAAGACAGGACGTTCCCGTCAGACAGGCTGCCTGAAGCTGGGTCATGCCCCGAAATACATGCTATTTATAAATAAACATACAAATATGTATATATACGCTTGTGCCCGCGTGTGTAAATTAATAGATGTGTGGGTGTGAAAGACACTCGCATATACACACCCTCCAGCACCCAAATTCATAGCTTGCGGAGAACATAGAGGAAAAGGAAAAGCTTTCCAGGCATGTATGTATTTATTTATATGTCTTCCAACCGCACAAAAGTGTCAACCTGGGGGAAAAAATAAAAAAAAATAATTAAAAAAATTAAAAATCTTTGCTTGCTGCCGTTTGCCAAGTGGAAGAACCCCTGATCCTCCAGGAAAGACGTACCTTCGGAGCACTAAGCCAGGAAGGTTTTGCCCTCGTCGGTTGGCGCACCCGGTGTGCGCCGCAGCCTTCTCCTGAACGCAGAACTCCTGCCATCTGACTTGAGAGACCCTGATATTGATATATTTACTGTTCCTCTTAACAATGTAGCTGCCACCTTTCCCTGTCGTTATTTGCCTATATGGCAGAGCAATTAGGTCACCCGCCCCCCACCCACCCCCAGCAGCCTTATTAACTTGATGGGAGAGGGAGGGGAGGCAGGCGAGTAGCGGGAAGGAGGCAAGGTGGCGAACAGGTTATTCTCTTAACCCGACCTGGCCGCAGGAGCGAGATGAGCAACACTGAACAGATGTCCCCATTTAAGCCATTCTTTTCCCACATGCCTGCTGGATGCTGCCAGGGCGCAGGAAGCTTGCTGCAGACCTGGCCCATTCCCGGCCATTATGGCCAAGTTATTCTGGACCAGTGAGCACGAACAAAATGGGCTTCAGATCGCGTGCTTGAGAATAATTCGACTCCGAGCCCTGGAAGAGCCCCCTCCCCCCATTTTTTTAAGTGTTGGGGGGGGTGGACGGGGACGGGGACGCGTTTCAGCTCTGATCGCAGGAGAAGAACTTCTCAAAAGATCGTCAGCCCCTTCCCACTCCCTCTCTTCGGCAAATATGGTATAATTTACAGAGCAACTTAATAATCCGAGGGGCACCGCAAAAGCCCTTTGCGTTGTAAACCGCTCCTAATTACCTGCCAGAGCAATTAGCTGACTATCACGAAGAAATTAGATCGCTCAATGTAGCATAAATAATGCGAATAATTTTGTAAGGAGAATGGAAAGCGAGACCTGGTGTTTCTTTATAAGGAAATAACACCTCGTACTGTACGAACCCTACATGAACACATATTAATGTCTAGGCATGCACGGAAATGAATCCGAACATGAACCCTCTGGCTTAGATTCAGCACTTTCTTCATTTACATATGCGGGGTGAAAGTCGGCTTCCAGGCGTTTAGATACAGAGCTCTTCCAGATCACAGTAATTAACACATAGCGACTTCAATAGGAAAACCTGTTTTCCAGATGATTTTTACAATGCGGCTTTATGTCTCATTTGGCAGTTTAAATAGCTGGAGTTGTTTTCTGGCTGCATCTCCACTATCATCTGTTGAGCATATTTTGCCTAGAATGCTGACCAAAACTTCCGAGCCCATTTTTTAAAAAATACATGACTAATACAATGGGCACGCCTAGAGATTTCGGGCTGTTTTTCTTCTCATATGGGTTAGTTCTTCGAGAAAATATTACGGAATCGCCTTAGAAGTTTATGCTGTTTAACAGCTGTATTAATTTTTCTCTTACTGCGTTTCACTTTGAAGGACCGAAAGCCTTTGCACCACCATTCTCGCCGGTTGAATATTTTATCTCCAGAGGAAAATGTTTCTCAGTTAAAATTTACACGTAATGGCCAGTCTGCAGGGATTTACATGTAAGTGTACAAGCCCCTGAGAATCAGGCTATTAAATAACAATCTTTGCGAGATGTTTCTTCACGCTGCTGGAATCGACGAAGGAGCTTGTGCCCACAACCGGCACAAGCCGGTGGTGTAATGAAAGCGTCCTCACAGCCGAATCCAGCTAAAGCGGATTGAATTTGTTTCTGTCGTGTTTCTCCCTCCACCACCACCCCGCACCGAGAAATCTGCTAGTCAGAAAGCTAGACCTGAAGGTGCCAGATCGCGGTGAAACTCATCCCAGCCCAAACTACAGCTACTCACTGCTCGGAGGCATCCTGGGATTTCGGGTAACTCGTTATAGATAAACACAACTAATTAGGTTTAGCTTTGATAAATAGAAGCAGCAGCGTATACTCCTAATGCACCTTTGAAGGAGAGGGGGGGAAAGCTGAGTGTACGATCAAATCTTCCATAAGCTTTCAGAGCTTTCTTTTCTGCCACTAACTCAACAGCTCTGAAGTGGCTCGTCTAACACCCCTGTCCCCAAGTTGTCCCCGCAGAAGTTGCAATTATATCTGAACACGGTTTCTAAGCTTCTTCGGGTCTGAGCGGGACTGTTCAGCTGTTCCGCAGCCCCCACCTTGCACACACGGAATCGCACAGCATGTTCAACGATTCTTGCTCGCCGGCTAATTAGAGACGGCTTTGAAGCTCCATTACCGGCAGCAAAATTATTGCGGTCAGTTTAGGCCAAATTCTGCAGTCCTTAATGGAGCGAAACTCCCACTGAAGTCAATGGGATAGAAGTCAATGGGCGTTGTGCTCTATTAAGGAGTACAGAATGTGTCCCTTTGTGCTTTGGAGATTAAAAATCGGGATCGGGAAAGGTGTGCGTTTAAGACACTCTCGGGGCGGGATCTCATCCCCGACACGGGAAGGGCCCGATCCCGCTGAGCCCCCGCACCTCCCCGGGGGGCGATGCTGCGGCAGGATCGGTGCCGGGGGGTTATTAATCATCAACCGGGGCCAGACAAAAGGACTTTTCCGGCGGTTTTGAAAGAAGCAAAACTTCAGCCTCCCGCGGGCTTCACCCCCCTCCTCGGGGCCGGTGGGTCTGTCAGTGCTGTGAGAGGAATTCCCTCCGTCTTGCCGCCCCAAACCCATCTCCAACATCTTGGCGAGAATGGGGAGTCCCAGGCGCCCCCCCTTACCCCCTTTCCCTCCCCGTGGGTGATGTCCCCAGAAAGTGACCAAAGAGGAGGGTGGCTTTGGATGCTGAGGGTCCTGTGTGGGGACGCAGTGACTAACCCCATCGGAGCCCACAGCCACTCGGGTACCAGCCCAGGGCTTCGGGAGTCCCGTTCCTAACCATGGCCATCCACTGCTGTCAACCTGATCTGACAGCCAAATGCAGAGCACGGGTTTGGGGTAAAGCCTTGAACTCTGAAGTGGGGTTTTGTTTGCCCATTGCACTATATTTCCTTATTATAGGCGTTAAACAGCACTGAAAGCGCCTGAGAAAAAGCCCGTTTTACTGAACTGAAGGAACTGCTGCAGGTTGCTTAAATAGGGCTGTAGTTCAATATTCTTTCTCTTTCGTGGAGAACTAGGGGAATAGAGATGAATGTACTCATCTTCCTTTCTTCTTTTTTCTGCCCTAGTGAAAAGTAAAATCCTTCAGGAAAACTTCGCAGCTTTTTTTTCCAGAGAGCGGAGGGGCACACACAGCTGATCCTCTAGGAAGCTGTGCACAATTAAGGCTCATTTTCTTTCTGCTGGAACAATTAATTGTACAAATGAAAGGTCAGGCATGTGCTTTTCCTATGTTTATCAAGCACAATAATGAGCCCCTTCTATTTTTTCCCCCAGTGCATTATCTTGCAATAAAGTGCTGCTGCAGCGCCGTCTCTCTGGGTAAACATCTTCCAAGGCGGTTAAGCGAAACCGAGAGGTACATATATATATATATATATGTATATGTATATATATACACCTATATATTAAAAGGCTGCAATGGCAGAGGCGAACACAGATGGGAGGTGTGGGAACTGAAGGTTTCCCCAGCCTCCCCAATCCCGCAGACCGGACAAGGAACGGCACCTTCTCCATCAAGTGCCCGATCCTGCCGTCAGGCAGTTCTTTGTCCCTCCTGGTCTGTGATAACTTTTGGACAGGCAGATCGGATCCTGTTCCCCTCTCCCCAGGGATCCGGACCACCTTGGCAAATTCTCCTCACTTGTCTCCACACCATAAACCCCAAGAGATAGGCTAGCAACACCTCCCAGTTCATGAGAGTTAGTTTTCATTTCCGTCTTGGGACACCTCTGGTCGTATCTTCAAGAATAAACCATGATCCTGCCAGTTTCTAAAAACGTTTAAAAAAGGGGCTCCAGATTTTCCTGCCAGCTTGGTGCAGAGTGGGATCATTTGACTACACCCGGTAGTTGTGGGATAGAAGCCTGATATTCTATATTTTCATCATTAGTTTCACTTTTTTTTCCTTGTTCCATGAGGGAATGGGCAAATTACCGTTGGGACTGGGGGGAACTCAGCTAGTGTTGACTAAATGGTTTTCTCCCAGGCAGTACATGCAACTATCCAGGACATTTACCCTGTGTGATGTTCTCTTTAACCTCAATCTCACAGTGGATATATTTTTCCCTTATTTTACCCTCGTTGAACACAGACATCTCTGCACTACTGACACATGTGCATGGATGGAGGAAAAAAACCCCACTGGGAACTAGAAAGAAATTTCAGGAGCTCAATGAGTTGAGTTTTCATGCTGAAGCAGTCTAGCATGTTGTTCCTGTTCAGGTGACTGTGTCCACTTTAATTTTTATTTTTTTTTAAATCCCATTGTCCTGAGGTGCCCAATATATTTCTCAGAAGGTCCAGCCTCCATCAGGACCCAAACCATGGAGCTGTTTGTTTCTTTTTGAGTGGGAATCAATGCCCTATTTCTTGCAGGATCCATCAAGATGGTGCCCTATGCACCTGCCAACTGTAGACAGGCAGGTTTGGTTGAAAGCAGCAGGAAGCTCGAAATGAGTTCAGGCGGCCTTGGGATCCAGCGTTTCTGCCATGTCTAACCAGAGAAAAACCTGGGTCTGGGGGCGAAGGGGAAGAGTTCTGCTGGACGTGGGATGCAGCGCAGCTTCTTGCAATGGCAGGAATGGTGATGGCCATGCAGACTACAGAATCCCAGACCCAAAACAGGCTGATGTTTTAGATCTGGTGGATGCAGAACACTTAGGTCTGCACAAGAAGAAGCCGACGCCGTTGCTCCTGGCATGTTTAGCTAATTGTGTAACAACTCATCTGTACGAGAGCTACAAGGTAAAGGGCCAGAGCAGCCCTGGGTGAGGCGGATGAGGCTGGCAGTAAAACTTGACGCTGCTCTGAAAGACTGTTGTGCTGATGGAAAAGCATTCTTCAAACACAGAGCAAAGCCTCAGCCAGAGTTTGCTGTTTCACAGAGAGGAGGGTGGAAAAGAAATAACGAAGTAAGTTCATACTTTGGCCAGGGTTGTCCCTGGCCTGGAAACGATACCGGCATGAACACATGGGCCAAGATGAAGGCGGTTTGTGAAGGAGAACCACCACCTTGTGCAAAAGAAACACCCCAGCCATGACCAAAGGCACCTGTAGGTGACAAACATGGACTGAACACTCCTGTATGTCACCCCCAACCAACACCCTGCTGCCTCAGGGAGGGCGCGGAGGCCTCCCCTCCCCACAGCCACCCTCACCCCCTGCACTGACAGGCCGGGAGGCCGCCGCACACAAAAGCCGCGGCCCTCCCCGCCCGGCCCCGGCCCTCCCTGGCCCGCCTCCCGCTCCCACCCCGCTCCGCCCTCTCGGCGGGAGCGGCGCTCCCGCAGCCGGGCCCGGTGGGGTGTGTGTGGGGAGAAGAACCGGGGTCGGCCCCGCCGCCAGCCCNTGCCCGCCCCGCCGGCCCTGGTGACCGGCTGGGCCTCGGCGCGGTCTGTGAAGGCCGCGGCCTGGCCCTGGTGTGGAAGTTGGGAGAGTTTCTAACGTTTTCATGGCCTACAAACCCGTTCTTATTTTAATTTATTTTCCCAAAGAGCACTGGCAAAGCTTATACAGGTAAAATAACTTGGGGTCGGGACAAGGATGACCTTTAAGGTCCCTTCAGNTCCAACCACTCTATGATTCTATGGTTGTGTTAACAGTAAACGATGTGCCTCCCCACACTCAGATCTGGATATATAGAGCTGAGCACGATGGCGATTAGTTAGAAGGAATCAGCAGTTTTAGTGATTAGTAAATGTTTTGTCATTGGACCATAATTTGTCTGTATGCTGACTCTGTGTTTTCCAGATGCTGCCATTCAAAATTGACTTGTACATTTTATGGGATAAACTATTTTTTCCTTAGATGTTCTTGGCTAATGAAAGATTGAATAGGATTCTGAGGAACTACTCTTTAAATATCACTGTGGATGATGCTATATTAAAGGTAGATAGAAGAGCGATTGAATAGCTAAATGGATTTTTCTGAAGTGGTTAAAATCCATTCATTGGTAAATTAGAAATCTGTTTACATTGAAAAAAATTGCCCACCAGGCAGAAAGTTTAAAATTATTTTTAATATAGGATGCAGTCAGTGTTTCACATATGATAGCAGCAAGTATTAATTAGATCTCACATGAAACTTGGGGACAGTTTCAAGTACAAATTTAGGAACCTGATAATGTTCATTAGCAAAGACACATTTCATTCTGTGGGGAAAACTGATGCTAAGTCTATGCTGCATTTTTTGTGGAATTACTGTTTCCGCAGAATCATTCAACAGATAACATCATGTTAGTAGTTATTAATTTATTCCTCTACTTTCTGTGGTGCTAGGAATACTGCCTTCAACTGTTAAAGAAGCAGCTGGCTTTTTTGTACAAATAAACTGGGCTCTGAGACTGTCAATCTTCTTTGTTTGACAGAGAGGAGTTCCCGCCTGCACTGAAAGAATAGCTCAACATCTGTCATCCCATTCTCTGTGATGGCCCAAAATCAGGAAGACTACAGCTGTCCTCTTCCTTTCAGATACTTCTGGGATAGAGAGGTAGGAGGACTGAGTATTTGGTCAGCGTGTTCATCATGCATTAAGCGAGTCTCTACAAGCCCTTGCATGTAATTGTATTGTTTCACCCTGCTTTGAATAGTAGAATTTGCAGTTTAAAAGGTCTTTGGAATTTCAATCCTACTATGTGGGTTTTTATAGTGTCTAATTAGTTTAGTCTGAACCTGCATTTGTTAACAAAATACATTTTAATTGAAATTAAAGTGGTTAGCAATAATTTATATCTACGCATGTGGCACATGAGCATGTAAATTGCAGGTGTATGCATAAGCATAAAGCAGAAAATACTTATTCTTACAGGTTGGGAGTTATATTAGAACTGCTGAGTGCTGGATGAAGATGAAAATTGGGGGTGTAAATTAGCTTATTCCTTGCAAGCTCAAAAATGACATCTTTTGAAATATATCTGTATGGAGCAGAGGAGGGAGGGAAGGGGGAAGAAGAGAAGGGGATGGAAGACGCTGGGATGAATATGTTTCCACATAACAGAAATGTTTAACCACATAACCTCATTAGTTCTTCGGTTTAATACCCAGCAAATTAGTCAAAAGCAAAAAAGCAGAATAGAAATTCAAGTCATTTACTGAAATAATTATACTATCCTCTTCTAATAATAGACAAAGTAGCAGTCAATAGCATATTGTGTATTGCTTTTCTTATAATTACAATTCAGAGCTACTGTAGTAAACCTCAGTCCCAACCAGCAGCAATTGTGTTAGGCAAATCCCTCTGCAGGCTGCAATTTCAGCCTCACGGTCCCAAGATTTGGGGAGAGCATCATGAAGTGCAAAGTGCTCAAAGGGATTTAGGTGTTGTGAACCCCAGCTCACCTTTCCAGGGGAATCCACACTCTGAAGTTAGGCCATCAGGCTGCCTGTCATATGCCTGGTGACAGCTAGGATGTGTTTACACGGTGATTTTGATTTGGCTTCCACACATGCTCAGTTGCAAAGAAAAGCTCAGCAGCTCAGTCACAACATTACTTCATATTTGGATTCCAGAGCTTTGCTTACTGTTTATCTGCTGATCTCAGAAACAGAAGAATGGCAGCAGAAAGGAGGTAGTTTCTGAGTAAGGCTGGTTTTGAGCCATTCAAAGTTTCTAAATAAAAAGAAACTGCTTTCATTTTTCCACAGAAGTGTTGGTCTAATCTCAAGGAATTTACTATTAACTAGTGCTAGAACAGTGAGAACTTACTGGACTGTATCAGATTATATTTAGGAAGGACTTTCATGTGTTGCCACCCATTGCGGAAAATGGTATCTGAACTTGCATAAAAAGACTAATAAAATATTGTTATTGGTGCTTAATATTTACAGATGAAAGAACAGGTTTGGGTCCATAGTCTTTACCGCAGAATTCAGAAAAAAACCCCAGGAATAGGAAGTCTTCACCGAAGAAGAGGATCATGAATGATGAGTCCTTCCTATCCCTCCAGTCTCTCTGGCTCAGAAGGGTGCCTCCCATTGCCTCTGTTTCTTTCCAGGTATGTGTTAAACTTGTCCTTGCACTGTGTGCAGTGATGTCCTCGTCTTCATCTAGACTACAAGAATTTTTGAGACAGTGATTGATTTGGTACCATCCCAGGTATGTGGGTCTCTGCTCCTCTGTCTCCATCATGTTTGGAGTCTGATACCCAGAGCAGGAGGGAAGTTCTTAGTCAAAAGGATTGTAGCTTAAAGGAGGGAAAGGGGCGCTCACTAGGCTGCCCAAATGCAGATATCTTCCTGCATGTGTCTGCTGGGGGAAGCAGCATGTAACGGAATTAGTTGTTGGCCTTCTCTCATTCTTTGGAAGAGACAGTCCTGCTAGCTGATTTTCCAATAGAAATATCCCAGTAAATTTTCTCCAGATCTCTGTGCAGAGGAATTTCCCTGAGCTCTGTAACAGAAGGCAAACAAATTGTTGCGAATTCTGCCCATCCTTCTCATGAAATGATACAAATTAAGTATTTTACATTTTCCTCCTGGTTTATGAGGTTGGGGTGTACACTCGTTTTAAGCCTCTTACTTTCTTTTGTGAAATAGTGCAGAAGAGAATTTGGTTTTGTTGTGTGCCTTTTTAATAAGAACTAAGAATTTTGCAAGAGCATTTTGTTCTGGGATCTGAAGCTTGGGAAAAATGCCAAATATTGTGACACTCACAATAAAATTGCAACTAGCCTTGGGGCTATTTTGACTGAGTACCTCCCCCACATCTTTTGGGGGTGGCAGGTACTGAAAGTTAATAAGCCTAAGAGCAGTTTAATGAGTATTTAGACACTGAAGCAACCCAGAGCATTTTGTCTTTGTTATATGAAAAGGAATCACACTTAAATGCCTTATTACTTATGACATGTAGTCTGTGCTTTGGATTGGCAACCTTCAAATGTATGTTTTCATGAGCTGTTAAGTTATGTGAAATAGGCAGAGACAAACCAGCAGCCTTTAAGGACCTGACCACGATTGGCACTTTGTCAGCTTCCAGGAAAACTGCTCTCACTGTTGAAGTAAGGATCAACACTGTTATTGATTACATTAGGATCCATTAAAATAACATTCACATTTACGTCGTGACACTATAAAAATTAAAAAATTAATATAACAGAAAAAACAGAGCTGTTAACATGGTTACCCTAATCTACATCCAAGTGAACAACATTGAAATACCTGATATTTGGGCAGCTCTCTCATCTCAGTTCCTGGTTTGGATCACAGAGTATGTGCTCTGGCTTCTCAGACGCTTTAGCATCCCTACTATCCCACAGCTGGACAACTAACCTGCTGGGGCTATTCCAGTAGCTGTCCTCTTGCTCGCTCTGTGACCCCACTGAGAATCTAATGTACTGAAAACCGTAAAACTCACTGGATTGCTCCAACTCTATTCCAGCTCCCAAATGGGCTAAAATACAGACCTTAGAATTGACCTTAGGCAGTGAGTCACTCCAGCCTGGTCCTCAGTCCAGTCCTGGTCCTCAGTCCTTGGCTGCTTGGGTGAGCTCCCTTTATTTCAGGTGAGGGAGATGTGACTGCTTCCGAGTTCTAGACTGTGTGAGCTTTTTTGTACCACACAATTTAGCTAATGATCAGAGTGAAAATACATCTTTTATGAAAAGAGGAGCTTTTGAATCCAAAGATTATTTGGGCGTCTAGACCTTTTAAGGAAAAGAAGTAAAAATAGTTGAGTTTCAGCTGTAGTGTCAATTCCAAACTTTATAAAAAGAGTTTCCACATGAAATAGTGAGCAGGCAGGGACCACCTTTAGGGACATGTGTCATGGGTGGTTGCACAGGTCACCACAACGCAGGGTCACTATTCACACAAAGCGAGAATGTTGCGGTGTCATGCCTGTGCTGCTGATTCAGCTCCTTATCAGCCCCTGGCTTGGAGCTTTGATAGCTGATGTGACGAACCATAAATAATGGAAGGTCAAACTAAGCAATGTTGTTCACTCTGACCTTCTAATACTTCTGGCTTATTAGATCAGTCATTAGAGTTTCAACAGGCTGCAAAGGAGCAGAGTACAGTGGCTGTAGCTGCCAAATCCTTGTTTATTCACATACTGCTGCTCTGTGTGGGCATTAAATGCATCCCAGTACAAAAGTTGTACATTTTTTAAAAGGAAGCCAGGCTACAAGATAGGGTGAAAATCACCAAGTAGCCAAATATAGAACATGGTGCTGTATAAAAAGAATCTATCACAAAAAGAAAAAAACAACCACCACCCCCATAGAAGCCAACAGCCCAAACAACAACAGCAAAAACTCAAAGCTATTGCTTTTAAATCAAAAGGATATGAGTAATAGTGTAAGGAAATAAGGCAAGGACAACAGTCAGGCTTCAACCAGGAATAAATATACTGTCACCATCCATCCCCTACCTCCTCCAAAATTCTGAAGTTAAGGTAGTTCATTCTAAGGCTCTATTTTCATGCTTTTTGTAATGCTCTTAGATTTCCCATTAAAACTGGAAAATTTTTCCAAATCAGCGGTCTGCCAAATCTTAAAACTTTAAAAAAAGCTTGAAGAAGGAAATGGTCCAGACTTTATAATCCCATCAATTCCAACATTAATTTTAGGAACAAGCTTGTTTTAAGAATGGTTTTACAGTTCTTTTCTTGAATAGGTCTAGGTTGATTATGGAGAGGTCTGCAAAGCAGGATGTCGGGTACGCTGCCCTGGTGGGGTCATATGGAGCTCAGTAACTACTGTTGCTGTTACCCCTATGTTATCTTGACACGTAGAAGGTGAATCACAAGATGCCAGCTGTGCCAAAGAGTCACTCTGGGCAACAGTGTGGTTCTACAGAGCAGAAATTCTGTTTAGTGAGGATATTTAAAAAAAAAACAAACCCAAAAGGGAAAGTTAAAATAACTATACTAAAAATCAACACACACAAAACTTTTAAGGTTGCACAGAACTGAGAGATTAGAAAAGGACAGAATTAGACTTCCCTTGCCAACCTTAAGTATCCCCTTTGTGTTATGAATCAGTCTTAAAATACACAGTCATTCTCTCTTTTTTTTTTTTNTTTTTTTTTTTTTTTTTTTTTCCCCTCTTCTTTTTTCTTTTTCTCCAGAATTTCCACTTCATGCCAGGAATGGGCACAGGGGTTTCTCAGAGAACAAGCCAGGCAACTTGAACATAAGAGACTACCAGCTGCTGGAATATCATTAAAAAGTTGGAAGCTGCCATAAATGAAACAAGAATAGGGACAAAGCAAGCTTTCTTGGTGAAAACAGCTGAATGTTATGGTGGATAAAAAGATTGTTCTGAAACCATAATGCCAGAAGTGACCTTTCATCTGTCCTGATTTTGTCCCTGTTGGAGAATCAGGTTCTTCAGCGTGATTCAAGGGAATGTTTTATAAGTGGAACACACTTGCTGTGTGTGCCTTATTTTCTGAGTGCACAACTTCAGATACTTGGGACGGTTTCACGGAAGTGCTGAGTACTCACGGATGCTGCTGAAATCAACGGGACTTATGCTTTAAATGGATGAAGTACCATAAAAATGCTAAGCATCTTGGAAAATCTAGCTCTAAGCACATCATATTGAGGACCTCAAATTAGTGGACATTTTCATCAATCTTGGCCATAACTGCTCAGTACTTCAGTTCCCCATCTGTAAAGTGGGTCTAATAGTACAGTCTCACTTCACAGGTTTACAGATAAATTAATTAGTGTTTGGGAAGCACTCACAAACCCTAGCAGAGAATGCTATAGAAACACCCATAAAGATATTAATAATTCAGTATTCTGTGCGGGGCTTGAATGATGTGCTGTAAGGAAGGCATGGAGCCACATATTGAGTGATAAGAATAAAAAGAATATTGAACAGCTGCTCACTCGGGGAGCATCGTCCATCCTATGCACTGAATGATGTATGTGTCTGTGGAGTTCAAGACTTATTATCATGCATATGTGCAACGAGCTTAAATTTAAAATTGCAAAGGCAAGCTTAATTCTGATTGTTCTAAAGTTGAGCGGGCTTAAATTTGGCACACAATCATGCTTTCGGCATAAACATTTTCCGTGATCATCTCTGTGTTTTCATGTGTTCTTCCCAAAGAAGTGAAGGGTTTTCCGTGTCAGTGAACCCAGTAACCAGTTGCATAAAGCAGCCGTGTGGCTCAGTTCACTCGGGGAACAAGTGTATTGATTTCCCCAGGACCTACACCGGGAGCAAATTTGGCTGGAATCATCTTCTTTGTCTCATTGCGTAGTTTTGTAGTGGCTGCTGGGTAGAAGTGAGGCATTAAATGTGTTCAGGGACAGAGTAACAGCCTTGTCTTTTGGCTTTACTTTGTGTCAGGTTTTTTTGGTGGTTAATGTAGCATTTGGAGAATCACATAAACTTCCATCCCAGAAATGAAGTTATTGCCAAAGCAAAAATTCCTATATTTACATATAAATATCCCCATTCAGCATGACTGAATACCTTTTTCATTTGTAATGAAATGGCAGCATCCACAACAATCAAATTCTAAGACACAGATGTTAGATTAAACTGACAGTACAGATCTTTGGATGCAAACCCAGTCTTTCTGAAATTCTACCTGATCCAAATGAGTAATCATTACTAAAGCTATTCTGAATTATGAGCAGATTCCTAGGTAGGATTACTTGATCCCAGCTGAAGAATTTGTAAGGCCTTTACAATTAAAAAAATAAGACTGCTGGCTCCTTCTCTCTCACTCAAGGATGTAGGTCTATTTTTAGTATGTCACCCGTCTTTCGATCAAAGACCAAAGGCTTGGATTTTCATAGTGACCTGGAGCAGTCAATGAATTTTGTGGTCTTCTGTTATTCCCAACCGAACCACAATGTGGTCATTTCAGACTTGTCACCTGCTTAACGCTTCAAGTGCTGGAAAGAACGAGAATGGTATTTTAAAATTTTGTTTTGTCCTTTAAATGCAATTGAAAATATCCGCTTCTCCCCTTTTTTTGCTCTCACTTTAGCCCAGATTTCATAGAAAATGTGGTGGCTTCCAAACTAGATGTAGCCCTGTTTCAGGTTACGTTTTCCTGTTATACTAATTTAAAGTTAATTTTGGAAAAAAATTGTATCATTAGTTGTCAGGGGAGAATTTTAAATATTAAATCGTATTGTTCTAAGCAAACCTTTCATTTTATTTGCATTTTAAATCCTTTTCTGAACACAGGTACTTTTCTGAGGAGAAAGACTTATTATTTATTTACATAACTCTCCTTTTTCCTTTTTTTTTTTTTTTCTCCTGAAACATAACTTATTATCTACTCCAAGATTAAAAGCATTCTAAACCGTATAAGCTGGGAGAAATAGCTATCTTGTTGATTTTCAGAAAGTCTACAATACTCCGTCTAATGTATTCAATGAATTATTTATTTCTTAAAGAGATACAATAAATCTTTACCTACTGTATTTGATGATTTTCATAGTAGGAATAATAAGTAACATGATTTGAGTGTGATTGGAACCAGGTACAGGGAGGGGGGGAGGGGGGTCAATTTGAACTCTTTACCAAGCGTGTTGGAAGACAGGGCATCTGTGAACAGACTGGACATTGCTGCTCGCTTGAAATTTCCAGGTGAAGGAAAATCAGATCTATTCCCCTTGAAATTAAAGAGCAGGAAGGACTCAAATGCTTACATTTTGAAGGAGCAGCTTAGGTGCAAAAGCACAATAGTGATGTTCAGTGCCATTGTTCTGCGTTGCATTGGAGTGAATCCAAAGTAATTCCATTGATTTCAGTGGACTTTCATTGGGCTAACAGAATAGAATCTGACTCTGTGGTAGCTGGGGGTGGGAGGAGTGACAAGAATATAAATAACCCCAGAGAAGTATTTGAAATACAAATACTCTGCAAGATGGTTTCTATCTTTTAAGACTGTTCATCAGAAAAGTTCTGAGTAAATCCTCTCTCTTTGGTTCTTACAGTTTAAAAAAATAAAGCACAGGTGGTTGGGGGGTTATTTTTGACGCAGTTATATGTTGTTAATGTTGTGTCCTGAAGCATCCATCAGAGGATCTGGAGAGTACCTCAGAAGTCTGCTGTTCCACAACAGACCTTGAATCAGCCAAAAGTTTCAGGTTAGTCTAATTTTTCTTGGTGGTTACTAGGTGGTGTTGGTGAGGCCTCTGTCGCGCTGCTGAGTGTCTGTGCAGTGGCTCCCAGAGCTGAATAAACAATTAGGAGCATGAACACCAAGCCTCTTCGTATCAGTATTTTCCAAGATATTCAGAGGAATCTTGCAGAACATTTATGTGCAATATAGATATTCCAGGGTTTCACAGTCCCTTCCCTTCCCTTCCCTTAACATTTTTTGATGGAATGGAGACACTAGTTCAAGCAGAACTTCATTTTTTAATATAGTACCTCCCTCCTCTTGCCTGCCTCTGCAGGAAGGTGTATTTTGCATTAATTGCCTGTGGCGTGGTCTTGCTCTATCTAGAATCAGCAGCAAAGCACAAACTGGGACCAGTTCTCTCTATTTGTGTGTATCATCCATTCACCTCTGAGGTTCAGGGGCATGGTCAGACCTACAGTCTTTAAATTGACTGAGGAGCTGGTTCTTCCAGATCACAGATACTATATAAATGTATATTGTCAGTATTTTAGTCATCAAAGTAACTGATCTCCAGAACATGCTGCTAAAGGGTTATTAAGCCTTGGAATGAGCTGGGGGAGGGTGGTTGAGGCACCATCCATGGAGGTATTCAAAAGATGGGTTGACAAAGTGCTCAGTGACATGGTTTAGTGATGAGTTGTCTTTTTTTATGGGAGATAGGTTGATGGTTGGACTAGATGATCTTAAACGTCCCTTCCAACCTAGGCAATTGTATGATTCTAAACAGCAAAGAGGCTGATTTAAGTTTATACACTTTCCTACTTAAATATGTCTTCTGTAAAAAGCTATTCCAAACATCTCTTTGCAAAAATGACTTTGTAATTTCATTCTGTTGACTGGATTGCAGATTCCGTTGTCATTTTCAGGAACAGTTTACCTTAATATTCCTGTTAGTCGATGGCTTTTGATTGGTAATAAGACCCAGTGCCAGCACACCTAAATAGATATATTCTTATTTCACTTTTTTTCTTTAAAGCATCTCGATCTCTCTCCTCTTGTTTGCACTGGAGTGTTGTGTACCTGCCTAGTTGGTGCTTGTGCTGCTTCTTTTGTGGAAAGCTTTTCCGTAACAGCGCAAACAAACTCAGCATAAACGTAATTCTAAACTTTGGCTGACATAACTCAATAAATCAAAACCTTTATCTACCAGTCATACCACTTAGCTTTATTATGCACATAAAAGTAAAGCTAGTAATAGCATTAGCAGGGTGAAACAAATAGCATGGCAGCCTATGGGAAATTCCCCTGAAATAAAGCTAAATAGATACTGATGCCATGAAACCAGCTGGTTTCAGGGCTGAGTTTGGCCTCACCACACCTGGGTGTCAGGATGTAAGTGCTGAGCCTCTTTTACCAGCCATGGTGGGAAAGGAAGGAAAGTTCCCCAATACTGAGATCTCAGGGAAAAACATTGCCTTTTTTTTCTTTGGGTTAGGAGCAGAGAGGACCATTCTGGGTGTAAATGTTTCTCCCCACCTCCCTCAGCCCGGAGTAAAGAATTGGTGACTCTGGAGATCCTGTGGGAAGGGCAGAAGGGTCGGTGTAAAGTGCCACTGACCTACCTGTGGCCAGCAGGCAGCGCCTTTACAGGAACCATTTGGGAAGAAGATGGGGCAAAACAAACCAGGGGCAAAGCCAAAGATCACAAAATCTGTCTCAAAAGAGCCTTTAGCTCTGTGACATGAATCCTGTTCTTACAGCCTCACCACTGTCACATCCAGTGTTTATAGTAGATCATCATGTTTGCCGTGGGATATGGAATGTATTTGCAGTTTGAAAAAGAAAGTGAAAAAAAAGCCCCTCTTCTTTAAAGGTAGCTTATTCGGGTAATGTACAGCCTAACTGTGAGTCTCTCGCCTTTATTAAACTGCAGCTTGCAGGGAATCATGCTGAAATAAACCTTCCAAGTTTTCTTGCTCATTGCTTGCTCTTTTGGCTTAATTCTCCACCTTGATTTGTCAAATATGGTATAGGTTAGGGACCAGGAGTCTTATTTGGTTCAGAATACAGAAAATCTAACAGCATTAGTTCCGCCGTAGTTTTGTAGCCAACAGTATTTCCTCATGGCACCAAGGAAATGTTTTCCAACTTAACATCAGGTGATTGAACTTGGCAGGATCTGTTAAATCAGCCTTCAAGCTTCATGCTGTTCTTTTTAAATTAAAACTTTTACATATTTATTCCTGGCTTTACTGTATTGTGATGGGCTGCTAAATTCCCAGTAAAAGATTTCTTTAGTAATAATTAAAAGAAACGTTCTCTAAATCAGCTTCACATGTGTTTTTCACTTAGATTAAATTACCTTCTTTGATATTAGAGAGCTACCTGGGATTTGGCTATCACTAATAAATAGCATCTGCACATCAGCATTGCTATAGGAATGTTGTGTGCCATTAAGATATTAACTTTTAAAAGGGATGATGGAAAATTGGAGCAGGTTCAGAAGAAAGCTGCAGGAATGATTGGAGACTTGGAAAGCGCTCCTTGCAGTGACAGCCCGAAGGAACTTAATCTACTTAGTTTACTTGAAAGGTGAAGAAGCTACTTGACTGTGGTCTGTAACCCTCTGCATAGCAAGGTATTAGCTGAATCTAGAAGTTATGTTAAAAGAAAAGAAAGGAAAAAAAGAAAAGAAAACAGAAATCAAAATATGAGAAAAGTGAAGAAAGAAGAAAGCAAAAGGAAAGAAAAGAGAAAAGAAAATAGAAATCAAAAAATGAGAAAAGAAAAGAGAAGAAAAGAGAAGAGAAGAGAAAAGAAAAGAAGAAAGAAAAGAAAGAAGGGAAGGGAAGGGAAGGGAAGGAAAACAAAACCTACATACAAGTTCATTCTATGACAGAAGTCAAAGTCAACAGTTGTCAAAGGAAACTTTTGAGGAGGGAGAGCAATTAACCAGTGGAAAGGGCTGCCAGACAATGTCATCAATTTTATATACGTTAAATCAAACCTGCATGTTTTTCTGAAGGTGCACTGCAGTTCTACCACAAGCTGTGGCTCGAGGCAGAAATTGTTGGGAGAAGTCTTGTAGCGTGTGTTATGCAGAAAGGCAGGGTACATGATTGTAACTGTCTTGGCTGAGAATCTGTGATTCATGTTCAGGTGCAAGCACGAGGCATTCTTTCACCAGTGTCTCTAAATTTACATTAAGTGCTGTCCAGGTCATTACAAGCCTTTAAAAAAGAACAAGGAGTCTCTAGTTATTCCCAGGCTACCCTTTTTTTAGTACATAGAATACGGAATCAAATTACCACTCCTTTTTCTTGGTGGGAGGGGTAAATTTTAGACATAGCTCAAGGAGAAATGTTGACAAAAAAATCAAAGGCCAGCATATCAGCTTCCTCAGTGCCTTCCAGCAACTACAGGAATACCTTTTTCTCAGTGCATTTAGGGTAGCTTCAGTAGAGAAGAGGCAACTGAGTTTGGAAGAGAGCACTGTCCTTTTCCCCAGCCCTGGCTTCCTTAACTCAGTGTACAGTCACAATTTACTCTGAGTCACAACTTACTCCAGAGTGTGGCACCAAACTCCATGTGGGATTGCCAGAACTCCAGATTTTCTTGTTTGAAAGACTTGTGCCAGCTCACAACCAACGCACCACAAATAAATTTTGCATTTCCCAGGGATATAGTGAATTCTGAAAGCAGAAATCTGAGCTGCTGCCAGAGCAAGCAAAGCAGTTAACTAAGAGCTCATGTCTACGCTTGGAAGGTATGACTGTACTGAAGACTGGATTTTGGAGATGTGGTTGGATTGTCAGTGGTACCCTGTTACCCTTGTCCTACGTTTCAGTTTTCGGTGTAGATATGCCTTGAGAAATGACTGGTAGAAATTACAAAGCAACTTTTGTGCAGACAATTTGATCCTTTGCAATAGACTTTAATGCTTATAAAAACAGATTTTTTTTTTTTTTTAATGTGGTTGTATAATCTGAGGTCAGTTTCAAGCTAGGAGAAAAAAAAATACCATGTTCAAGTTTACAACATCAAGTACCTTTCTCAGGAATGGATTTCTCTGCTACCTACTTCATGTTACCTTCCTTTGATGTGTTAACTTCACCTACATGCTGATGGGTGGCTCAGAGCACCTCCTGAGCACCTAGTGAGTTTGCATCAGAGCTGTTGTGAGTGACCAGGGCTTTCTGGGTCCTACTGAGCTACAGTCCATTCTGTGGTAAAGAACTCTTAAGTTATTCTTCTTAGTGACACAAAAATATTTGATCCATCGGCATCAGTCACCCACGGTAACTGTCACCTCATAGGTGTATCACTAGCTCAATAATGACAAATTATTTTTTGGTGTTTTGGGCAGTGAGTTAGTACCAGCATGGTTGGTGATTTAATATGGCTTGGGGAGTCTGAGCTGGAATTCAGTCTGTTTATATCCTGCTTGAACCAGGGCAAGTACTTCAAAACCTGTACACGTTTCAAACATCAGTCCTGTTAATGTATTTCCAGAACTGTCTCACCCTATAGGTTTGCTCTGTCTTTGGTGAGAAGGAGCATCTTTTTAGGTTTTCTTCTCGCTGAAGGACTTTTTGCATTGACAGCTGCAAATGAGCCAGCTTGTGTGAACAGGAATTCCCCAGGACAGCATTTTATGCTGGCAGTTATGATCCTCTTCTGGAGGTTTTGGAAACTTTACCTTCTACGACGTTCATACATGCAATTTTGGAATATCTGCAACTAAGTGATGTGCTTGTGCTGGCCTTGTTCACCCCATTCCCAGTTTCTCATTTCATCTCTGCTCTTGGCCTGTACGTGGTCTTTATAGAGTCATCCATTGTCTCCAGTTTGCTTCCTACCCATTCCCTATTTCGTTGTAGATTTGTGCAGCACCTGGCACAGCCAAACTCTAAAACGCAAATAATAACGTGTTCTTAATGAGAGAATGGGAGCTTCTCCCCAGTGGTACTCTTTAAGTCTTCAGGATCTCAGAGGGATTAGAACAGCCAGGTTTCATCCGTTACCAGGATTCTGCAATCAGCCAGTCAACCATAAAGTGGTCTTAATGAAATCATATCTATATTTTGCTTTCTGTGAGGAATTTTGCCTTAATGACGAAACTTAAGAAGGATTTCTGGAAGTCCCAGGCTATACTGATCCTGTCTAGGAGATAAGGTTTGGACTTGGACAAAAGAACTGTGGAGACTGTGGGATGTTCAGGGTGCTACTGCTCTGCCATGCCATTTTGTTGAGGGTGATTGCTCCAAAATCTCCCACAGCAGCTAGCACCAGTTCAGTTTAGCTGGTGCTGTTGCAGAGAAGTTGCTGCTGGTACTGTCAGCGGTGCTTTTCACTGGTACCAGTGCAGTCTTGGCAAATGCAAAACGTATTTGTTCTCACTAAGATTAGTTAGATTTTGTAGAAAAGAAAACACAGGGAAAAAAATATTACAAAAGCAAGTGATGATGCCTAAGTAGAGGGGAGCTGTACTTTACTTGTTCCTGTAATTGTAGTCTGTAAGTATCATGAAGATTTTTGTGAATTAGTAATAACAAATTTCTCAGTTACTTGTGATGCAGATTTATTCTGTCATTGTCATTAGTGGCAACAACTGAAACTAGCTTTTACATGAAGGTAGTGGGAAAGGACTTGTCTGTAGAGCTCTGTTAGAAGAGATTGCTTTGGAAAGACACCAAATCCATATTTGTCTTTGGTTTTGCTCCCTTTGACGTTCAGCTGGACTATTAACCTCCAGGTACCCAAGCTGAGTGGATCTGCTGACTCTTTCTTCTGTGGTGCCTTTGTGGCAGGCAGGCTAACCCTGGGAAGAAATTAACCTCTACTTTTAGAGAAGAAAAACACCTAAAAGCATTTATAGAAGGCTCTGACGTTGAGAAACAAAGCATTTCTCCATCTTTGCCAATCCTTTAGCCTGTAAGTATTGCAGAAGGGCTGTAATGTCATCAAGTATCTGATGCATAATGAGCTAACTTAAAGACATATTGTCAGCCCTTTCTTTGAATTCTTATCTTTTGTTGTCTTGTTTCCTAACCAGAAGGTTATTTGAAGCTTTCAATATGTTAATTAATGTGCTGTTAATTATTTTATTTTTTAAGAACCTTTGTCTTGGTGCATTTCTATCTAAGGACCATGCAAACCTTTACATATTTCCATATTTTCAGCATATTTTACGCAAATAGTTGTTAAAAATGAAAATTCTAATTTCAAATGAAGAAAATTCATGACATGCATCTTGTGTTGCAGTTTAATCACTGTATACCGGAGAAAGTATTGACAGTTGTCCCGTGGAAGCTATTAAAGTTCCTGTCCAAGGTTAAATGAAATTGCAGTTTATCAGAGCAGCATTGAGAAAATAAGGGAATCTGTTCATGGCTCTTGATTAATGCCAAGCATGATCAACACAAGGGGGTTCATTAAGCTATACATCATGTGGGTAATTTAACATGTCATTGTGCCTGCTGTCTGCTTTAACTCTCTGCATAACCCAGTGGTCTGAACTTGTGTGAGCCCTCCACCTGAAGTGTTATCTCCCAGACTTTGTCATGCTTGGGTTGGCTCAACAGTTGCATTTCACACAATTCCCTTGGTTTTCTTATGATCATTCTGCTTTTTTAAAGAACATCTACAATTTCTACAGCTGCACTTTTCTGCACTTGTATAAATATATTTTAAATCTGGTAATGCTATGTGAACGTGTCCTTCATTGTCTAATTTTTCCCTGATTTTGAAGGTGTTTCTACCTTTTAAGCAGTTGGGGTTGAACAAGGTGATTAGAATGCAAGGAATTGTGTCCTCATCTTGGGAGCGAACAGCAATCTCAATTCCCACTGAAGGTCTACATCTCCATCCAAGATCAAGCTCAACAGCTTGCCACACAACTGGTAACTCTAAGGATGAAGTAGATGAGGCTTCATACAAATGGCTAGCTGAAAAATCTTGACTACAGGTCCTCATCCTCCTGGCGGATTTCAGTCACCCAGACATCTGCTGGGAAGGCAGCGTAGCACTGTACCAGCAATCCAGGAAAATTCTAGGCTGCTGAGGGGAATTTCCTAGCACAAAGCCCACAAAATCACTGGTTATTGGAATGGGGGAAGAGTGGTGGATGCAATGTTGTTTGACTTTAGTAAGGTTCCCATGCCATCTCCCACAGCCTTCTCATGTGTGACAAATCCTATACTGGGCCATATTGCAAGGACTGAGGCCAGTAGATCACGGGAAGTTATTATTCCCCTTTGCTGGATAATGGTGAGACTGTACTGGGAATATTTATATCCTTGAGTTCTCCAGTTCTGAAGGGATGTGTAGAAACTGCAGAGGTGCCAGTAGAGGGTTATGAGTGTCAGGGACCTAGACTACTTGCCTTTCAAGGAAAGGTTGAGGATGTTGGTCTTGTTTATTCTGGAAAAAAGGGGGCAAAAGAGCAATATAATAGAATCCTGCAACTACTTGGAGGAGATTCATAGAAACGATGGAGCCGAGCTCAGTTTTGGCAGTTGGTTAAAAAAAGATGCAGTGGCCTAATACCCTACTATACTGTACTGGAAATTGTACAAATATCCAGCTGGGCATCTGGATCCATGCCTGGACTATGTTCAAGACCATGTATTCCTCCTTAGGCCCATCCTCCCTGATCTCTATGGGAGAGAAAACTGGATGCATGGGTGGAAATGCAGCTACAATCAGCAACCAGGATCATGGGTCAAGTGATGGTATTCAGAAGTCTTTAAGGACTTAAGGTATAGTACCTTTTGTTCTACTCTGAAGCCTCCAACAATACCTCTACAATAAGAGACCTTTAATATTCCTCTTTATTGGTAAAGCCATAGTATTACTGCTGGTAGTTTGAAGTACAGCGTGGACCAGTTATGAGCATTTTTGAAATTCACTGGGATCCTGATGCTTTTTGAAAAGATCTGCAACATACTTCATTTCACTGGTGATTTTCAGGGTTTTTTATTTATTTGCTGTGCCTTTGCTGTCATTAGCACTGGGGATCTACACAAGGCAAAGGATACTGCATTTATTTTTCCAAGTGCAACAAAGGTGTCAGAGGAATTGTAGGCACAAGTGATTTACAGGAAGAATATCTACAAATTCAAGTAACATAATTCAGGTTATCTAATATATTTTATTTGAGCAATTGCAATGATTTTCCATTCTTCTGTTAATTTGTTTTCATATAGTTTTTCTGATGTTAGCTGAGGTTATTGTATCTGGGAAGGACTGACAGTGCTAGAACTTTCACAGCATTCTCATTTAATAAGGATTTTATTCTAGTTATGTATTTCATTTGCAGAAATTAGATTTTCTGCTTACACATGAAAGAAATAGCTGTCTAATTTCTCTTAATATAGGGACTGAGAATTAAATAAGTAAGATAGATGTTACAGTCTAGAAAGGTGTACTTTGGTTATAGTAGGTAGCACTGAATGGCTGTTTAATATAATAGTAGTTGTTGTAGCACCGCTTCTAAAAAGTTGGCATTTAGTTACAACTATCTTGTTTCCTGCTGCAGTGTGGATACCTTTCACTGTGAAATCCAAAATAGTTTTCCAATATTCATAGTTCCATGCTGGAATACTTTTTAAAAGATACTGTATTGTCTTCTGCTACCATTAATTACCAAAGGTTTATGTACAAGACAATAATTAATTATACTTCTGGGATGCTCAAGAGTCTAACATAAATCAAAGCAGACTTGATAAGAAGCGATGAAAGTCTCACATAATTAAGCAGGGCACTAGAGACCAATTGTTTATAGAATGATTTTGCTGGGGCTAATTGACACTAATTATTTAATCTGATTTTCTTCTTCCCAGCAATGCTTCTACGAATTCACTGTTTTCAGCTGATGGCACAAGCATGTTTGAGTTTATCAAGGTGTTCTTGCTCTATCAATAGAAAGGATTTACAGCTATTACCTTCACTAGACTTTTGGGTTTTTTTTGTAGCAATGCAAGAGAGAAGGATGGAAAAGGATGATAATTAAATTTTGGTATAATTCCTTAATGATATGGACTATTGAAGTGCAAAAGCTAAGCAAGGTAATGACTTGGTTGATGATAAAAGTTAATTCTACAGCAGAAGCAGCCTTAGGGAAACAGGCATAAAACACACTTGCAGGCCAACTGATAGTTCAACTCGCTTGGCACAGCTCTCTGACTATGACAAAAATATTAATGACAGATTTCTTTCTGGGTAGTATCTGTAACATTTCCCTGACACTTAACTACCTCGTGTCGATAAGTATCAACATGTGGTACAAAGAACTGTTAGTAGAATTCTTAAATTTCTTGTAAGGAACTGAATTCAAGGCTCGAAGATGCTACTGAATCTCCTGTGCTATTTTACCAGATGCTGGAGCAAAGCATCATCATGTCATACAGTCCTGCCATGTCCTATATCCAGACAGAAATAGTAGCAGAACACAGACACAACCAGGTCAAATAGGCTAACATTCTATTACATTATTTCCAGATGTGCCATTTATTTTATAGCCATAGTGTTACTTGGTCAGTAACATACTTGGAAAAACATTTATATGTATTTTTAGCCTGCTCTCTTAAGGTAATGAGGCGAATAAGCTACGCCTATCAGCTGAAGACTGGTTGACCAGAGACTTTCTTCACCAAAGTTTTAACTCATTGATCAATTTGGAATGGATATAACAAAGGAAGAGATAACTCAGTTATATGAATTTCCAGTGAAATTTGTGAAAATAAGTGTTTGTGTACTGGAAAAAGACAGGTATTAGAATCCCCACAGAGAAAATTACTTCTGCATAAGTTCATCTTATTAAGCATCAGGGAATCCACGTGGGATATAGCCTAAGACTAGTCACATAACCAATGTTTGTTGTGCAGTATTGAAGTAGTTAGCATAGAAAAACTTTTTGTCTCTGGTTTGCAAACATTGTATTTCAGGCAGATGAGTTTGTTTCTTCTCCTTGATGTTTAAAGTTAAACACTGGTAACTCTCTAAGCCATAGGGCTACCAAGGCACATACACAGCGGTTTCAACTGCAGCATATCCAATTCATGTTCATACTGAAAACCACTTTTCTTCTGTCTCTGGAGCATCAGATCATAGTATTTCAGTCTTATTTAAATAACTGAATCATTTTCAAAATTCAAAGCATGATCCTGTCCTTGAGACCCTGTGTCTTCCTCTTTTCCTACCTATCAGGACATTGTCAGCTATCAGGAATTAGCTTTGCATTCTAACACCAGTAATTCAGATATCCTGATTATGATTGCTACTGTTATTACTTTGACAGCACCAAGAATATCATCCCTCAATGGTTGCTGCTTTTTGCTTCTTCAAATTGCTCTTCAGGCTCTACTTATGACCACAAGAAGAGTTGCAACAAGTGATATTGGGTCAAGGTTTGCAAAATAAACACACCCAATGCTCCTCAAAGCAGCTTGACTAGGAATATTTGAACAGGAGTCACCTGTGGCAGTAACTGCAGAAATAGTGCCTCATCCAGGGCATTGATACTAGAATTAGTAGATAACCTAACTATTTCCTGACTAGGTTATTACAAATAACTATTACTATTTTTTACTAAATTACTTCATGACCAAAATCCTTATTTATCACCAGGGTTTTCCTGTCTTGAGATCTGTACATAGGAATTCATATCCCACAAAACCTCTTCTTGATTTTTAACAAAACTTTCCAAATGGCTTAGGATGCTTGGATAAAATCCGCTCTAGTGTATAAAGCTGTGTACATCCAAATACAAGCAATAACAGCAAGTTGTTAGTAGCAATTATTAATAATGAATTATACATTAATAAGGAAATTATGACAGCAGGCTGTTTCCTTACATCTTATAACAAGAAGTCTGTTTGTTAACAAGTCTCACGTGAATGATATCCTGCGTGAGACACAAATACTGGTAAGTGATCAAGCCAAAAAATGAGAGACCCTTCACCTCTCTCAAGTGAAAACTAAACACCTGTGAGCCTGTGGATCTCTATATAAGCACGTATAACTTCTCTGAATTCTTTTCTCATAGATAGTAAGCTACAAGAACGCAACAGAAATCATTATTTTCTATCTCCTTGTTTTTTTATCTTGATGCTGGTTTTAAACAAACTTAAATCAATTTCAATTGAGTTTGCTTGTATGCACCTTGTAGGAGAGATTTAATCAGTCTGTTATAAATTTACTTTTAACAGGCAAGGTAAAAGATGGTTTAGTGTTGGAATCTAATTATCTGTATATAAATGGATCTTGTATAGAGAGGAGATAGAACAGTATGGTTTTGAGGATATCTCAGAGCTGTGCTTCATTTTTGAGAGAAGGATATTACATTTTAAATAATGACGTTCTGAATGGAGAAACTGAAGCTGTGAGGAAAAAATATATGAAGATATAAACTATAATATGAAAATATGAGTAAGTAAGCATTTTAAGCTGAATGTGAAGGAAGAGTTTAGGGCTAAAATGTGAAAGAACAGGTGTGCAAGAGAGAGTACCTAAATCTATAATTTGTTATATCAGCTACAAGTATGATATAAACTAAGGATTTTTTAGATGATTGTCTGAAATAACCAGGCAAGCTCATTTAAAATAAATATTCTGAGTTTTCAAACGCACTGTGCATTCATCAGCCTAATTCTAAGACAAAGTGCTCTGTATTTCCTCAGCTTTTCAGTGCACTCTCAGAGGGGATTCAAGCTCTCGGCTTTCTTCTCTCATCTGCAAACTGGCAGGGGTGGATCTCCCCTTCCCCAGGACATGCTGCCACAGCTGAAGATGAGGAGGGGCTGCGGTATGTCGTGGGATGGGGGCACAGTCTGGCCGCAGCTTGCTTCGTGTCTGAGCATAGGTGTGTATGTGCTTCTTACCTCCTTGCTAAAGCTGCTGAGAAGGGTGTCTTTCTGGACAGATTTATATTTCAGCTGTTTTATGGGACAGGTCCCACAAGCACTAAAACTCAGTGGGAAGGCAGAGAACATTCATTGTCTTTATAACCAAGCAGTCAGCATATTGCACCCAGGGCATGAGGAATTAATTTTGTTTCTAATCACTGGAATTGAGTAACCAGACCTTGCTCAGTCTAGGTGTTTTATATGTTTAAAATCCAGTATTGTCTAGTAGTGAAGTTCTGTCCTCAAGTAGCATCAACGATGTCATTTAGACTTTGTGTAAAGCTGCTGTGGCACACACAACCATCAGAGCCAGAATCTGACAGTCCTGCTATGTTTTTCCTAGGAACAAACTGGCAAATTAGATACACCAAAGGCAACTCATAGATTTAGAGGTAGCATAGGGATAACATGCATCAGTGGCTGTTGCGGGTTTAACAGCACAATGGAAGTGCTCAAAGCCTTTATTGGTTTGTCCCTGTAAGTGCAAGATCAAGTTCAGATGTTTTCAACTTCTGTGAGAAGTTTCCCAGGCCAGAAATTCATCTGCTCTTACCACCATTAAACAAAATTGTAGGTACTTCTTGTCAATCACAATAGGCCTCCCTGCATTGTCTTTGATAAATAACTGTGATTTGTGAACATTTATAGTCTCTTGTCCTCTCATCTCCTTGGGAATTATGCTTCACTGTGTTAAGCCACAAAGATGCACAGAGTCACAAATGTCTGCTGCTGAAAGGAGATGGGAACCTTGCTGAGTTTATTGCTGTTTGAAAGAAACGTGCACCATTCCCTTCTTTACAACTAAGTTCAGTTTATCCACAAAATAAAAATCATATCCCCTAAAATCCCAGCCTTAGTGACTCACTGACTCCAGTATCTGAGTCGATTGAGAAGTTTTTGTTAGCATTACTACACTTCCGGCAGCCACAGAGTTTGTGCTGCTCAAATATAGCATCTCTGGTACCTGTATACTGAAGTACACATTGTGAGTTTTCCAGTACAATCAAATTTCGGATGAAGGAGTTGTCAGACCTTTGCTCAGACTGATGTCAATAGGAATTTGTATCCTGTGTGGATTTTGTAAAGAACAGTCTGCTGCTCTATGCTACAATGCCACAACTCTACCTTGGGATCAAGGATATAAGAGGATAATTTCTTTTTCCTCTCTTACATTGAGCCTGGTAATCAATGGGAAGCAAAGCAGAATCAATTTTAATTGATCTGTCAGGTTTTTAAATAATTAGCATTCACTCCAGTCTCTCCACAAAATAACAACTGGTGTTTGGGGTTTGGCGTTTTCCAGCTCTGTTTTCCAGGTGTGTGTCACAGCTGCTGTGATGCAGGAGATGCCCCCAGGATGCACAACATGGCTTCCCACTCATCCCAGTGCTACAAATGAAACTCAGACAGGTAGGGGCGGCACCATAACATGTTTTAGGAGTGGTCAAATTCACCTTCAGATGAATTTGAACTGCTCCTACTAATTCTAGCAGTATAATGAAGCCAGCCTACTTGTAGGGCCCTGTAAGATTGCAGGGCTCTAAAAAATTGGAATAGGGGAGATTTAGATTAGATATGAGGAAGAAATTCTTTCCTGTGAGGGAAACAGGTTGCCCAGTGATGTTGTGGTTGCCCCATCCCTGGAAGTGTTCAAGGCCAGGCTGGATAGGGTTTTGAGCAACCTGGTCTGGTGGGAGGTGTCCCTGCCCAGGGCAGAGGAGTTGGAACTCGGTGGTCTTTAAGGAGCGGAGGAGGCACAGATGACCTTTTTTACTCTGTAAGCTTCTCAGGCTTCTGGGGGTGGATTTGAACATGGGTTCAGCTGTCCTGTTCCTGGCTGCTCTGTGCCTGTGGTCACTGTTGAGAGGTTCATTCAGTGTTGAATTGGGTAAAATTACTGGTACATTTTTTCAAATGACACCTCATGTTAGGTGACCTCCATTCCAGCAGGTAATCATAACAAATCTTGTTCTTCTGACACTCGGTTATAAGCTCTTTTGCTGTCAGTTCTGTACACTTTCCATTGATGTCTCCTTATAGTTGCGCCTGGGTTTATGTGGCAGCCAGCTGGGACTTCCAAAATGCTCTGCATAAGGACTTTCTAGGATGTTGTCCTTTATCTCTCTCTCTCTTTTGATTTTCCAACTCTGCAGTAGTTAGGAAACCTTTGCTATACAGCCGTGGTCTGACATAAAAGCAGCACAGGTTATGAGGTGCTCAGGTTTATCTGTGTCTCTGATCTGCAGTCCTGGGGATCCCCATGCAGTTACCTCCTGGAGAAGAAAAAGAAGAGTACCCAGAGATGACCTGAAGTCTGCCATCATGCACAGGACTGCTGTGAAGCTCGAATGCTTGTTGGCTGCCTATTCACCCAAGAATATGGAAAAAAACATATACCTGAGACATGTAATATTGGTAAGAAATCATTCTGGATCCTACGTTGTGGGAAAGTGGTTCTTAATTGACTTTCTGATATTGTGCCTGGATTTATGTCATTTGGCACTTACTGTATGTGCCATTTTTTTATTGTGTAAATATGACAGAAGCATATTGATCACCTGTCCTAAGTGCTTAATCAAACTCTATTATCCTGCTAACCATAAACTAGCTAACAGAAAGTTACTGCCTCAGAATGTTACTAAGTATGGATTGGACTTGAATAAAGAAAGTAATCATTCATGCTTTTTTTCTTGGGTGCGATAGAAGCCTCAGCCTTCTGGAACCAAAAAATTTTCATATTTTGCTATTAAGTTTCATTGCAGTTTTGTCTACTTTTACGTAAAGTATCCTGATTTATTAGAAAGCTCACTCCACAGTAAACTGATAATTGGATGCTGTTGAAAGAATGAGTTTCATTGATCTAAGTCAATGACCACAGACAGTGCCGAAGTAAACCTCTTAACAGTGCTGGGGCGTATTTTGGCTACAATCAATTTTTTTGGATATTCCCTCGTAGTTTCTTTTCTTTCATTATTATTATTTGGCACTGTTTGCATTGATCTAAACCTGGAGCAGATTTAATGTGTAAAATTTATCTTGACAGAAAGTTTCATTACTTTTCAGTTAATGCAAACTTCCCTTTCTTTATTATGGATTAAAGACCTGCTGTGACAATCTGTGCAGGTAACCCATGGGTACCTGTTGCATCAGTCTGCATGTGCCATGTATAGAGAAAGGATCATATTTGGAGAGTTGGACTTCAAATAAATGAGACACTATGCTTGATGAAGCTGGACAGAATGTTTTGCAATATTTGGTCTGAGGAAGATGCCAAATATAAAACATCACCTGTTTTCTTGCTTCTATTTTAATTTATAGGGTAGATAAAACACTATGGGAGAGTTTAAAAGTGAATTAATTATGCACACATTAATAAAGCTAGGTAAGGCCACAATTTTACTGAAGAATTTAGCTTCAAACCTAAAAGCTTCAAACCAAAAACTAAAAGCCTCAACTAATCTTGCAGGTAAAGACAGAGTCCTACAAATCTGCTTTTGTTAAGCAACATGAGTTGCAGGCTAAGTACATTCTTTAGGTGATTTCATGAATGAAGCCTGAGTCTTCCCTCCTCTGCCAACACATACGTGGCTCAACACAAATCCAGCTATTTTAGTGTTAAACTCCATTGACTTACGGCCAGGATGAACCCAAAAGTGAGAGATGACCCACAGAAAAACATGAACACCAGGAGAGCCTTTCTTACATTTTCAAAGACATTTGAGTGCTTATGCTTTAAGGTAGACCATCAGAATGTTTTAATTGTGGTTAATGCTTAGAAATCTGAGCAGAGAATTGTGGGTTAATTTTAGTCTAAAAGACCGTAACTACTAATGTTGTATTTAAAAAAAAAAAAAAAAAAAGACAAAACTGTGTCCTTCAGATAATATGTTTAAGTTAACACCTACAGGGAAGCTTGTGCTCAGTCTGAAAGCATCCCATTTCAGGTGGGTTCTAAGGTTTATATATATATATATATGCATCTCTAATATTTGAAATATTGTTGCTGATAAATTACATACACTTTCTGAGTTCCTTGATTTTCTTTATTTTGCATTATGTAGTAAGTGAATTAATAAGAAATAATTAGTGGGGAATAAGTCTTAACCATATTCTGGTAGAGATCGGGTTCCAATTTTTTAATCAAACACACACTGTGTAGTTTGTGGTTGTTTCACTCCTAGTGGTAGCTGCTTCTCATCTCATGATTCTTGGCTGGTGTAAAAGTGTATTTGTTTACAAAGAGTTGCATTTGCATGAAATGGAAAAAAAATAAATTTTAGCAATTATAAGGAACTATTTTTATGAAATGCAAAATCAGAAATATTTTTTATTAGGGATTCAGTGCTGTAACTTTCTATTTTCAAAATACCAGAGCAGGTGGGAATATTTGCAGGGTAGAAGTTCTGGGATTTAGTTAAATGCACTACTATCTAAAGGCAATTATTCAGCAACATGAAAAGTATAAATGTCTTTCCTGAGTAGTGTGACGTACACCTGTTTTTGGAGAGAATTGCTGCCATATTATTCGTACTGATTTGTGGGCTGGTTGTGAAGGTGAGCCTCAGGCTGGTGTGGTTAGTGGTTTTGTTTTCAAACCAAACTCAATTTGTTTAAATTCCTTTAAACAAAGACACAAATATTGCAGTACGAGTGGGAATGACTTTTATTGATGCTGCAAATCTTCATGAGAAGATGTCAGAAGGGGAAATCCAGCCTTCCCTGTGGAACAACTGGGCTTTGTGTCACCAGGAGCACAGTGAACCTCTTTGGGTCCTTTGTGGGACTCGTCTCTCTGAGATGGAGCAGTTCGAGCTGCTGAGTTGTTGACTCAGCCAACACTGGCACAAAAGGAGACCTATTTAATTCTCTGTGCTTGACATTTGGGAAAGTAAAGTTCTGAGAAGACCTGAAATATTTATATGATTTTAACTTCTTTTTTCCTGTGGAAAGGACAACTGCAAGTAGGCAGAAGAAAGCAGTGCTCTTACTTTCTTATATTCCAGAAGCAGAATTAATAGAAAGGTCATAGCATGGCTGTTCCAAGTATCTGTAGAAAGGAGATAATCAAAGGAGGTACAAGTACCCATTCAGCAGGAGGGGACTTTGCAAGAGATTTGATAGTGGTGGAGTTAATTTCCCTGGTGACCTAAGTGAGATAGTATAGTTTTATCTTTTTCAGAAAATTAAGGGTAAATTATCTGGTTCAATTACTCCCACTAACTACATTTAGATAAGCATTTTGTGTGTTTATTAAGTTGTTTATTTGTTATAATAATACTGGCGATCTAATAAAGATAAGAATTTAGATGGAAGTCAACAAACTTCCCATTATGCAGCTGGCTCATTTCAAGCAGTGAGAATAAATTAAATGATAAAATGCACTCTCTTGTTTGATTAAGAGACCAAAATTAGTCATTGTGGGAGAGAAATGTTTCAAATTGTAAGAAGAAGCTCCCGTTCTCTGTGCAAAGAGATAGACATACATGTGCAGTGAACGGTCTAACATTTCATTGCACTATTGTGTTATCTCTAAAGAGAGAGGTTTGGAAAGGGCACGTGTTTCATAAGCAAGACCATAGATGGCTTGTAAGGAAAGAAGCACAGTCCACCTTTAGGAAAGGATATTAGTTAGAATAGCTGTAGTGTTATACTGGGCAACAATTTACCTTACTGCAGCAAGATGTTGGGAATTTCACACAGTAGAAATGGGAGAATTTTCCACTCTGCTTTTGAATTCTGTATAGAGCAAATATGTGTTCATTACCCTGTATCTGTATGCACACACAGCGAACGCTGAAGCCTGACTGTCAGAGAGGAAGAGATTAGTCTGTGTCTGTTAAACAGTGAAGTCCTCTAAGTGCTTTCATATTCTCCTATCTTAAAAGCTCAGTCTGCCCTTGTATATGCAATCTGCAGCATGATGTATCATCAAAAGAAAAGTGACTGAGTTTGTGCATGCATGTGTAGTAATTGATTTTTTCCAAGGTACTTGCCTGGGTGCAGTATTGCATATTTTGAGGGCAAGATCAACTCATCAAATAGTGTTGAGGAATAAGCCACTGCAAATACAGTAGTGATAACAGGAGCACAGGTGGCAACTGGATTGGGAATGCAGACATTCTGAATCAGGGAATTGCCCATTCTAGGAAACCAAGATATTCTTCAGTGACGGAAAAGTCTGGGAAAACAATTGTGCCAGATACAAAAAGGCCTAGGTACTGGCCTTCGTCTTAAAACAAGTGGTGTCATGGCTATGAAGAATGAAAGACTGGCCTCACCAGAAAGCAGGCTTCTTATGGCCTTGCCTACTGCCTCTCTGGCAGGATCACCCACTGTGAGCCATCCACTGGGACCCATAATTGCAAACAGTAAAAATGCTCCATGAAGGTTTGACAGTTTAGGAAAATGCAAACATTTGCACTGAGCAGATGACAGATGAGAAGAAGCTGAGAGAGCTGGTTTTCTTCAGCCTGGAGAAGAGACAGCTAAAGAAACATGTATTTTCTGTCTTTCTCTCTGATATGGAGAAAATGAAGCTGGACTCTTTTTGTAGGTGTATGACAGAAGAACAAGAGGCAGTGGACTCAAATTGAAACAAGGCCCATTCCTCTGAAGAATGGGAATTCTTCATAAGGAAGTTGATTCAGCACTGGAACAGGTTGCCCAGAAAGACTGCAATCTCCATCCTTCGAGATACTAAAAATTCAGCTGGATGAGACCCTAGGAAATCCAGTCTAGCCTTGAAGTTAGCCCTGCTTTGAGCAGTGGTTGGACACAATGGCCTCTTGGTGTCCTTTCCAGCATAAACTACTCTATCATCTAAAAATAAATCAAAGAAAAAGGAAAAGGAAAGCAAGATAAAAAGCAAATGTAGAGCTCTTTACATGGCCAGCCAAATGGTATGCAAAAAGGGAGTACATTCATATCTATACTATATGGTCTTTGGGGCAATAATTCACTTTTCAGTTGGGGTTGGGAAGCATCAGTAGCAGTGGGATTCCTATTCTTGGCTAGGATGATTCTGAGCTGTAGCAACACAAATATCTGAAAAGAAAGATAAAAAAATTAAGAAGGATAAAGTTTAGCAAATATCTGACCTGTGGGATATCTGATAATAAGAACAGAGATTCCACCAAAGTTGTGCCCTTGGATGGAGAAGGAGGTAGGCTGACAAATCAAAAGATGTTGCTTTTTCAGAGACGTGGCCAATCATGTGATGAGTCTGTGACTGTCGGGGACAGAGAACAAATGTGCTGAGTGGACTGTGACAGGCAGTTTGGATGTCTCGTGATGTGATTTGACATCTTCTTTGTGATTTTGGTAGTGTAGGTGGCTTTGATCAAAGCATATGACCCTCCCATGCATCTTTAAAGGCAGTGTGCCTTGTCTCAACTAAAATTTGGTCACTTTTGGAGTAAGGGAATGCTTGTTGGGGAAACAAAAGTACAGCCAAGTATTATCCATCTCCCTACCAAACCGGTACCCTTGCCTGCAGAGAAGTGACAGATGGCTTACCATGCGTAGCCCTGTAATTCACAACCTGCTTTATGTGGACCTCCTGGCTATTGCTTTCTTCTCTCCCTCATTTCCATTTCCATTCCCACTCCCACCATCCCTTGGGCCTTTGCCATCACCCTCCCACTCTCTCCCCATTCCGATATCATCACCCCTCTCACAGCGCTGCCGCTGCTCTCTTCCTGCGCTTTCCTTGTGGACACAAGCCATACTGCAGGTTGTGGGGGGGATGTCAGCCCTGGAGAGGTAGGGGGAAGTAATCCTGTTATGGTTTGATGTGTGGATGTTTTTTTAACCCCAAAGCATTATTTTGTTTAAGTGTGGAGGGAGAGAGTGTGTGTAAAATGTTTGCTTCGTTTACAAAGGACACTCCATGGCAAGTTCCACTCAGCTCCTCAGCTGTGATTTATTTTGATTGTGGCAATGCAAAGCCCACCCGGCTGCATGTGTGCTGTCAGAGTGTTTGTGTACATTTTGGAGAAGGGAATCAGGGCTGGATAAATACAGAATCCTCCTGAACCTATATCTACCTATTAATTTTTTTTTTAAGTTCACTAAAACTTGCAAAATTCTTCCAGCATTTAGTTGCAGCAGAGGTCAGAAATACTAAAGATGAAGCACCAGAGGAATGAATCACATGTCACTTCTGGCACGTGGAAGGAAGGAGAAAGCAGATAGAAGGAAGTAAATTCTCTCCATCTCTTCTTGAACTTTCCCACCTAAGGGATATAGACCACGGACGTCACCAAGGTTCAAATGCAGACGTGTCCAAACTGAATTTCTTGAGATCCAATCACATTCAAATGTACCCAATTCCCACTCTTGAGCCCTTTTCACCTGCTTCTCTTAATTGCTTCAGTGGCTGTTACTGCAATCGTTGCCCGTGGTTGCTTACGAATGGCCTGGGTGGGTTGGCGTGCGTTTCTGGACAGGGATGTCAGCGCCTTTGAGTGGATGCTGGCACCAGCTGGTGAGTTTTGCCCCTTGGTTTCAGTGGAAAATGTGAAATTCGGAGGGAGCTGTGGCCCACTGCCACTCACAGGCTGTGAAGACAAGGGGTGTTGGGAAGGGACACGTGTCACCCGCAGAGGCTCAGACTGTAAAATAGGTTTGGGAAAAAGCGCAGCTTCACTTTTACTTTCTGCTCCCATTGTGGCACACACTGGGCAGAAACCTTTGGTCTTTTGAAAGCCTTCTGATTGCCTTTCTCCCTAAATAGCCCTGCATGGCAATAGAAACCGAGTGGCTGTGTTAACACAGGCCAGGAGGTTTGTGCAAGTTTTCCTTAAGTTGCAAAACATTTTAATTTTATGAACTTAGGGAATGCTGTAGTTGAAGACTTTAAAGTTTCTGGTCGCTCTTAAGATTAGGTATTGAGAATTCAAATGAAAACTAAGCTTTGAACCAAAACTCTGTACTAGTTGTTGTTTTTTTTTTCTTTTTCTTTTTTTGCAGATGTTGCCCAAAACTTACCCAACATGTAGCAGGCTTTATAAGTACCTTCCAGCCAAATATTCTACCAGTAATAACTAGAAACATGACCAGATATGCAAATGGTAAGTGTTGGTAATGATTTAAAGGCAAATACAGTTACAATGCGATTGCGGAGGGTAAGGAGTAAAAATCTGTCACAATTTATGTTGCTCCAGTTGCCAGGTTGCTACATTCTTTGGATTTTTAGATGAGGTCTGCAGATCAGCAGGAACTGTTCAAAATGGGTAAAGTTTCTTAACAATTTAGATTGGGGTAAAACTCAATCTTAATAAATTAAGCTGATCTTGAAAAAAAACCCAAACAACCACCCTGACATGAGTAACTAGCTTTACTTTCAGCTATTTTTAACTTTTCTTCTCAGGGAAGAACTTTATTTTAGTTAATGATTAAGTTTAAACCTGTTGCTATACAGAGAAAATAGCCTTTGTAGTATTTGTGATGTTTTGGGGGTGGGGTGGGATGGGATGATTTCCTTGCTTGGCTAATCATGAGAATGAATCACTTACAGATTTAGGGACCTTCCCTGGGGGAAAGTCTGGGCAAATTTTGCAGTGGAGATATATCTGGTGTGAAAAAGTTTCTCTCTGTTTTGCCGTGTGACACGATCTACTGATTCAGCCAGACTATTCCAACGAGGAAGATGTACTTACAGAGGGGTAAGACTTGCTAAATTGCCTGAAACTATTTCTTTAAAATGTATACCTAAAGGGAGGGAGAGAAGGAGAAAGTAACAAAGTCCAGTGGGGCTGGTAGAGAAGAAGAAATGTGTTACGGACGTGTTAAGTGAGACTAAGCAGGATGGGGAAGATCAGCCTGTGGTTTGAAGCAAAGGGCAAGCATTAAAAGGAAATGCTGCTGGAGAGTAGATGAGAAAGGGTGTTTGAAAGCAAGGAATTAGGCACCACAGAGTGCTGGTGCAGTAGAAGGCATTGCTCTCTGAATGCTTTTTACTGGAAAAGGACAATTTTGTTTTTAGGACAGTCATGGGTTCTGATCAGTCAATGACAACACAATATACACACGCAGAAAGCAGTGGAAAAACCATTTTGCATCCGGTTTGTAGAATTTGTTCCTGTTGAAATTTGATTCGAATGATGCTTCTTATTCTGGAAGATAAATGCTACAAGTAGGGTCTGGCTATCAAGGGTCTGGAGTTTCCAGGAGAAAAAGGAGAAGTTGATGCCACCAGAAAAATTTCAGGAACAATCTGTAGAAAATTTCTTCTTGATTAAAAAAAAAAATCCCAGAACTGTGTATCAACTGATTTGAAAAGGGCTGTATTTCAAGTTATGTATTTGCAGCAGAAATTGGGGATTAGCAGCTTTCAGTGGTACTGCAAAGACAGAGGTCTGTACCAGGGCTTGCAGTGTCTGACTACGTAAAATCACTGCCCACTGCTCTATAAAGGAAAAAGATAAAATGTGACTGGCAGTGCTTTTATGAGGCTAAATAATATTTTATTTTCCACTATATTTTCAGTATATGGCCCTAATACTTATCATACCCAACACTGCCATAATAATGTGATTCCTTTTCTGCAAGTTGATCAGAAGGAACTGGTAAGAACTTTTAGTGTGTGTACATTAAGGGACCAAATGTGTCTTTTTTGGTCAATGTTTTGTCTCAGATAGGTTCCTTGTAATTTCTATTTGCTATTTAGTTGTGAACTACAAAACATCTTCATATTTGTTTCTCAGGTTCAGTCAGTTTTTAAAATGAAATAGTTCCCAGGCATTAGATATTCTATCAAGTAACAATACTTTTTTTTAAGAAAAAAAGAATTTAAAAGGTCTATTTTGAAAGAATATCTATGCAGATTAAACTTTATAAATATATTTAAATGGCAGCAAAGGTAAGAATTTCAGCTGCACTTCTTAGTAACTCTTTAGTAGCTGAATTGAAAGTGATTCTATACCAGAAACTGTTTATTGAAATATATGACATAAGCATCCTTTTTGAACAGCGGGAGGGATTCATCTCCAGAAATGTTTGCCAGGACTGTGCATGCGTTGAGATTTGTCACAGAAGAGATCAATAAGTGGACACTGCTTGAAAAGTAAATCACCTGGGGAGAGCCAGCGGATTGTCATTGTAGTGGAAGTATCTCACTAGAAAGAGGTATCTGTCCCTGTTCATTAGAAAGGAAAATGAAGAGGGACGGAGGGAATGAGGAGGGTGGATTGACTAATATAAAGAATAACTGTGGGGGGTTAACTCTTCCTGTTTGTGCTGTCAGAACTCGTGCTTTGAGTTAATTGATGTCTTTGGGGACCCCAGAAGGAGGTAACAAATTGTCTCCTCGTTGTACTGAATTCACTGACTCGACAAAGTGCTCTGTTCAAACACAGAGGGAAAACATTAAAAGGAACTAAAAATATATACCTGCACTTGTATCAAATGCTCTTTATTAGGATTTGAGGAAATGTTGAGAGTAGGGAAATGTTGAAAATGGCTCATAATATTCCAAGGAGTTATGTAGGAATACAGTAAAGAGAAAGAGAATAAACCCAGCCAATAAACAAACAGTGAGACCCCCTACTCAAAGCCTGTTTAAAAACAACAGGGCTTGTTCAATTAATTTCAGCAGGCTTGGGCTTGGGATCTAAATGGGCAGGAGGGGAAAAGACTTCTTACATCTGATGAATAAACATCTTCCATTCTAGACAGTAAACCTGTAGCAAATACATAGAAGAGGTCTTCTAAAAATACAGCAGATCAAATTTTCACTTTATCTTGCTGCTATATTTTGTTGCCACTAGGGAAAGCAGATCAGAAAGAAGGCAGTGCAGTGTGTACTGGCAGAAAGGAATGGAAGTCATGTCTGTGAAATTTAACTTATTGGAAGTAATAGAGATCATCAATTTTATCTAGATTTTTCAAATAAATTAATTTTTTAAATGGTAGATATTCATACTTTCTCTGGAGTTTGTGTGTGTGAAACTGCACATGTAATAAAACACTTTATGGCTGCTGGGCAGTAAAATTTCTCTAGTCTTACACAAACTTAGTGTTTGGTGAAATACAGCCTGTGGAGAACAGGAAATCCCAAAGACACGTGTGATTTTACAGCCTTAGAACGGTGTTTTGTAGATGGCTTAACAAAGGCTAATAAATGAAACTAAATCTCAGGTTCTCCAGACATTGTCCAAAAGGTAAGATAGCTTTCTGAAACCTGAACATCACAGGAAAAATACTGTTCTTCAACAGTAACTTTCTTAGCCACGACTCTGCCTGTGTTTTCCCTACATTCTTTGGGCTCTCCTGTATGCCTTTCCCAGCTTCTTCAACGCGCCAGGCAAGGCTCTGATTGACAATGGCTTCATTCACTCCACAGCCCCTGGAGGAGGTTCACCCTGTGCAAGAAGAAAAGAGGATCTAACTCTGATGAAATTATGCTTAAATACCTCCAAGGTGCTTGTGGTCCAGCAGGTCTCTTCTAGCACCTGCTGTCTTTAAGCCTAGATCATAATTCAGGCACACTGTGCTGTCTGTGCCTGTTAAGTTTTAAGTGTTTGGGTTTTTGCTATCTTATTATGGGAAGCATATCAATAACAAACAGCTCCTCTGCTTGTGACCATAATAAGAATTCCACATGGAAATTAATTTTTGAATGCTATTTTAATGAATAGCTAGCTATACTCTGCCTTAATGCTTTTGTCTTTATTTGAATTCTTGAATTTCTAATAAAAGTAGAAGGATTACTTCTTTCATTTTATATTTGAGAACCTGATGCCATTCAGCGGATTAGACACAAAAGTTTTACCTGGAAAATGGAGAACAAATTTGACGGTCTTATTTTTTCCCCTCATACACATACAAAGTAAAAGCGGCAGTTATCCTGTGTGGTTGCTGTTACTGACACCGCCACAGAATAAAGCCTTTGCATGAATTCACCTTGCAAAAGTCATTACAAGAGAGAGTGTGTGTGTATAGACTATTGGACACAAGGACTTTATCTGAGCACTGCTGATAAACTGATATTGCATTTCTTGCTCCTGCTTTCTCTGAAGAGCTCTAATAGATCTGTACAATCGCTAGGGAATAAAAACATCAGATAAACACTTCTTAGTATACATCTTAAATCTCTCCCTAATTGACCACAGTTCAGTACTAGATTAATTAGATGTCTGTCCAAAAAAGAATCAAATATCCATTCAAAGCCTCAAGTGGTTAAAACAGATCTAGAGGTTGTCAACCTGCAAATGTTCCCATTCACAGAAGGTGATGTGAGATGTTGTCTGGTTTCCTTTTGCCTTTTCCAGGAACTGGTTCCCCCTGGCAAGCAGCTGCTATGTCCTCTCTCTTTGTTGTCACTGCTGTCAGATTATTGTAAAGACAGATATTTGTATCACTGTGGTCTTTTTTCTACCAACTCAGAAAACACTATAATTTGCTTCACTGTTCAACATTTTGTGTGGTTTTGGATGACTGTAATGGTAGAGGAAGAGAGACAGGAATGACTTCTTGTGGGAAGCAAGGTTAAAATGAGCAAGACCTGGTTTTGGTGGAATATGTCTGGCATGGCAGAGAAATGAATAAGAGGCTCTGGTGACAGTTGTTTTGCAAGATAAAATTGAGGACATGGTAAGGTACAAAGCAAAACATTCTAGATCTTGCCTTATGCTTGTTGTCTACCTCTCTGCACTACTGTAAGAGGATGCCTGACTGTAGGGGCTGTTAGATTGTCCTAAGTTTGTCAGCGTTTTCACAAGCTTTGCCCCAAGACAAACTTCCCAACAAGCAAGCAGGAAGTAAAGAAGTCCTCACCCTCTAGATGATAAGCCGTGTTGTCTTGAAGGCTTACTTTACATCCTTAATTACTAATTGCATGCATTTGAATGATTCTCTGGGAGTTCATTGCACATGCTCTGCTTATAATTCTTCTAGACATCTTTATAAAACTATTATCCTGTAACATTCAGGTGTGGTTTCCAGTAGTGAAACATGACTGACGTCTGTCACACATGATTTGTTCTCTTCTCTCTGAAAACATACCTGTGTCTTGCACTGTAAACTACTTTCAATCAAACAACTCTCATCAAAGTTATTTTAAAAGGGAATTTATCTCTCTTGCACAGGGATAGACTGATTATTAATGCAACCAGCGATGATATTTTTGTAATGCCTGGAGGCTGTTTGACCTATGAGCAATTGTTGGCCTTGCTGTAGCTGATGGGTGGGCTAGCTTTTGGATTGAGTAGAAATGCCAAACTATTTGATGAACTGGACTGTTTTAAACAGGAGAAGCTGATGTACAAGGTTCACACCAGCCATAGAAGTACATGAATTGCACTAGAGAGGTAGTCTTTGGGGCAGGTTTACTGTTATTCCCTTCACTAAACTATGAATGTGCACAGTACAAAGGTGTGTTTTATGGGAATCAATCTGCATTTTACTTATCTTCTCAGTGTTCAAGAGAAGATTTTTGATGGGACTGATTGAACGTGCAGGGGCTGTGAACTTTATTGGTAGAGCTATGCACAGAATTGAAATAGAAAGCCAAGAGAAGGTCAAGGAACAGGAATGGTATTGCTGCACAGGGAAACACAGAGCTCTGAGAAAGCAAATTCAGGAAATGATGCTGCAGGAATGGTGAGGAAGAGTTTACCTATTGGACAGCAAAGAGCTCAAGGTCCAGCAGTTGAATGTGCCTAGGCTTAAGTTGACCAGCAGCGTTGTTAAATGGAAACAGATGCCAACGACCAGTTCTATCTATGCAGCACTCAGATAATCCTCCTCTGGGCTACAAAAAGAATAGGTGTTCATAGTTTTTTGGTTTATGCTTCTCTAGCACCCCTGTCTTTCGGTCCAAATCATGGTTGCCATATATATTTTGCATAACTGTGTGTTCTGTCAAGGCCTGTGACCTTGCTGCTCTCCAGTCTGCTGAGCCCTTAGTGAAGAGACATTTAGACCAGCAAAGAAACAGATCACTTCCGTCGCAGAGCAACAAGTGCACATGGAATTGCCATCCCTGTAGATATTTAGAAGACAGGTGAATGTGTTGCTGAGTGACAGGGTTTTGTGATGGTTTTTGTCTGTGTTAGATTGATGATTGAACTCGATGATCTGAAAGGTCCCTCCCAACCTAGAAAATGCTGTGATTCTATAAAAGGAGCACAGAAAAGGGGAAAAAAAACAACTGTAAGGTGACTTGTACAAATAGAGAAAATTAAGCTGACAGTGACTGGTGTCTTGCCTAAGAGTTAAAGGTTCTGGTCAGGAGCATGAAGATCTCCCTCTGAAGTCTTCACCAGTCTTGTGCCTGAAAATAAGGTAAATAAGGTTCTAATTACTTTCTAAATACAGTTATCGTGAGAAAGTTAACTGAGATCTTCAAAAGTGATTGATAAGCTGAAGTTCCTTGGCTATTAAATACTAAAATTAAGATACCTTAAAGCGTCTTCATGTCAGTAGAATACAGAACACAGTGGAACTGCAAATTAATGTTTATTTCATATTATATTTTTTACTATTTATTGAAATATGCTTTAGAAATAATCAGGTGAAAGTTGTGTGTGCCTCTGGAAGTAGATGACTTTGTAGCAGCCTGTGAACAGAGGAAACATTGCTCATCTTACAGGTTAGAAGCTGTGGTTGTATCTGTGCTTTCTGAATTAATGAAAGCCACAGAGGCAGGTGGAACATCCTGTGGCAGGTGGAACATCCTGTGGCAGTTGGGACTAACAAGGATGGTCCCCAACACAGGAAAATATGCATTGAAATATGGGGCTGGCATTCCCTTTTTGCCTTACTGCGTGGCCTAATAGTACATTCTTAAGCGTAAGTAAATGACATGAATAGTCAAACCTATTCCTTGGAGTATGGCCTGTTGGAATACTGCACAGATTCACCCATCACACTGCCTGCTTGTTGGGTTGTTAGAGAATCTTCGTGGGTAAATCTCACTTGCAGGATTGGAGCCTTTAAAGATTAGTTAGCTCCTTACTTTTTTTTTTTTTTTTTTTGACAAAAGACATCCGTCAGAGTTGGTTAATGGTTATTTAGCTCCTCCAGTTGATCCATCATTTTTATTTCTTCTATATGTGTGTGGCTGATGGTGTTTCTCCATTATTCTCATTAGATAAAGTGCAAAGGAAGAAAATCATCAAGCTCTTTTTAATCCATTTTCCTTACCTGGTTTGTACTTGGGTGATGCATGTTCATTGTCTAGTGATCAGCCTACTTCAGACGTACCAGATAATTTCTCACTAATTTACTGACACGGGAGTTGCTTTATTCTTTAGCTTTCTTGTTTATGTCTGCAATTTCTTTCACAGATTTTATGCACTAAGGTTTGCTCCCTTTTATTAGAGTCACTTAGCCTGCTAAAGGGACACAAATTAAAGTAAAAATGTGAAGCTGATGAATATGTGAATATTGTTGCTAGGCATTACCCTTAATATTACTGTATATGAAAGGGGGGAGATGAGGTGAATAGGATACAGAGGTACTTTGAACTCATTAAACTACTGTGCAAGACTTCAAGGGTCAAATAGTTGTAGCTTGCGGCTGTTAATTTTTGTTCCTTGAGGGAAGCTTTATGCACAAGCACAAAGACACTGTGGTCTTGGAGTACTGTAATTGCAGATCTGTTGACAGTATTTTAAAACCTTGAAGGTTATTCATGCTGGCTTGCTCACCTGCAGTAAGTTCTAAAGTCCTAAGAGCGAGTGGAACTAAAGTAGTAATCAAAGCAGCGTTTTGTAGACATGAAGCATTTTAATTCTCTGAAATAGTTCGTTCAATAAGCTTTTCCTACTAGTGATTTTATTTACTCAGTGGCTGGGATCTAAGCACTGAAGATGGAAGAGTGGCTTTGTGAGCAACATGATTTTCCTTTGGTCTATGGCTTTCCGCAGTGCTGGTGAGGGGCTGCAGTGCCTCTGCAGTGTGAAAGTAGGAGCAAACTTAGCCTTGGTATCTCACTGGTTTTACACATATTTAAGGGCTTTTGTTAGTTCATCTGTTGTGTGTTTCAGGGTGGTGTTGTCACTGTGTTCCTACACCATAATTTGCTCGAGCACTGCTACTTTATCATAGAAGAAACTGCAAGGTTTAGCGATCCACTGCACCACCACTTCCATTTCCTCATTACAAAAATTGACCTTCTTGCTGTTGTTTGAAAGGGCTCAGACCACTGTCATTCAGACTTCAAGACTGGTGAGCAGTAATAATAGTATAGGAAGTAGGAGCAATAGTTAAAGCAGCCTGGCTTTGTGCTCCCTTCCTGGAATCCATTTTGAATTTCACAGTACAGGCAGCGGGTGTTCTTTGCTACCTCCAGCGTGCATTGTGTTTTGATGTAATCCCCTACTTGTCATTAAATCATTTAAATGTATTAAGGCAACACACTGCAGGAACATTTGCCATGTTTCTTTTGCTTTGTGGGTGATTTTCCTCAACCTGTTTCAACATCCCAGAAACAGCACAGCTCTATTTAAAAAAAAAATAAAAAAATAATAAAAAAAGTCTTTGATACTTGTTTAAAACAAACTGAGAAGATTGCAAATTGACCTACGAAGTCTCTTCCCACATATGCCATGCACCCTGCTGCAGGATACTCCCATGCCTGGGTGGCCCAGTCTGCAGCTGCTGGTGATGTGAATGTGGACTCTGGTGCAAACCTCAGAGAGCTTGGCCGTGATTTTGGGTGAGTAGCTCAGGTATGACTGTAGTGTTCTCAGTGCAGACATGGCACATGGACCTGACTGAAACTGCCCCCTGATATTGTGCATATGCCAGGAAAACACTTATATGGGATTAAGGGAATGAATACTCTGCCCACTGCAGGACAGCAACATCAAATACAGATAGTACAATATTGCATGTGCAGAGATAGTCCCTGTCTTGTGAAAGCAGGAGTTTTTGCAGGTTTTGGGGAACAAAAATCAAAGATTTTCCGCAGAATAAAGTTCAAAATATTTTTGAAACAAGTAGGATGAAACAGAATAAAGGAGAAACAAGGAGATGATGATCCGTATGATTTGATCAAATTGCCGAAGGGTGGGGATTGCTTTAAGAACCTCTTGTTTTTTCCTCTCTTTTCCTCCTCCTCCCCCCTCCCCTCCTCTTTGATATCTCTACCCTTCTTCCACACGTGCCTAGGAAAGGAGTCATGGCTGAAGGAAATCTGGGATAGCCAATGCCCCCATAGCTAGCAGAAAGTGTAGCAGACTTTTTTCCATACATGCTAAATGTGTGCCTGTTCGTAGATGACAAGTAGGAAATCAAAAGAATTTTGGATGTTTTTAACTGTGTTAATCTATTGGGTTTTTTTTAAAGCCTCATTTTTCTCACCTGAAAGTTACTTAACACTGCACAGTGATTCATAATAAACCAGTTTAACTAACATTATTTCCTTTGGCAAACGTCTTACTGAAACCTCTGATTAAATACTGTAAAATACTGTACTGTAAATACTCCATAAATTGTTCAATAAATTCAAGAGCGATTACATGTTCATTTGTGGTATAGCTAGCAGAAAGTGTGTTTCATTATGGCTGAAAGATCATATTCTCCAACATGTTTCTCAAAATACTGTTTTGATAGTCTAGAATCCCTTCTGCACATTCTTAAAATTCTGCAGGGACAAACACCATCCTAATAAATAAAATAAATAAAATAAATAAAAACAAGGCCCTGGATCTTGCAGCTCTGGGAGTTAGATGAATTAAGGATCCAAATCTAGTTCAAATTTCATTACATGGTTGCTGTCTTACAATAGGTTAAAACAAATAAAAAAACCCCAAAACTCAAACCCAACATTCAAACCATTCGTTAACTTTGTGACGGGAAGTGTCAGGCTCTCTCTGTAGTCTGGGGCTGAGCCTGGTGGCCAAAGTCTCCAGACTTTATTTTCTCACTGTTTAGACACAGACACTGTAAATTGGGTTTGGGATAACATGGTTTCTCAGAAAATCACTTATGTGAAGCAGATATTTAGTAAGAATTTTGGATTTGTGATGAATGTAAGCATGTACTCTCATGATTCCATGACTGTGGACCTTTGCTGCTGGGCAAATATGAATTCTTGAAATATTGGAGGCTTGTGTTCATTTCAGTAAATACTCAGACATTTTCCGAAGTAACCCTAAAGCTGTAACATGACACATCCTAGAATGCTAGAAAGGTGCTTTTATTCAGAAAACTTTGAGGAATGTGTATTACTTTTTACCTATTTATTTGAACTGTCACATGGCTCACAGCGTGACAATCATCTAGCAGTAGTTGCTATACCTGCATGTTTTATCCCCTCTTTTCCCATCCCTTCCACATTGCAAGTTCCAGGGACAGTCTCTCAGTCTACTCCTACCTCTTATCCTGTCCGTCCCTCTACCAAAGCAGAGGCAATCTGACCAAGGGCCTTCACCCATGGAGGTGAAAGTTCAAAATATTTTGCTTCTCTGTGGTATTGTTTTTTAGAAGCTTTGAGATAACTCTCTATGGAGCAGGGTAACATACGGTGCTGAGCTGCCTGGACTAGCTGGATGCTCTTAAGGCTGGACTGGAATCTCTTATTTGATTACTCAGAATAAAGAAGGAAACTTGCATTCCCTAGAAAAAATAAAGTAAATTATCATGTAAGTAGTGCAAACCCATGGAATTATTTTAATGTAAATAATGTGGGTTTAGTATCATTTAAGGTGAAGTACCAGAATCTTTGTGCTGTGTCTTAAAAAAGCTAGAATAGGTAATATTTGCTAAATGAAGCCAGTTGAATAGGTAAAGGATATGATTTCCAAATCTGAAAAATTAACCTGATTCCATAATTCTCTTTCCGTGCTTTTTTTTTTTTTTTTTTTTCCCTTTTGGATTTTTCAAATAATCACCAGAATTTAGAGAAACCACCAATGAACCCAGAAAATGTCACACACTTGAGCCTGATTAAGTATTCACCTGGAACCCAGACCAGAAACTACTGGGTCTTGCTTATAGTATTATTGATTGCCGACTTTAGACACTCAAATTCTTAAGACAGTCCTCCAAGGAGGATTATATATAAGGATATATAAGTCAATCTTCCAAAATATCGATAAACTTAAAATATAGTAAAGGTATTTTGAACTTGCTTTCTGGTATAGAAGCTCATAGTTTGTAGTCCAATAATGCTTTCAAATTTTCTCCACAAATGCGAGAACTAAAAATTGCTTTCTGAATCCAAAAGCTGGCTTTTTTTGAGAAATCATTTAACTTTAAGAGCTGAAGTTCAAAGAATTACTAGAGAAATCCAAGAGAGAAATCTTTTGAGGGGTATTACTGTTATTCTCTTTAGAAATGTTGATATTCAGTTAAGGAGCAAACCTGATTCTTTGTGATTATTTTACTGAGTTGCTATCTAAAACAGCCTAGAAGCAATGCAGTGGTTGAAAATTATTTGTGCAATTACTTGACAAGTTCAGACTAATAAGGAACAGATTTTTTGCTAATGTGTTGCTCCATTGTTAGTGGGTATTTACAGTCATTTTTTTTCCATTGAAGGTTACCCTGTTTCAAATACTTCCGAAAGGAGCAACACTGGCAGAATTTACATTTTGTCACCTGACAAGTTTGTCAGCATCAAGGGTCTTGCCTGTGGGACCTGACATGAATGTGAGAATATTATCCAGTGAGGATTGTGAACTCTGTTGAACTGATCTACTACCTCTATTAGCTCTTGTTGAATCCCAAATTCAGCATATCAGCTACAGAGAAGGCAGCTGGCTTTTGCTGGTTGCTGAGTATATGCAACATTTATCTACATTTTTTGTCTTCACACTGGGCTGGAATATCAAGAAATGAATGAAGGAAAGGTAAGAAAAAGTGGGGGGAAAACTGTCACTCTGAATTAATCAATCATGCATTAAATTTGTATACTTTGTCCTTTTACTGCATCCTCTACTATGGCTAATGCTTGGCTAGAATGGAGGTTGCACATGTCTCAATATTTCGTGTTGAGTTGAAAGCCTGTGGAAGTCACCCATGTGCTTTATTGGGAGGTGTTGTTCCTTTTCTGTTAACTGGGAAGAAACTAGGAAGCACTGGTGCAAAGTTAGGTGCTTTCAAGCTGTTCATAGCCAGGTGTAAATCTACACGAAGGTGGGTTTTTTTTCTTGCTATTCTCTTTCTATTGCTTGATCTTCTCCCCTGCAAGATAGCTACCAAGTAGTCACATTTTAAGTGAGAACCTCCCCTTCTTCTGATTTTACAAAGAAAAGGAATGACATTTTAAACTGCAGCATATTTTATGCCTATGAATCAGGCCAACTTCTGACCTGATGTTAGAGAATGTCATTCCCATGAAGTTAGCGATGCCAAATGTACTTCCTCTCTACCTGAATTTGGCTCATTTTGATATCGAGCCTCTTCGGTAGAGGGAAGCGGTATCTTTTCTTCTTCCCTGAGAAATTAATCATTTTTCCCCACTTGTAAGAAGGTCCCCTTGTGCAGTTATTTACTTTGGAGAACTGGGTGAGAACACGGCAAATGCAGTCAGCAGCAAATGTGTTCACATTTCACTACAAAGAACATATGAACTCTTTGCACCTGACACTTTACACAATATGCTCTCTGGCTTTAAGAAAACATTATTTCATGTTCTTACTCTAATCAGCCTTGTCTGCCAGCTCAGAGAACAGCGAGGTTCATTGTTATATGCAGCTGTCATTTGTTCCATCTCCTTGCTCTTTCTGACTTCAATATCTTTGTGGTATTTAGTGAAAGTAATTTTCAGTTAGAAATCTTCTGCCCTTTCAGTAAGTGCAAGTATAGCACTTCATCAATGGCCAAAGAATTCCAAGCTATCTGGGATGTATCAGGACAGTTGATAAAACCTCACAGAGCAACCTATGATAGTACATCCCATCATAAATAAAAAAAAAGCAGAAAGGGCCTTTGTCAGTGTTTATCTGTAGCGCTTTTATTCTTTGCCCTTGATTTCCTCTTCAGAAAATTGATGCACCCTTAAATTGAAGCAGGAGGCTTGACAGGTGATGGTTAGTGTGATAACTGCTCAGATTTCATCAGCCAGTGTTTTTCTGGTGGTGCAATTGTAGGAACTTTCAGCTAGATTACCTGTCATCCACTACATCAGATAAAAGAGGGAGAGTTGAAAGATGCAGTTTTGCCACTGTACCTTGTAGGAAATGAAAAGTGTGGGTGAGGTAACAGTAGCTGAAAAGAAGTACAATTATTTTCTAATCAGGCTATTCCGTCAAGAATGTCACTGCTGAAATTGGCAATCATTGGGCAGAATCCATTGTTGAATTTGCATTGTTAAACTCATAGAAACCCTAAAAGAAATAGTCAGTCTCACTGTAGGTAGTAGCTCAAGCACTACTTTTGACTATCCATTTAATTCTTCTGTATATTGAAAGCAAGGTACAATCTATAGTTAGACATGAAAAACGTTCCTATTTTGAGTGTATTTCAATATTCTGATTTCACTCTACTTATTCTGATGTTAGTTTTGTCTGACCTTGTGATAGCTCAATTACTTTGTAAAAAGTTTTACTTGTTTTTTTATTCATCTAGAAAACATTTTTTGTTTAAAAAATAATGCATTTTACCAGTACCAAGTATGAAATTTATATACTTTTGCCCACACTTCTGTATTCTGAATGAACTTGGTCTGTTTTCTCAGTGCATTAAAATGTTATATGCACAAAGACAACCTGAGTTAAGTTTAACTTAATTGTGCTTTATAAATTTTATATTTTTAAGTTCCTGTACTGACCTCATTCTGTGCTTTAGGAATTACTTTCCGGCACTGAATTTCCTAAATATAGACCAACTTCATTATGTTCTGTGTTATCTATGCTTTGATTTCTCTTAGTTATCCTCCCTAATCTTTTATCCTAGGTACCTGAGGTCTATTGTGAGTTTTCCTGAAAATGATGACATGCACAAACTCCAAAAAAAGAATAAAATAAAAACATAACCACTGGTTTGTTAAGTAGCACTACTCCCTGTACTGTAGTTGAAGGTCTGTCAGTAATTCTATTATAAATGCTTATTTTTCTAAGGCTTATGCAGTTTAGCTCTGAAAATTCTCTCTGGGGTGAGACTTGGCAGCTGAAGGTTCAGCATGTGACCATGGCTATTTGTTGCTATTGTTTTACCAAATATTCTCAATTTGTTAAAAGATTTATTGTCAAAGTTATAAGTAGAAAGCAATTCTGGGATGAGCAGAAGATTAAATCTGCAGTTTTGTAATATTTTGCTTCTGGCTTTGTTAACAATTCTGTGCTCCACAACGATTCTGAGAGAGATATTTTTTAATTTCTTCTTTGTAGATGGGTAACCGAGGACACTGAGAGATCAAATGGATTGGATTGGCAAAAAGCATCAGCAGGAAGATGTCATGTTTTCCCCTAGGTTCTTTGCCTTTGTCACTATTGTAACCTCCAAACATTTTCTGTAAAGGAATGTTGACCCAATGCAATGCTGTTCAAGCTGGAAACCATTAAAAATACTATTCATAAAAGAGGGGATGGTATTTTTTGCATATCCAGAGCTGAAATCTGCACATTTTAATTTTCAGTGTAATGAATGAAGTGCCACAGCTTCCTTTTATGTAATGATAAAGGAATTTTCAGAGAATTGTTGTAGTTTCTGGCTCTTGCAGAAATCTTCTCATGCAATCACTTTCCAATCATGTCCAGTCTGATGGTGCAGTCCATATACAGAATGGGAATTCTTCAGAAGCAATGACAATAATCTGGATTTCAGGTTTGTACTGCAAAAGGATTGTGATAAAAACTAGGAGAGGACTCAGAGGTCAGAGGAAAAAAGTTAAAGGCGTGGAAAGTCTGCTTGAAAGAGACAAAGAATGAGATTTGTAGAGTCAAGTCTGTCTATTGAAGAAGAGATAAGGAGGTTACATCCATAAATTTGTGTAAGAAGAAGATAATTTTATTAACAGGATGCTATAAACAACTTTACAACAACTTGTTATAAAGAGATTTCATGATTTCTGTCATTCAGTTGTTGTGGCTGGCAGGCCACTCTCCAGCACTGCCCACCTTGTCCCTCAAACAGAAGGTGACCATTCCCTCGCAGAGTCAAGAGGGCAGAGATCTCTCCTCACAGCACACAGTGCTTTGGTAGACCAATGTAGCAGCACTTCACACCAATAAACTCTGAATGGGGAACAAACATGTGCCTTCTCTGTCCATCTGTGCTCCCAAGGCAATGGTCCCTGGCAGAGGAGTGGGAGATCCAACCAGGGTTGGTGACCTCCAGCAGTGGGGATGGAGGGAGGGATTGCTGCAGGTACCTACCTGTGGCACACACGCACTGCAGGTGGTAACCTGCTCAGCCACCACACGGTATCTGACAGGAACCATAAATGAAAGCCCATCAACAAACTTTAATTGTATGAAAGGTACCTGTTTTTAATGGAAGTAATTAGCTGGTCATTTTTTCCCACCGGGCCTTGTATTGAGCTCTCTGATTCTGGAAGATCAAAAATTGATCTTAAAAAAAAAAAAAAAAGAAAAAAAAAAGACAGATGTAGGCTGTAAATTTACTTAGTATGCCAAGTGCAGGAAAGCATAGAAGATGTTCTTATTAATTTCTCCTATTTTGCTCCATGAGACAACAGAGGTGGCAGTTGGATCCATGTTATCCTTGCCTAAAGGAGAAGAGATCTTTCTTTTTCCACACATCCTTGGTATTTTTTAGACCAGAAGTAGTCAAGAGCAGGTATAACAGCTGTCATAACAGACAACGAGCCATGTTTTTCCTATACTTCTGAGATTGCGAGTAATTTTGCATTCATTTGGAAGAATAATAATATTTTGGTGGGTTTATTTGCTGGTTACCTGTGTGTCAGATTAGCACATCCTGATGTCTGGTTCAGTAGGAAAATGTCATCAAAATAAGAATATTGCCCAATTTTTCTTTTTACTGAAGTCTCTTTTCAGCTCCCTTGAAACAGAAGGGGACAATAAAAGGTGGATGTAGACTATGTAGGGGGTTAAAAACCATATACATGAAATTGCACATATAGTTATTAATAATAATTACACTTGTGGGACTATGAAGAGATCTAGGAGCTGGTTGAATCAGGCTGTGGATGCTTGCTTTTCCACCAGCAAAATGAGAAAATGCCTCCAGCATCGAGTGGCTTGATACCCTGCGATATGCACAGCTTTCCATAGGGTTTTACTGCAAAGACACAGTACAGCTACAGTAACACATCCTGTTTTTGTCAAGCTGCTTATTTAGATGCCTAACTCTGAGTGAAGCAAAAGACCAAAAAGATAAATAGATGGCAGAGGGGAAAGAGCAGCTAGAGGCAAAATTGTTTGTCTGAGTTTATGAAGCAGGACACTGACTGACCTAACTTTTTGACTCACAGTTTATCACTCTGATCATATCAGGCATTGTACCTTTCCGTCGATAAAGTCCCTGTTGATTAACAATATATATCAAATAATTGGTTAAAATTACTTCATTCAGCCTTTTTTCCCTTGATGAAATCACCTTTCAAATGAGATACATGGTATAAAAGAGAGATTTTCTAAGGGTGGTAGTAGGTTTTACAAGATAAAAAACCCCATGCATGAACAGAAGTAACTAGATAAAAGATAAAACAATAACAATAGGGTGAGTAGCTTACAGGGATTCAAACAAGGCACTGCTGTGCTGCACAGCAGCACAGCAGAGCTCTTGCTGAAAGAAGAACAGACTGAAATGCCTCCTGTTTTGCATCAATACAGTGCAGCAGTATGTACTTATACATGCCATTAATTTCTACAAGCTTTTTGGCCCCCCCAAAATCCAAATGTTAGAATTAGCCATCTACTCACCCTGTCCGTAAATCGAAAAGTGGCTGAAATGATTAGGCTTGATCTGCAGCCATATTCCACTGGAAGGTCTGTTAGCTTGCAAAGGCTCTCAGAGCCCATTAACTACAGAGTTCTCTTCCCAAGAAGGATATTCTTAGCTGCCATTTCTGTGCCTCATATTTTTACTAGTTTGGTCTTCAAATAAGGTATCATTAGGTAGAGTTGAGTAGCTGTGTATTTTCACACTGATACACAGAAAAAATATCAAACAAGTGCAAACTCATTGTCTACTATACTGGTGATAATGCATGGAGAGGGCAGAAACGGCATAGCACTTTCATTTTAATTGGAAGCTTGAGTATTGAAAAAACATAAAATCCATTAGTATGTATTCTATTCTGAAAAAAAATATATAACTGATGGTGTTAACAATTTTTCTCAAGCAGAATATTCACTGGACAATGTTTTTCTATACTTGATTGAACTGCAGGGTTTGCATGCCCAATGGGAAGAAAAACAGACTGCTTCAGTGTTTGAAGCAGGGATTCAGTAAGTAACCAAGAAAGAAAATACGGGACATACCATGAAGTTTTGGGTTTGAAAAGTCATTGTTGGTTACTGGCTTCTCATCCACATCTTACTTGACCTTTTCATTCACTGGTAATACTAATGCAGTGTTGTCAATCATATACTGACTGCTTTCCTGTACACATTGTTGGGTATAAAAACTTACTCAGTTATACCAAATTCCGCATATAACTACAAAATCAGAGCTAAAGACCGGGACATCTGAAATAGACTTATAATCAGATATTGTCATTTGGTTAAATGCTGATGAATTTCAATAACTTGACCCCACTTATTTTCAACAGAGTAGACTGCGTTCCCCAAACTGAGTTCAAATCTCTTTGAAGATGTCAGGTTACGGTACAAGACAATTCAATAATTGTCAAAAGTTCATTTGAAGCCTTTTCTTAATTGAAGTTATCACAAAACAGTTTTTGCTGAGGGCTAGAAGTCTCTGCCATTGCTCTGTGGCTGACAAAGTAGGCTCTATTGTCTGAATTGTTATAGCCAAGTCTTCAGTAGTCATTTGCAAATAATTATGCGCATGTATATTTTCTATACAGAAAACTATCTTTTGTACGTGGATGACTATTTGGCTTTAGAGATAGCATTTTTAGTACCTATACTTGTGGTGTAATAAGAATTTTGTGCCGTTACAGTTGATGTCTAAGTTTGGAGGCTTGTTTAAAAATAGCTGAAAACGTGATCCTAAGATGCTGGTATTGCTCTGTACATGAGGCTGACTTTTTGTGGAAGGAAGAACATCCTCCTGCAATTCAGTATAGGAGAATCCCATCTCACATCTGTCATCTAGCCTGGAGTCCCCTTTGCAATATTTTTTAAAAAATAATAATAAAAATATATAAATATATCAATTAATATTTTATATACATATATATGTATATATATTTACCAGCAATTCAGTCACTTAGTAGATAGAGACAGATACATGACTTCCTAAATTCTGTTCAAGATTTTGCATCAATGACTTGAGAAAGGACAACAGGAAGTCTGTGGGCTTGGTTGGTTGGTTGGTTGGTTAAATTTTTGTTATTTATAGCAGAGCTATGTTTGTTTTGAACAGTGAGAGGACTTTGCTGGATAGTCCTGTTACCTCTTTTCTTAAGCTATTTGTTTAAAATTTTGTTTTATTGATATTTTATTAAGAAACTGGTAACTCAGCACCCAAATGGTTATATTATTGGCATTCTGAATCTGTACAGATTCTGTGAAGAAAGGGCAGTTTGTAGATCCTCTATAGTGTATTAACCATAAGCATGAATTTCTGTTCACAGTAATAATTGTAGCTAAAGAGCCTGTGCAGTCCTTGAGGAGATTTTACACATGATTTTGCAGTCATACCATACCATATAGTCATACCATTGCCATACCAAATTCTTAGACATCCTTTGGAGGAAACTTTTTATACATTTCCTGAAGTAGGGATTGACAAGATGGGCTGTAATTGGCTTCAGTGTTTAACAAAGCTGCACATAAAGAAAGTCCTTGAGCAACTTGTATCCCGTATGTCCCATTTACATGGCAAAATCCTGGAGGCTGGTCATTGAAAAATTGCTGCTCTCTCCATGCAGATACACAAATGCGGTTAGGAAAGTAGCACAACATGTCAGCAAGGCCCTGTTATATGTTTTTACTGAAGATGAGCAAACAACTTTCCCTTTTCCAGACCTCAGCTGGTTCCCAGGGTGTCTTTGTTCCCACATACTATCCAGTGATTCTGGTGGAGGGTGTGGAGCCAGCTTGGGGGTGTCTGTACACAGGCAGTAGACACCCTAAATATAAGACAAGAAACAACAGATGGCTCCAAACAGATGGGGGAACCTAAGTAACAATTAGATGCTATTGATCAGTATGATGACCGTTCTCACGACATAGTGACATTTCCTAGGGTTTTGTCAGATCTGCTTTAAATGGGGTTCAAACTTTCACTGCTTCTTTTAGACTGCTGTTCCGGTGGCAAATTTGGCAGGGTGAGGATGGAAGGAAGGGTTAGATATATTTTGGCCTTATCCTGAGTGCTGGAAAGAGTACAGCGCCTTTTTTTTTGATGTCATGAAGTGGAACCACAACAGGGTACACAGCCCTGGTCATGGCTCTTGTGAAAGTGGGCTGGCAAAAACCAGCAGCAAAATAGGCTACTGCCTAGGGGTGAATCAGATGTTACCGGCCACAAAATCAATACCTTCATCCCATCCAATCTTCCAAAAAGCTGTGGGAGAAACAAGTCCAGTTCCTGTTTTTCTGCTGACAAGGTTGAATTAAACCCAGGTAGCTAACAAGGCTGGGAAGAGGACTTGAGTAGAACCATAGATGCAAATACATTGGTCTTCTTGCTATTCAGTGGTGATTTTATTTTCTCTATCTCTCTCATTCATCATAGTTACAGTCTTGATAGTACTAGGTTTATTTCTTCATCATTGGTGTTTGTAAACCTCACTTATTTGTAGACTTCTGTCTTGTTGGTACCTTAGTTATCTCTTATGTGTATGTAGTGTGTATGTACGTGTATGTGTGTGTAGACATATTTTTTCTCTGAAAATCAATTTTCTCAGTGTTCAGATATTTTTGCTGTTCTTCCATACTTCAGAACTCATTGTCTCATGATTTTTTTTTCTGCTAATGTAGTGGCCACAACAGTTCAACACCATGGCTGGTTGCAGACCTCTAAAATCTTTCGAGTTTCTTTCCCTATTTTTTTAAAGGCTCAAAAGCGTCCCATGAATAAAAGGAAGAATAAGGGCCCCCTCCCCCGACCACCTGCAGTTAGAAAAGAGAAATCCATTCTGTTCCTATTACCATTGTGAAAAAGGCTAAGCAGTTCCTGAAACGGGTGTCACTGCTCACAGTCAGGTGTAGAACACGGCGGTGAATGGATGGCAGGCCCAGGCCAGCACACCAGTTCCTCTCCCATGTTCATCAGTGCTGCAGAAAGGGCTGACTCCCTGCTCTGTGAAGCTGCTGCATGGGCAGCACAAAACAGGCCCGGGTTTCCTTTTTTTCTTCTGCCATTTTGCATTGCCAATTAATGTCTGACTCTGTCATTGAATATTCATGCTTTGGATTGTTTTTCAACAAATGTGTTGGGAATTGTGTCTTTCCAGTCCAAACCTCATTTTGTTACAGTATTTCCGCCTATGCTTTTAATCTCTCAGGGTGCCTTTGTATTATTTGTCTTTGTTCTTACTGGTACTTTCAGCTCCTCCTAAATTACTATTGTTAGCTCATTATGATAGCGAATTCATTAAGACCATTACTTCTTTCAGATTATCACCGAAGATGTTAAGCAAGACAAAGCTATTCTCTCTACATGGGTAAACCTCCTGGAACACCTCTCATCAATGCAGCACACTGCCTTTTCCTTGTAATCACTTTCCAACACACCAAATCGTCTTTTTCTCCAAGTTTATATAAATCAATTTTCAAACCTAAATGCTGTGAGATGCAGCTTCAAGGCTCTAATGAAATCCACATAGGTTGGCTGCATTCTTTGTGTCCCACTGCCAGCAGCTCCATCCAACAAACATGTATGTGTTAGCTGAAGGGATTCCTCAAGTGAATGAAGTTAAACATGTACTTGCAGGACTAAAACCTTATTGGGCTTTTTAATTTTCAGTTTTTTTAAAGAAGATCCATTTAGCTTGGGAAAAAAGTGCTCTCAATGAACCTGAGTCAAAGGTTTCAGATCCTCTAGATATCTAGTGATTTTATTAAAGTTTCTTAACGTTGGACATTATTTTATTTAGGTTAGATTTTTATTGTTCAGATCACTCTTCCCCACTGCACCGTTCCTGTAATTTTGGTTCCATATCATTTAAGTATCATTCAAAACAAAATCATCAGGTCTGCACTGAGTAGTAAATTCTCATAATAACCAAGGATATGTGGTTCCTCTTAGCTGGTTCAAAAATTTCAGAATTTCACAGATAATTTCTTTCAAGCCCTATATTACTATTTGGGTAAGGGTTTCCCTTATTCTAAAAGAGTAATTTTTCTTTTAAATAAACTTCCTTAACAATTATCTTACCAGATCATCATTCATTTGGAATCATTGATTTTGTATCCTTCTTTATTTCTGTCTCCACTGAATGTTTGTGAAAGCTTTTAGTATTGTGCTTGACTCTTTGGCCATTCCCTCTTCATTGAAGGTCCTAATATATCTCAGTATTATGGCACAGTTGCTACCTGCTGGTTTAAGGTAGCTTTTGTCATGGACTAATGTTTTTTAGCAACTTTCTTTATAGCATTTCTCTTAGATATTCTTCAGCCCCACCCCCTCCTTTATTTAAGAGAACTTGATATTTGGCAAAATTTCTTAACCCAGTTCCTGATTCCCCAAAATACTGCCAGCTTTCCCAGAGCAATTAAGACAAGAACAACATCGTTCAAGCTTAGGATGGGAGGATCTGGGAAAGGACAATCCTTTGCCTCAGCCTTGTCTCGAAAGACTCTCCCATTGTTTGCTGCTCGCTTTTACTCTTACTCTCTCTATTCTGCATCACTTGGTAAAGGGTAGATCACAAACACAGCACACATGCATGAGATCAGCATTTGGACTTTGGTCCTTACAAGGTGTTTAAATGGAAACAGTGCTGGGTTTTACAGATATATGTCCACGGGCATCTTTTCCAGGCTTGATGGCTTTAGTACCTTGTGACCTTCAGGCCCAACTGATCTCACTGGGAACTGTTACAGCAGTGTTAGGATGCTGCTATTACAAGGGCAACATATTCTTTTCAGTTCTATGCTCTTTCCCACACCATTATGATTTACAAGTTATGCCATCTTTGCTCAAACTTTTCTAGCAGTCTATAAAATATTAGATCACTTGATTTTCTCATGGTTAAAAAATTAACAAAAAACTGCAGAGACCAAAGCATTATAAAGAAATTGTGTTAGATGTTGGTACTTTATCTTAATTCCAGAAGCAAAATACAAGACACTTTGCTTTCTGTAAATTGATCTAGATCCACCCATTTACCTCTGAATCCGGTCTATTGAAATTCAGATGCAAGACTAAAAATGTCACATACTCTTCTCTTGGCCTCCTAAGTAATATAAGTAATAAGTCTATATGAATCTATATAACCTGTGGATACATTTAATCTGAATTTTCTATCAAGCATCCAATCTTTTATGAACAGAAGGGAGACCACATCATTTTAACACAGTATATTGTGTTTTTATAATTTTCTTGTAAATAAAATAAACTCTAGCTCAAAGATAAGTTATTTAAGCTTTACTCCATAGTCAGAAAGTAGATCTATATGTTTTATTATTGATGTAACTTGAGAGATACATGTTAAACCTTTTGTTTAAAGTACATTTAGAATTAAACAGGCCATATTTAAAGTAAATTATCTAAATAGATTTTGGAAGGAGAAAGGAGTCTGTTCATTTTAACATACCTTCAGAAATATTTTACTTCTTGATGATGACAGCAGCTCTTACTGACAACTATTAATACATTATAAACACCCCATCAGAGTTATATAAAAACATGTCAGTTTTAAAGAGAACATCTTTGACAGCAAATTTTCTGATTGTGAAACAGCTGTGCCTCCAGTACAATGCATTAAGTAGTTTATTCCTTTTAGATAGTTAAATTGTGCATGAAATGTTGCTGGCGCAAGGGCTCCAAATCTGGCCTGATTAGCGAACATCTGTTACATTGGAAAAATTCATGTCTACCCTAATTAGCTGTCAGGCTGATGTACATCAGCCCTGATGGTGAGGGATCCTGTGCTGTTTAAGTCAAACAGGTTTCTCTCCTATCCCATCACCTGCCCTTTCAAATCTCTTCCTCTGGTGTGTTGCTGTAATTAGAGACTGTTGGAAATACAATAGAGCAGGTTATGGTCAGTTATAGTCCCATCTGTGCAATTTTTTTATTCCCACAAAACTTATACGAACTGACATAAAGCAATCCTAGGAGTTAGGCTAAGAGGTCTATGTGGTTTTTTAATCCCAATCCACTCAGTAAATCTGAAGACTTTTCATTCTCCTAAAGCCAATGCTTTGTGGTGATTGAAAGAAAATTGATAAGGGGCTGACAAATTTGTCTTTTTAATTTTTATTTTTAAATAAGTGTGTTTCAGGGTTGAGCATGAAGTGTGGCAAGGAATTCAAGAAATCACATGAAAACAGTCTTCCCTGCTAATGATACTAGTCTAGGCAAACAGTTCAGGATCTGTTTAGTGGAACGAGTAATACTGGATGCAGTACATTTCATATATGTAAAGGCGTGTGTGTGTATGTATATATATATATATATATATTTAAATTTCCATACTAAATGGCTATCCTTTAACTTGGTCTTCCAACAATCTTGAATACGTTTGAAGGCATTTGTTCATTTGTTTGTAATGATATGTTATTTTATTTTGTATAGGTAGAGAGAATTTACCACTATTAACGTAGAAACATTATTCCTTAAGGGTGTCCTAAGTTTCTTTGTTTTATACTACAGTCCTATAATAGAGGTACCAGCTAAATAGGGTAAATCAGTTCCTCAGATGGCATAAGTTATTGTCACTCTGTTAGAGAAGGTACACAGGCTTAACATTAACTAACAAATCTAGTCCTATTCAATGAAAACAAATTGGTGTTTTGATTACTATCTTTTCCCTGTCTCCCAGCAGTAAGGACTAAAGCCAAACTGAGAAACCCGTATTTGTTAAACTAATTTCTTTGGCTTCTTCAGTTCACACTTGCCAAAATATAGTTCAGTTCTTTGTCAAAGGTCATGGTTTTCTTGATCCTAAAATGGTTTTAAGCATGTACAAGCGAAGTATTAAAATGTGTAATAGACTAATTAGTGGCACAGTAATTCAACCTCATTCATATAATTTCAGATTAGGATCTAATCCTTTAATTTCAATTGTAAATTTGTGGACCATTAGCTGAGTGGCAACTGGTTCCATAGGGATTCTTTTAAAATATTATAAAAGAAATTATTTCCCAGATTAAGGCGTCTTCATTATTACGTAGCCCTGTCCAGGGATCTGAAAGGTGAAAATTTAACGTCACATAATTTCTGACCAGCCATCCCTTAAGGGACAGACTTGTATCATCTCCACTCCTTCCTGTATCCTCCAGAAAGAAAAGCAGCATCTCTGCTGGTTTCTAATGAAAGAATTCATGTGGAGATCTTCAGTGTGATTTTGCTGGCAGTACACACCTCTACCAAAGAGCTCCTGCAGTAGTTCTGCTTCTCTCTCCCTCCGGGGCTTGTTGAAAGCCTGGAAGAGAGACTGTGATGTGAGAATATCCTTTCCAGAATCATCTTTGCCCACTTTCAGACTTACTGTTCTCAGCTCTCAGTTTACAGAAAAAGATGACTGTATTTACACATCATTTGAGAAAATAGTTTCTCCTGGAAAGCAGTAGCAAGTCTGATTTTGAAGAACTGCTATGAGTAAATTAAAATTTTCAATTCTTCATCCAGCTTGCTATAGCTACCAGGGTGACTACTATGGACTCTGTACTCACTCTTCAGCTTGTGCCAGTTTAAAATGGGTTCCAGGTATTTGCTTCAGGTGTTGTTTCAAATGTTGTTGCAGTGGCATCTCACTGAATTTTAAATTACTACTGAACATCGACTTTCACATTAAATGGTGTCTATAACAGCAATTATGATAGGATGCTTCAAAGCATAACTGAGATGCAGTTAAAGCTGGTTCAACTTTTGAATTTATAGCTAAGGAAAGATTAATTGCTTTGCAGAAGTTATAGTGAATATAATATATAATGAAAAATGCTTCTCCTTTTAACCTGCTATACACGTTAGATATATATATATATATTTGTGGTGGTCAGTATTGCTGTTCCATTGAAATATTAGAACAGAACACTCTGTAATTAAAAGGGATGATCCAACTGATAAATTCAATGTATGTGATAAAGGGAGGCAAGTAAAAGTGGTATTTGTTCATGTGCAGTGGTACCGATCAGCCAGGGATGGTGAAGCAGCAAGTGGAAGAGTCATCAGGGTGTGATTTTTGTTTAGATATTAAATACAGTTAGGATTTCCCAGTAGTGTTCCCTTAGCTGAAGGTGGCACTTTATTGTCCTTAATGTTACAGATTTGGCGATGAGACACGTTGAAGAATCTCAAAGTTTTTGGAGCCAGGATGGTGAGGCACAAGTAGGATGGGAAAAGGTGGAAAAAAAAAAAAAAGAAAAAGAAAAAGATAGTGCTGAGATTGTCAAATGTTGTGGTGATGCCAGATTGTATGGATGGGAGAAAGGCAGGGAAGGAAAATATTGTAAAAGGCAAACAAATAGGAAAGGAAAAGACTGGGAAGAGAAACAGAGGAGCCTTGCTTCAAAGTAGAAGTAGATTGGAATTAAAGTACTGTAGAACTGCAGTTGTATGTGTAACCTTGATGAGGGATGGGCACTGAGGGAAGCCTGTAAAAGGAAAGTTCAACTGAAAGGTTTTTGGAATAGCAGCAGAACCCTGTGAGTAGTTTAAATGGGTATTTCTCACGTTGTCCTTATCTGCAGCTTATTGTTCTATGGAAATCGGTGGCATTGCATGCAATTTTAGCTGTAATACTTAATTTGTTTTGTTTTCATCAAAATATTATGCAAATTGTAGTCAAAATCTAGCAAATGTCTTGTGGGATGTTTCAAACACTAGCTAGGTATTTCTAATATTTGCACTTGCGTCATGTTTAACCAAGCAGCTAATGCCATTCAGAGCTGTGTATAGCAGCCTCCTTCCTTTTGATAGAGACAACAAAAGATTGTTAAGCATTTTTCACTGGAGGTTTGGTGAAATGTTTTCTTTCTTATCAGTTCCCTAGTGCTACCAGTCCTTAACAGCTGACTGATGCTGTTCCAGGCCAGCCATTTAAGTGAATATAAGCTGTGTAGTAGTTACAGATCTGCTGCGGCTCAGTATGCAAGGTGGTAATGGTCCTGTCAACTGAATAGCAATGCCCAGAGTAGTTTGCTGCATCAGGCATTCCTGCCTGCATGCACGATGTAAAAAAGATGACTCTGGAAGCTAACAACACTTGGCTTCTAGAGCCATCAGTGTACACTTATGGAGCTGTGAAAAAACACAAAACCAAACCCCAAAAATAATGGTAAAAGTGTTCTAGCAAGGTCTTAGATGTCTGAACTTCTACTGACCTGAACAGCTTTTCAATCAGATAATAATGGTGACACTTTTTCTCTTACTAAAGTTTTGTGATCAAACATCTGACAAAGGAGGCGCGTCATTTTCAGGGTGTGATGTCAGAGAAGAAGTTGTTACTCTCCTGTGTGATGCCAGAGAAAGGCATTACTGCTTTATTTGGGGCTGCAGTTCACTAAAAAAGAATAAATCATTAAAAATATTCTGTAAGTCAATTCTCCCTCACAATCTGACAAATTTATATCTGTCTTTAACCTGGGAGCTGTTACATTAGATATCAGTTACTTCAAAAGACATATTTCATGCATAAAGGCATCCTGCGTTCTGCACCAACACCTGAGGGTGTACCTGCAGTTATCTTTCGAGGCCTTCTTCCCTAAACCAAGCCATACTCACTTGTGCATCATCATGCAGCTAACACGTTTCGATATAAATCTTGGGTATAATATGCATTGGAAAAGAACAGATCGATAGTTGAGTTTTATCAGTTTGGCTCCAATTCCCTGAAATGTAAAGTTTTTTAGAACGTCATAACAAGTAAAGCACATACTCAAGTGCAAAACAGATTTGTTGGAAGAAGAGTTGAAAAAAATGAAATGCAACTTTTGGGTTGACATAATCCAGGTTAAATCTAAAAAAGAAAAATACTTACTTTTGTAAAATGAGAGGCTATTTTATCACTCAGAGAATGTCACATCAATTGTAAAGCCATCAGCCTCAAGGCTTGTTGGTGATTGCTTCATATTTACTGTTAGTCCAGCAATGGAGATGGTACTTTTACAGTCTTTGGACAGACTAGTGAGTGTGACATTTAAAGTGTTGATTTTTGCAGCACTTATGTTAATTGTTGTAATTTTCCTGATGAACCACCATTCTGGTTCCCTGATGCAGCCAAGATAGTTTTACATTTTCTATGCAGGCCTCTTTGCCATTTGGTCTGTGTAGTGTCAGCTTCGAGTGCTACTGAAAGCAGACAAAATTGCAAGCAAATTGCATCAGATTGCCAACATTGTGAAAAGGTAAATTGCTTGCAAATCTATTTAAACCACTGCCCTATTTTCATCAGCTTCAGTACTTGGTATTCATGATTGCTTAATTGGCGACCTTTCCTATTGTGTAGTGCTTTATGGTGTAATGGAAAGCGATCTTTACCAAACCAATTACCCTTTTTTTCTCAGCACTACATTATTGCTGTGATTGCAACTGCCAGTCCTTTGTAAATGAACTTTCTGATTTCAATGATGTTTTTAAAATGTAAGATAGAAAAAAGTGGCATTCATATTGTGTGATGTTCTATTTTGAAGCCTCTTTGTAGTCACCATTGTCTGGGAAAATGGACTGAAGGGTTACACAGTACCTACAAATATCCATGTAACTATTATTAATATTATCATAATGTCTCCCTTTGTACAGCAGCTCAATTAGGAAAGGATAGGAGAAATATTTTGTCACCCTGTCAAGTGCACAGGAAGTGCTTTTGATGCCTCTTTTTTTGACACATACATTATCTTCACTAATAATACGAGATTCCTTTTTAAGACATGGAAATAAATATACAAAATCTTAGCTGCTATGATAATTCAAATCACTATGCATTTACAAAATGTATTTTTAGACAGTCTTAGCTTTTCTAGACATTCAGGCATAAAATATTTTGAAATACTGTGGGCAGTATAAATAAAGGTAAATGTAAACCTTTCCTTGCACTGCAACAGGGATGCCAGCTATTTGTCTTGTAAATACAAATGTAGTGAAAGAAAAATATAATTCACAAGCTGCATATTATCTAGTTTGGTTTCAGCAATAATAGGATGCAAATGCTTGAACATGTTCCTGTGCAGAAAATAAAATTGAATTCTATAAAAATGACCATTCTCATTTATTTTTATAATGCAGAATAAAAAAAAAAAATACAGGATTCCAAGAGTTTAGTTTGTGTATTTATTTATGTGATTTAGGAAATTATATCGTTACTCATAAGTGGCGACACGGAAAGGGCTCTACAAGTAATTTAGTCATTCCCTAATACGGTACTGTAAGTGCAAATGGATGCATCATTCTACCCCCTACAGTTAAGAATTATGTTGTAACGACAAAAAATTGAAAGGATTTGTTTTACTCTTTGTCCTCTCTTTTCTTTTACCAATTAAAAAAAAAGATCTTCTGACCAAGCTTTCTGATGATTTTAGCACTTTCGATGCAGTGTAATGATTTATTTACAGCTGTGCTCAAGTAAAGCAAAGTGCTTTTATGTTTTGTTGAGGTTTTTTATTTGTATAAGACAAATACCACCAAAATCTGCTGTATGGCAGTGTGATTCTGTTTCAAAACATATGAACTGAGAGATTTGGAATTTCTCCTCTTGTCATACTTAGGTTTGTAGCATATGTTTAGGTTTATCAGGTGTAGCTTGTTACCCCTCAACTTACTCTGGGAGAGTGGTACAGGCACCCCTGGGTGCTGACGTGAAGAATTATGGCATCACCTCAGCATGGTGTTCCCTTCTTCAAGAAGTGACACGATGACGTGGCCACAGCAAAGAAGTGGGTGATCAAACCTCGTGTGGCTGGTTTGCAGAAGAGTATCCATAGCTGAAGAAAGCTGGTGTTGATGGAGCCAAAAGGTGAGGCGGGGAGTTTGAATTTAGTGCAGCAAGAATAGTGTCACTACAAAGAGAGGCCATGGGTTTGGGATGGGGCAATAAAGGTCCAGTAAAGCACCAAAATAATGAAAATGGTGGCAAGATTTGGATAGGCAGATCAGTGAGATGAAGGACAGAGAGGAATCCAAATCAAGTCTTAGGTTATCAGAGTTAGCTGAAGGGTTTTGAGAGTTACTGTGTGTTGATAGGGAATGAGAGAAAATTCAAGGAGTTTGCTACAGAGACTCTTTATTGGTCGTGAAACGCTGTCTGTGGAGGTGAAGAAGTTTCATGGCCTGAAATGGACTCTGTCTCCGTATTGTAAAGTGGAAAATTCCAGAGTGTAAAGTTGATGAGCAGAAACAAGGAAGTACTGTGTAAAACTTGCCCACAGTTCCCTGGTAGCAATTAGTTCTTTGTTGAATAATGTTCTTTAAGACTTCATTGTCGCATTGATTTCAGCTTTGACTCTTTTGCCTTCGGTGCTATAAATGGAATAACATTAACATAGTCACTGCAAGTAAATATTGTGATCCGGGACTTCGCTGTTGTCCTGAATACACCTTTAAATGAATACATTTATTGGTGAACTACCAGCGACCTCTGCCCCACTGCACTGATGTGTTTGCATATGTTTATTAAAAATCCTATCCACAAATACTTCTGGTTACTTTGTCTCCTTTATTACACATAAAGATTGCAAAATAAATATAAAATTAGCAGATGGCATCTTGCCACTAGGATACATGTGACTTGCAAAGTAAGAGCAAATAAACGCATTCAAAAAGCAATACATACTATACCATCTTCTTAACCATTCCATGGAGGAATGTCATTGAGAATTGCCGAGTTTATAAATGAAGGCATCGCTTTTTAAAGAACCTGTGTACATGTATGTACAGAATATGTATCTCTGGATTATGGGATGTGTGACAATGAGCAGGATTTTGGCAACATAACCTCTGTGATGAATGTTTCTGAGCTGGGCTCAGCAGACACTGGCTTGGAATTGTACCCATCTTTGTATGTTTACTTCCCAAAAAGTTAAGTGGGGCATCACTGCAGTTTGAGTCAAGTGTGGATGACAGGAATCAATTAACATCTTGAGAATTTTTCTTGCAATGCTACTCAGAATAAATACGCCAAGATTAATACTACAGAGAGTACCTGTATGCTATTTTTATAAATCAATGTTATTTTTTATATAAATATACAATTTTTACCAGTTATTTCATGCAAACAGAAGCTTCTTTAGAGCTTGGTTGATATGGAGTCTGGAGGGACTTTGTTTTCCTACATAAAACTTAATCTTTAAAAAGACAACCACTCTATAAATTCTGTCATGCCATCAGCAGCTTGGTAAAACTTTGGTTAATTAAAAAATTGGGGACTGTTAGAAATTCCATTCAGCTGCAGATTAGAGGCTGGTGATAAGCATTGAGGCATTGCTTCGTACGTCTCTTTTAAGTTTGTAAAGCTCTTTGATATCCCTTGGAATAAAAATGATACATAGATATAAGATATCATTTATACTAACTTATAATTCCCATAGCAATATGTAATCTCTCATGAACTTTATCAGTGTGACACGACAGCAAATTCTATCACAAAATTTCCACATGTTCCTCTAAATGAAAAGAGGGTGTTCCTTTGTGACAATATTTGGTTTTATTCCCTCACATTTATGCCCTAGACTAAATTATAGTATTTTGTTTGCAATTTTTTTGTCATATCATGTTAGCCTAATATACCACTAATACCATTTTAATACAGAAATGTTAGTACTCCTACTCATCGGATGATACAGTACCTTATCACATTAGCCTGCTATGACTTTTTCTTGTGGTATCAGTTACTACTCTATAATTACATTCCTACCTTATTTTCAGTCTGTTAGACACCACAGTTGTCCACACTTCTGCATCTGAGACCCTACATAAACTCCCTGTTGTGAAGTTTTACAGCCGAAGAGGTAGCTTTGGTTTAGCTAGCAAACTCCAGTAGTGCATTTGCAGGTAACTGTGAGTCTGGTCTACTACAGCTATGCCTGAAAAGCGAACTTTTTTGTTTCTAATGTAGAAAAAAGAGGAAAGGAAAAATATGCCTAGTGTAAAACAGGAAAAAGATAAACAGAAACTGTGCTCGCACCAGCAATGCCAGGGGAACTGGAGTTTCTGCTGTAAATGAAAGAGGAAACCTGCTTCAAAAGCCATAGAAGAAACTCTTTGGTTTCCCTACTGTTCATTTGGTCCTCTCATATTCTATTTCCCTATTCAAATAGACATACAAACTTTCAAAGAAAAAGGCAAAGCGAGGAAAAATCCCTATGGCTGTGTTGGCATCTTAAAGGCTGCAGCTCCCCTGCAAGTGGCTCTCTAACGATGCTCCCTTCCATGGAAGGAAATGGGGAGAGATTTGCTGTCCTAGACCAGTCAGCCTCTCATGGCCGTCCTGGCCAAACTGATGAAAACATTTGTTTCTCACTCCATTTTTTACTTTTCACCTTAACTCTGACATAAATCTTATGCCTTGGTTTAACAAAAACAATCACAGAATCACAGAATTGTCATGGTTGGAAAGGACCTCTGGGATCACTGATTCCAACCATGATAAGAAACTTGATGCAGCAAGTTGATGAAATGATGACTTGTGCAGTTGCCTGGGCCGCTCATGTACTCTATTTGAGTCTTACAGCCAGATTATTTCCCATCTCTGCATACTGTCCTTGTTTCCAGCAGGGCCAGGGTTGA
>VXBW01000698.1:783-72270 GCA_013400375.1 Thinocorus orbignyianus | reverse complement strand
TTCTATGAATCTATGATTCTGTTACCCATCTTTTCTAAGAGAGTGTGCCTGGCTTAGCAAGGCTTTAAAAATGCAAGAAATTCTGGCATGAATTTCCATAATGGAAGTGGCAAATGCACTCTTAATAGTGGTTTTTCTGAGCTGCAAGCAGTAGATACATTCTACTAGTACCTTGACAATCTTACTGCCTCCAGCAGATGTCATTTGTGATGCTGGCATCACGATAATGTAAACCAGAAGAAAGTCCCCCCCAGAGTGACAGATACAAGCATTTTCTTATCATCTACATTGGTCCCTTGCCTTGTCTGCGGGAGTTAACCTGGCCCAAGGCTTGTCAGCACGACGGTCGTAATCCGGAGAGTCTGTGACCTCCACGTACTCGTTAAATCGAAGGATTCTTCTTGCTTGAAGTTCAGCCACTGTAGGCCTCAGGCTGAGCTGGAAGCGGGAGGCAGAAAATAGTACATTTAATAAGATGAAATAAAATAAAAGAAAAGCTAAGGGTATGATGTAATCTCAAGAGAACTTTAATGGTATTTCTAAATAGGGTCACTTTCAGGTGTCTAAAAAAAGGCACCATCCTGGGAGCACTGCACAGGAATGGGGAAGCAGCACAACCTAATTTCTTCAATTATAAAAATAGTTTTTGTTGGGCAGGTCATAGAGAATCGTGACAGTTATCCCTGGAATATTAATTGTGACTTTGCAACTGCCACATCACTCACCCCACTAGGCAAATGGCAGTAGGTCCATTTGCATTAACGATTACAGAGTCTGGTGTGCTCAACTATAATGTTGAAAATAAGCAGGATCTGGAGGTGCCATCCTAAATAAATACATTGATTTTGAACACCTGGAAGTCATTATGATGCCAAATTGTATCATTTCACACAATATTCACTTTAATTAACTAAGGAGGACCTTAATAGGAAACTGTATCTTTGTGGAGAAGGGCAGACTAGGGCTAGATATGAGAACTCCCCCATCCTCTCCCAGAACAAGCTCCCAAAGGCAGGGCAGCAGATCCATAATTGCTTTATTTCCAGGGGACATGAGTGCAATCCCACCTGCAGCGGCCAAGACCACTGACGAGGTTAGAAGACGAGTGAAGGGCTTTCTTAGGGCCCATGCTGCTTTGCTGCTCTAGGTAAGAGCGAACTGAACATATGTGACACCAGTGGTCATGCCCACAAACAAGTGTCATTTCTCTCCCAGGCTTATACACACAAATATTAAGCATAGCCAGACTCCATGTGTTTTTCCAGCTATGGGAAACCAGACAGGATGGAGCTTCCCCAAGTTTGGACTTGGCTTGTACGGCTTTTTCAACAGACTTCTAATCTGATGGGCGTTTGCAATAATGTATATGCACAGATTTTTAGAATCTTACAAAAAACAATCCTATGGACCCAAATACACAAGACAAGAAACACATCATCACCTTTCTACTGAGTCTACGTTTTATTTCTCTTTTGGCTTCCTGTTCTTCTTCTTCATTCTTTTCTGTTTTTAGGAGGGATAAAAACGAGAGAATATTTAAGTATTATAACTGCACATACTGCATTTCTCTTGGTTGAAAGCTTCAGGGCTTCAACTCCTGGCTCACGTTGCCTCATATTTTTAGGTGATCCTGCATATGTTGTCTACTTTTTGGAATTTTTCTGCTCTCATTTCTTTTCCTTACCCTCATTTTCCCCAATTTTTGTCACCACTGTGGGTCAGGAACACAGCAAAGAGGAGGCAGCACCTGTCATTTCTTTTCTGTGTAACAGCAAATAGGAAATGCCCCGAAAGAGCTGCCTAATGTTTCAATGACTTGTCCCAACATCAAAATCACTCTTCCTTTTACTTCCAATGTGCCACCTGTTGACTTTTGAGTCTAATTACTCATAAGGGTAAAGAAAAAGGTTTGCTCTGAATATCTGAATCAGTTGAGTGTCCTCTCCTGCTACAAGGAGTTAAGGACAATTGGTTTCGCTGTCAGCTGTCACTGCAAACTGGGTTTGCTACTTTTTTTTCCTGATTTTATAACGTTGGCATATGATTCAGTACTCAAGCCCTCTTGGTTAAGGGCCACTGGTGAGATCAAATGAAGGAGTGCAGCAGAAAATGACACCTGCATTTTTTTGAGTGTATTTGGGCATGAGATTGAAATGTGCTTTTAACAAATTTCGCTGCTAACTAAACTTGGTTTCTTGAGTGTCAGTGAAAATCACACCTACAAAGGTGTGTTCATATGGCCTCAGCAGTTTTTTTTTTTAACTGAGATACATTCTGAAGAATATTACTTGCCCTTTCAGTCCACCTCTGATGGTTATGTGCAAACTTAACTGTTGTGACTGAAATACCCCACCTAGAGACATCCATAAAATTCTGATCCTGTTTTATTTCTGGTTAGGGGTTATGGACTACTAGGTTGGATCTAGTGTTGATGGTGATTTCTCTGAGATACTGAAATGTGAATTTGTGGCTTATTAACAGCTTTTCTCTTAAATGGTGAAGAAATGAGTGGTCTGTTTCCATAGGGAAGCTATAAACTGACTAAAGCTGAAGAACGGAGAGTTAAAGACTGATCAACATTTTAAATTTTTTTATGAATATATCTATCAATAAACAAGTTGAGTGCATTTAAGGACTTATGACTTCAACTGAGAACTATTTTTATAACATCTTCAACTAACAAAATCAAAAGCCTTCTAGCTGTTTTGGGACAGGTAGATCTTCAGCAGCCTTTTGTTTAGACACATAGTCCTTGCAATCAATAACCATACTAACCGAGGTAATTAAACGCAAACTATTACTTTGGTTTCCATTTACCTGGGAATCATTTGGCATAAAAAAATTTGTCCCTTCATGAAATGAATTGCTGAAGTCTCAGAAATTCTCCACCAGCAGACACAGCAGGAAAAGCACAGCTGGATATGCACGTCACTGTGCTGCTTTTTCCTTAGCTTACTTTATAAAATACTTTCTTCATTATTCATACCTTGACATTTCTTTGCTATCTAAACCACTGTATCAGTCCTAAGATGCAGCAATAAGACGCTTGATGTAAGAAACAGCAGCTACACTGCTTAATTTGTAGCTCAAGGAACAACTACCAACAAGACCTGAAATACTGTTTTTCTAAAGTTTGGAAGAAGATACAATAACTCGTTGAGCTGGACCTTTAGATCAAATGTTTGCTGCCTATCCCAAGCTGTGAAGCTACCTCCCCGTGGGCTTTGGACCACAGGATGGAGTGCAGATGACTTCAGGAAGGGATGGCTGGCCATGGGAATCCACCAAGAAATGGGAGATGAGCAAGGGCATCATCTTAGCTGCTGAGCTAGTCCAGGCAGGTCCTGGAGCAGGCCATCAAGAAGAGCTGGAATCCCACCTTTTGGAGGACAGCTCCCAAGAGGGGGCATCAGGAACTTACTTCACTCCTGGGCAAAGCAGGTGGGGATCAAAGCCATAGGGAACGGAGAGTCTTCTGCGTGAGAGGTCAGGGGGCAAGATGTGGTTTAACACTTTCAAGAATAAAGGAATAAAACTCAGGCACTAAAGGAAGGGGACTGAAATCTGGTGGCTGCTGCTAATATATTGAATCTGCTCTTCGACAAACGGCCCTCCATTTATGGCTTTTAGGTACATTTGACTTGTACCTAAAGCACCTATCTCCCACCTCCAGCCTGCTGGGCAGTGTGTTGCTTTAAGCCCAGTGCTACAGAAACGCTGCCCTGATGCAAATTCCTACTAACACTAACACCTACAACATATTTTTGGTCTTCTAAGGTAAAAGTTTTGAAAGTTGCCATAGTGAGTTAAGAAGATGTGTGCTGCTAAAAATAATGGGTCTGATGCGCCTGCTTCCTTCAGGTGGTGTAGAAAATTCAAGCCAGAAAGCCATGTTTTAGCTGCAGGTACTGAACTGAATTGCTTGCCCCAAGAGGAACACATTCATGCACAGGAACACTCTTCTGACTGCTTTCCACCTTAAAAGCAGATCTAATCTGTGTGATGTGGAGAAAGAAAATATAAACACAGCATTCCCAGCTGCAAGTCCCCTCCTCAGATGTCCTGCTGCTGCTGTACTGGCAAAGGACCAGCCCAGCGAGCGCCCTTTGCTTGCAGAAATCTCCACTTAGATCTCCGCAAAGCTATGGTTTCCCTCCATCCCTGTCTGCAGCTCCTGGAAGGTCAAACTGGGATTTGACTCCTAACTCAAACAATTTTGTTTAGCATCACTTAATCGTGGCCTTTGAGTTAAACAATCCACCACCGGTCAAAGACAAACAAACAGCTTCCCTGGATCCATGTATTACTGCTCCTGCAACTTTTGCCACACTGAATCTGGTCACCTTCTGTTCTTCAGGACGTTTGCTTCACAGCAGAAGGTGAAAAGAGAAGAGAGAAGTTCTTCTGCCTGAGGACTGCTCCGTTCTTGACCAGAAAGTACTCCTGGAGCATAAAAGCGAACTTTCCATTGTGTCCCTGTGGGATTAGCTATGTTTAGACTTCTCTGTGGGCTTGTGAGGGAAAGAGAAAGAAAAGACAAACAAAGCTCTTGCCTCTTGCAGTGCTCTGGAACGCACAAAGCAGCTTCTCTTTCCTGGTTTTACAAGCAAAGATAACCATTAATATTCCTTAACAAGCATCAAGAGCTAAACCCTGTTTTCCACAAAGCCAGTCCTGGCAGGCGTGCAGGTGCACAGCACAAGAAGTTCACCGTGCCTTAAAAATACAGGAAAAAAATAGTTATCTTAATCTGAAATTCCTGGAAGAATAAAGTTTCTTTGCCACAATGCAGCACTATAAATACTACTAGCTTAAATCCAGTATGCAAGAAACCTGTCTTTATTAAAAACACAGGGCTTTATCTATTCCTTCAAGTGGACTCTTGAGTCACCATAACTTTGGTTTTGTGTGGGAAGGCTCAGAAGTCTGGATAGTTTTATCCAAATTGTTTTTATAGAAATCCGCCTGTAACGTCCTGCCATCCTAGTCGGTCACAGGATTTTCAGTAACTAGTTTATCTGGCAATATTATCAAAACAAAACTTCTTGCAAGACAGATTTCCTCTCTAACTGGAAATACGAAAAAAGAAAAATAGGGACTTTTTCTGAACCGCTTAAAAGATCTGGGCAGAACTTAATCCTGAGAGAAGCATTTAGACCTTTACCAGTTAAAGTAACCTCAAAGTCTGACAAATATTACTCAAAACAAGACTTTCCCTTAGCTGCAGTTTACATACACACAATAATATAACCCCTTCTCCCCATCCACTGCTTAAAAATAGGAGGAAGGAAGCTTCATGAAAGAAATCCCAACTTATTCACAAAAGCTGCCTACAGCAACAAAGGCATTTAAGAGATGTAAACATTTCTGAATGATCCACAGGAAGGGAACGTAATACTTTTGATAAATAATCTGACTGCCTTACAGCTAACTTGCACCCCGAAAGGGCTCTGAGTCAGACTGTCACCAACAAGTCCCAGCTCGCTTTGGTTCCCTTTGCTTTTTACCCATCGCTGTCAACGCAAAATATTTTATACCTCAGTAACGAGCAAAATACAGTTTGGGATTCTAAATGACTCTGTGATTTTATTTTTTTTTCCCCTCATTTATACTGCTGCTTCCCAGCCTTTCTTTCTTGCTCTCCTTTGCCTCTTTAAGACACCCCCTGGAGCAGCAGGAGAGGACGGCGGGAGGCATTGAGTGCAAGGCCTGGTACGCTGCCAAAAACTTAAAGTAAACAAGCTGAAATGGGAGAAGAAATCTATTAACTGCTTTCCATGCTTGTGCTACTTATTGCAAAATCGGTGAACGGAATAAACGATGGCAAAAAGGGATATTAAATACGTTGCAGGTTTGTTGGTAGATTTGTTATCTAGAGATTAGCCAGGCAGAGAAGGCAGCAAGGAAGCCCGGCTGGCGCTCCCAGCTCAGTGGCCATATCCCAGCCCACCAAAGATGTTTTGGAATTACCTTCCTCACGTAGTCCAGCATGAGTAGTTTGTTATTATTAAAAAAAAAAAAAGGTTCATATTTCAAATTTAAACTTTATTTATCTATGCAATCTATAGGTTCAGAAATTACAGCCTTAGAAAGTCTGTTCACATTATGTGTTGGACAGGAGTCCCTTGAACCCTCTCCTGTGCACCATAATGCATGAAATGTAGCTTCAGTTTTCGATAAGACATGACACTATTTGGCTTTTGAGAGGTCAGGCAGCAGCAGAAGGATTTCATTAGCAAGGACAGTTGCCTGAAAGCCAATAATTGCTACGTCTCCTCGATTTGATGGCCTCAGCAAGGTGACAGTGTGATCAGTACATGGACTTTGTTGGGTAGACAGCCCATTTTCTTTTCTTCCATTAGCATGGTGTGCACCAGTTGCACAAATGAACTCCAACTTTTCTGAACAACTGCTGGAAATAATGGCATTATACCTGCTCTTTCGGTTACATCATGTGGAAAGTTCTTACACCTTAAGAACAGATGAGTGTATAGATTTGTTGCTATTTGTGAAATCCTTCAATGTGCATTTTCTTCATTTATTTTTTCTAATTAAGCACCAAGTACTAGCAACCCTTGCAGAATGAAGACAGGACTAGAGTAGCTGGTCATGACCACTGTTATGGTATGTATTTAGGTAACATCAGTATTATGGAAAGATTTGTAAAGGAAGACAAAAAGTGCCCATTCTGAAGCGTTTCCCAACCCAAGAACAGACCCAACAGAAGTACACGGGAGAATAGGTAGAGAGGATAAACATCCAATGTAACTTAATTCCTCTGCCCCTGACTATTTGAGTTATAGACTTAATTTTTTCAAAAGAGATACCGAGGACGGACTTAATCAATGGAAAGATACTTGGTGAGAATGTCTCAAGTAATTATTTCAGTACAGAAGATGTCATAAGTTGATATAAAGGTCAGTGTGCTGAACTAGTCGACATACATCTATTCACTTTCCCCTCAATGCTTCACCTTTCCTCTTTCTACTCCACCTTCCAACCTGCCTTTATATCCCACCTCTGCCTCCTGCTGCTATTCCCTCCTCGTCCTCTTCCTAGTAAAAATTCAGTGTAAGTTTACCCAGCCTAGAACTACTTCTAATGGGTATCTGAGTCGTTCCTGGTCTATGGGACCAGATTCAAGTAGTAGGATTGAAACAAGCAAAATTCAGCATCGTGAACACATGCAATTTTCACAGCTACCATTACAGGTTGGTATATAGATCTAGTGTTGACACATTATTTTCTAGAACATGATTTCACTCCAGTTACGGCTCTAACACTAGAGCAACAATGACAGGCTTCCATATGAATCCAACATATGCTCACTTTCTAAGTAAATACTATATGAAACCTAAATGAAATACTCACGCTTTAGGATATTTCTTTGCTCTAGCTCTTCAGTTGTAGGCCTCTGGCTAAGTCTCCTGTGAGAACAAAGGGACCGATTTAAAATCCGATCTAAATAAAACATGATTCTTAATACAGCTTAAAAGGTGTTTCTCATATGGCCAAGCTGTTCTTTGCCATCCGAGTTATTCAACAACGCAGGTATTTTCCAGACACAGTTACAATAACTGTGTGTATAACCACAGTATTAAGTGGCCATTGGTTTTACAAGATGTACTATTGCCACTCAAATACATAAATAACCAAAACTTGCACAGTATTACAAAAAATTCCTCATTTAGAGGCAGAATTTTATGAAAGAGTTCATAAATCTTTTTTTTTGTCCCCAAGCACCATAATTACGGTAAATTGTACAAACATAAGATTATTCTCAGATATTTTGAATGCAAATCCTTTTTTTTTTTTTTTTAAACACAACATTAGCTGTGCATTCCTCACTGATTTGGACGTACAATAGAATTGGGAGCTTCAACTTTAAGTTAATTTTAGTTACCTACATATAACACCTGCCATTAAAAAAACCCAACCCTGAGATACTAATTTTATTGTTTGTATAGTGGGGAACACGGTTTGTATTCTGTTTACTAAACAGGTTGACTTGTTCACTTAAGTGGAGTAAGAAAAATTTCAGCAGTAAAATTAATTTTGCAAATGTGTTAAAGATGCCCTTCTGTCCAGCAGACCTCACACACTTCACTACAGATTATCTTCAACCTCATGAAACCCATCTCATCCAAACAACGTCCAAGCATGTGGTCTGCCTGGTGGAGAGGCCCAGCAAGTTTACCCCAAGTGACCAGCTCCCGCTGTAGGAAGACCCAGGATGGGACTTGACCCAACTCTGACCAAACTATGGGAACAGGTTTCCCACCAGACCTTGACTTGGTTGTGACTTCAGGCATTGAGCACAACCTTGACACACATGGCTGTTGTCTCCTGCCACCAAAGCAGAATGGCGTGGAGGACATGCCAGCTTCCCAGTAAAATCAGCAATGTCCCTGAGCAAGATGCTCAGGACGGGGATGGGAGCAGCTTCTGCCGTTCAAGCCCCCGAGGGAGCACCAACAAGGAGGATGTGATCACCAGAGCTGGGTCAAGAAAGCAGTGATTGCAACCACGCTGCTTTATTAGCAGAAGAAAAATGACCCTTTGGCTCTACACAATAGATGTATCACTCTCGCAGATAAAGGATGATCACTCTTATGGCTAAGGGATGAAATAAATGACTTAGATAGCTGCCCAATTCGTCGAGCAGCTCAGTTCATCTTCCGAGTGCTGATGCAGACAGAGCTGCTGTACTCTGCTGGAGCAGTACTGGCTGGGCTACCCATTGTCCAGAAATCTCCAACAAACACAGGACGATCTCCAAATATCCCTGGACAACATTTCTGAGCACAAGAGAAACAAGGACAGGTCTGAGCAAATCCAGACGTGTTGTAGTCTTTTCTCAGAGACCACAGAAGCCAAAATTAACATTTGTGAGTATTCTTTTTAAAAGCTTGTAAAAAGGCAAGTGAAAATTAGTCTTTTTTTTGTGTGTGTGTAATGTTCTCAGGTCCAGGAAAAGAAACTAAGGTATATCCTAAAAAGCATTAGAAGGACATGCCTTGGAGATGAGCATAGTAAAACACCAAATGCTGACCTACAAAGTCAGCCTCTCTCTGTTTCTTTTGCTGGAACCAGCACATCAATATGAAAGGGTTAGAGAGCAGGAGGAGGAGGAGGAGGGCCGGGAGAGATGAACGTGCCCAGGCACGCTCTGTGTGTCAGGAACTGCTACTCTGTCTGAGACAGGGATATACAAGTGCAAGTCCCTGGTGGCCAATATGAGATAAACCTTGAACCATGACATTGATTATTCTGGAGTTGCTCGTACTCTCTTCCTTTTTCTAAAAAAAATCAAACAAAAAAACCCCAAACCCCAGAAGCTCTCAGATTTGTCTCTTGCAGAAAAACTAAAAAAAAAGTTATTGACATTTAAAAGTATTTTTAAGAAATAAAAATACTCTTGTCCAGGGAGTTGTACCACACGTTGGGCTTCATTTAAAACTTGAACCCAGTGTTCTTGATTCTCTTCCTCCAACTCCGCACAGTGAAACCACATTTACCCTGCCACTGATACTACCTCACTAGCTTCGTTCCAATCTGATGTCTGATTTCCTGCCTCTCCTCTTCAGATGTACGCTGCAAGATGTTTTTGTCTTCTAATTCTTTCTTGGATGGTCTGTTGCCAAGTTTGATAGCAAGAGTATCCCTGCGACGGATTTTACTTGCCAAAGAGCCTGAGGAAAGGAGAAGGGTAGATTTAGTTCACTCATGCTTAGGTTACAGACACAAACTCTGAGTAAGAACCTTAATACCTCCCCAAAGCAGCCTTGTTCCCACATGCAGGAGAGGAATTTTAATTAACATCAAAAGAAAAAGTAGTTTTAGCTCAGTTCACAGAAATAAAAAGCTGAAAGGCTTGGATGAAAAAGCTACCAAAGCCAAAAACGATAGAGGAGTTTTACAAACATCACTTGTCATCTCTGAAGTGATGGGACAAAAATGACAAAAAGTGTCTTTGAAGTCTGATACATTACAGGCTGGTTTATTTATCTACGTAGTATATTTATCAACCTGCTGCTCTTTTTTTTTTCAACGTTAAATGGTTTAGTCTTGTTCTCTTGTCTTTTCCCTCAAAGTTTTAAATTTTTTTTTCAATCTAATACCACTTAGTTCTTATACAGTGCTTTTCATCTTTAACTAATCTGTAACTTAAAACAAAATACACAATTTAGAAAAGTGCTCTGTGTTCTTGTAAAGTAACCTAGACAGGACCTCCCTGGCACTAAAGCAATCTGTTTATCCGTAAAACAGATACAGCAGGGCCAAGGGCCATGCAATTTTGCTAGCATTAGCTTCAGCCAGCTGTGGAAGGAAGAGCAGGTCTTTAGTCCTTCCCTTGTCTCTTGATACTCTGACCAAGGGCTACATCTGTCCTTGGCTGGCAGGCTTTCATGACATTAGACAGTTTGGGAAGACCACAGGCTCTAAGCTCACTTCTTATAAGCCACCGTGCTGCTGTCTGAACATAAGATTTTTTGGTTGCTACCACTTTGGATCATATTCAGACCAAAAGCAGAACTGCAGAAGCCTCTTGAGCTAGGAAAGCTGCCCAAGGAAAAAGCGTCCAGTGTCCAACAAAAAAAGAACCACTCATTTTCCCTCACACCCCCTTCAGTACACAGCACTTTCATGTGTTCTTCACTAAGCACAGAAAAGCACCTCCTCCTGAATGGCTAAGGCTCTCAAGCCATGGTTTGATGGTCATTTTATTCTGACATAAGGCTACCCCAGAGGTGGCAGGAGTAGGGCTGCCCTCCTCTCTACCCCTGAAAGGTTGTTGGTGCTAACTCCTTTTCTCCAGCCAAGGCACAACCATGCGGTGAGCTGGATCAGGGAAAAGGTTCTACTGAAAATCATCCACCACTGCAAAGCCAAACGTGAGCACTGGCCTAAGGGGAAAAGGAACAGCTGGGAGCAGGGATGAGGCAGAGGGTGGGCAACACAACCCCCTTCAGCAGCAGCAAGGACTTCTGCCAAATGATACGTGGCAATGATACAGCCATGATCCCAGAAGAAATTTTGAAGCTGTAAACTTAGACGTAATCCACTGTGATCTGCTCTGTCTGCTAAGGTGCTCCAATGCTTAAAAGCATCCCCATCAAAGAGGAGCAAATGACTTTCAGACAGTGAAGCTGTTGACTGATGGGCTTCCTCTCTTGTCCATTCCTGCAAGATACTCCCACAAGAAACCCTGGAATTTCTAGTGCAATTCAGTGGAAAGCTATATTTTCCTCTGCTTTTACAGCAGAAGTTCATGACATGGGCAAGCCAAATCAACGGCTTGCTGATGCTCTAATGTGGATGCCTTATTCCATCCTCATGTTCTTCTGAACCTGCTCCTCCCACCTCCACTCCCACCTGTGCTGTGCTTTATCTGCTCCCACCATCGCACGGGCCCCAGCAGGTTTCTCATCACAACTGTCTGGGAGAAGTGACAAACTCATTTCTCAGTAGTGGCATAATATTAAATGATCTAAAACCACCCCATGCAGCCATATCCTCCTTTATTTTGCACTAGCACAGGTTAGGCACACTCACGTAACACAATATGCAAAAGGGAGCCTGTAACTTTTCGGTGGGATGCGCTGCCAGAGAACCAGACCCTGGAACAGAGTCACACACGGATTGGAACAGAATCACCCATGGACTGTCGTGCCTGCTTGTAGCTCCATCCTTAAGTCTTTGTTCTCCTGAAAGCCACAATTTAATGGAGGCAGCTGCACAAAATGTCACTGTGTAGATGTCTTTGGACTGGAATCAACCAGGAAGCTCCAGTTAGCAACCTGGATGCAATCACAGCAGCTCAGCAGGCTCTCTCAGCCAGCCCAGGCCAAACATGTATATTAGATACAGGCAAAGGTGGCCAACCCTTCCCAGTACAACCTTCTACTCAGGGACTTACTTTCAGCACTTGGATTATCGTCATCATCATCATCATCGTCATCTGTGTAGAGTATCGGTCCGTCAGAGTCCGAGTCACTGCTGTGGCTCTCCCGGCTACTTTCACTCTCAGGAGGAGCAGCAGCATCAGAAGCCTCCTCCGCCGGTTCAGAGTGTCCCTGGTCAGGTGCCTCTGCTTCGTGGTCTTCTTTGGTAGCCAAGCTGGTAATTCAGAAGCCAACATGGTGTCACATTAATGCAAGCAGCACAGAACACAAAAATGGAAGAAAGACTGTATAAGCAAGTATGAAAGCACAAGTTCTGTTGGTCAAACTAATTTCTCTCTTTCTAAAAAACATATTTATAAAAAAAACCCTATATAATGTATGTGTATACATATCAGTATGTATGCATCTTAGAAAAAAAGATGCAGACAGTCTGGAATGACACGCTGCAAAGCCTGTAGAAAGAAAAATCCTAATTCTTCTTTTTATTTCTTGTGGGGTGGGACCAATAGTACATCAGAACTACTAAGAAGAGAAAAACAGCTCATACAGTTGGGAGTGAGAGGAGCAAGTCAGAAAGCAGCCAGGAGTGCAAAGCCTCTGATTGTGGAAGCCTAACTCTATTTATTGTAGATACAGTCTTGCTGAGTCCAAAATGTTCATGTCCATCACCAATGAACACAGAAATCAGCATCAGAGTGCTCTCTGCCTTGGGAAAATCTTTATGTAAGGGAAAGGTAGAGTAAGGGGACAAGCAGCACGGGAATGTAATGCTAGCATAGAGATACTAGCAAGAATTCAAAGGAAAGTCTCTAGGCCACTGGCATCTACACTAAACAATCTTGGATTGTTATGCAAGGTGCTGGTGCTCGTGGCAGGGAAAAGACGGATTAAAAAGCCAGGGTTTTTTTTTGCAGCTAGCTATTTTGCTTTAAAAAAATGCAATTATAACCTTGCTCTTCACTAAATTTTATAGTATCTGAGACTTAGACAGGCTATTAGGCAGTGACAGACCAAACACCTACTAACCGAAGCCTGAAAATGTCATTTTCAAGTCTGCAAGTAAATTCAGCTATTGAATTGAGAGTTTTAGCAGGGAGATGTTTAATGATATCCACAAAGAAAAAAGTAAAAACCTCTTGTAATTCAGCACCATTTCTTGTTAGAGAGAGAAATAAAAATATCAGCTGCTAGCTCAACTGCTGATTGCAGTGGTCACATTAAGCCATGTAATGAGCAATGACCTTCTGGGGAAACACGAGGTACTACAGGTGAATGGCTCAAAGACATTGGCAAAAAAGATATTGTGCTGGGATGCAACATTACTTGGGGCCTCCAAGAAAAAGACACAAACTGTCACCAGTCAGCAGAATCATAGACTCATAGAATGGTTAGAGTTGGAAGGGACCTTAAAGATCATCCAGTTCCAACCCTCCTGCCATGGGCAGGGACACTTCCCACCACACCAGGTTGCTCCAAGCCCCACCCAGCCTGGCCTTGAACCCCTCCAGGGATGGGGCAGCCGCAGCTTCTCTGGGCAACCTGTTCCAATGCCTCACCACCCGCACAACAAAGAATTTCTTCCTAATATCTAATCCAAATCTCCCCTTTCAGAAGAGACAGAAGAGATCCCCACGCACCTGCAATGTCCCCTAAAAGAAGAAATGTGGCTGCTTTGGCTGCCACTTACCCATGACAGTCACACCATCTTACCTTTTAGTGTCCTCTCCACTAGCATCCTGGCTGCTGTCTAGGGCCGTACTGCTCAGGCTTTCGTCTGTGCCATGCTCAGTCTGGAGAACAGGTTTAGTATCTGACCCGGGGACGGCTGGCCCTGCCGTGCAGCCATCGGACCCATCTTGGGCATCTGAGGAGACAACAGGCTGAGTGGCCGCAGTGAGAAAAGAAGGTGGAAGTGGAGGTGGAGGAGGAGCAGCAGTGGGAGGAGGGGGGACGACGAGTTTGCTCGGTTGGTCTGCGTCCTCCGTTTCGGAAATCACTATGGAAGGTTGCTGAGGCTCAGTTTTTTCTGCCTTGGCTTCCAACCTGTTGGCTGTGGCACCTGAGGGGGAAGAAGCAGCCCCATCCGGCGCTGTTCGTGGGGCTGACTGTTTCCCAGGTTTTTTCTTGCCTCTGGGAGTCCCTGATGTGCCCGATTTGCTGGAAGTCTCCTTAGAGGCTTTGGGATGAGATGATGTGGACGAAGGAGATGGTGATGAAGTGGACTTGGAGACTGGTGGTTTTTTTGCATGAGAGGAACTAGCTAAAACAAGAAAAGACAAAGCATTTTACAGTTTTGCAACTATATGATTTTTTTCACTGTTCTTTCTGCATGGATTCACATGTGCTGGCATTTTAAAAATGAAAAAAATAATTCTGATACATCTACAATCCTTCATCTATATGCTTGAGGTGAGTAAATGTTGCAGTTCAAATTTCACCCTTGAGGTAGGAAAAACTGAAACGATGAATACTTGCCCCAGAACAGTGGAGGGGATCAGCCTCATGAATAGGTAAGAGTTTCATTGTAGAATTCTGCATTGGCCCATGACAACTTGCCTGGACATCATCTAAAAAGTCTAAAACACTAAGTCTAAGCACTTAGAAAAAAAAGTGCTACCAGACAAAGAAAATTGCCCAACCTGTTCTATTATGTGAATTTTTGGTCTGGGCACTAGGAGAACATGATTTTCCTCATGCTTTTCAGTGAACACCTCAGGACCATTATGGGTATCAGCTTATTACCTTCCACAATGTTATTACAAACGGTGTGCTCCTGGTTAATAGCAAGCACCAGAGGACAGCAAACCAGGATGTACTTTCAGGTCCAGCTGGGCATGTCCATAGGCAGAAAACACTGATCTCACCCTGCACAAATCATCTCTAGAAGGAAGGAGGCACTGAAGCGCTCCTGTATACACTGGAGGTCTTTGTCTTACCAGTGGCCAACTCAGGTAGCTTTGAAAATGTAGTGACATGAGGTTTTGATGCTAGCTGTACACACCGGCCAGTGATGCTGTTATTTAATCCCGTGCTACTTACTATATTGAAGCATTTATGTCTCAGTGCTCAAGTTTGCAAGAGATCTGAGCTAGCCTGGGTGCCCAAGTGCATTCCAGTCACACTTCTGACTGCGGTGCTGATGCACCCATCATCTGGCCTGAGAGCTTCAGACTTCTGCCTTTCATTTAAAAAGCAATAAAAGTGACAACCCTCTTAACGATGCAGTCCTTTTCATCAAAATGCATCCAACTCAAACACTTCTGTTGTAGTAAAAAACTCACTGACCTCAAGAGAACAAATGAAAACTATTATAAAGCTACACAGCAGCCTTGCGGCTAAGCTTACTGAGTAAAAGAGAAAGCTGTAATAGAAATCTGCTGAAAGGCCTACTTTACTTATAAGCATTTAAATAAAAACAAAACCCCAGCAGATTAGGCTGGAACCAAAATACAGATACAGGCCATAATAAGCTCACGATACAAAAATAGCTTTCACAGTGAGACTGTTCTCGGCCTCAAAGAAGACGGAAAATAATTCAGAAGATACATTATACTGTTCTCTTCTGTAGCTGAATGTTACGGTTTATAAACATTTGGAGTGCTGTGAGGCTCTCGGTACATCTGGAAAAATCTGACTTCAGGCAAATCACGACCCCTCTTTGTGCTGCAAGGCAAATGCAAAGGGCAGGGTGCAGAATTCACCGATCATCCACATCGACTACAAATCACTGACTTAACTTACAGGCAAAACAAAAGGAAGCAAAGAAATGGTACCGGCAGCAGTTCCTAATTGCAGTGGAAATAACTGGTGGCTCCAACCTGCCCATTATTTAGCAGAAACCTTACTGAGTAAGTGCATGGTATTAAGAAAGGGCTCTGGTTCTGATCCAGCAAAGCACTTAAACACAGGTTGGAGGTCAGGAGAACCAGCTACGTGCTTACACTTCACGGAATCACAGAACGCTATGGGGTCGGAAGGGACCTCTGGAGATCATTGAGTCCAACAACTTACCAACACCAACATGATACCAATATACAGCCACACTGTAATTGGTGCTGGGAAAATGTCAAAAGATGTTTCCATTGAAAAAACCCTCACGTTATTCTCAGAACCCTTCTAGACCTGCAATTAGATACAGCAATTTGAAAGACTTCTCCCAGGGAAAATCCCCCCTACACTTTCACATGGGTCAAAAGTGCTATTACTATTGTTGATTTTGACTGGGCTGGCTGACAATTTTCTGTCACGCCTCTTTTTCAGTAGAAGATTTGAATTTTGTTTAAATTAAAAATTTCATGGCTGTTACTTGCTTTTTGGCATATGTCCATGCTTATGTTTAAATCCCCCTTTCTCCCAGCTCCACTATTTCAGTTCGGAAACCTGCTGTGGTGCCCTCAGGAGAGCCTTGGCTCAGTTGTTATTCATATTCCTCTTCTCCTTCATGGGATGGATCACTGACTGCATCGTGTTCCCTTTAACAAGGATCTGGTAAACCTCTTGTACTAAATACTGCTCCTGATCAGCTTTATTTATTAAGTATTGCCCTTCAAATGAACACAACGTACCTAATGTTGGAAGAAATTACCAGTAGAATACGTACTATTTTATATAAAGAATATATTGCTATGTTTTATACCCCTATGGTCTCAGGCACTGCATAAAATTTCAGCAAGGCTACTAAAAGACAAAACTGGAATCTGAATGTATTTTAAGAACTGAGAAACCTGAGAGCTTGTTACCAACCATTGGTCTAAACATTTCTTTATGTGATGGGTTGTTTCATTTCTGAAAGTTCTGCTGTTGTAAGGTTCCTTCACCTGAGAAAAACTGAGATTTCCTGCTGAATGTGAAATACAAGCACCAAATTCGGGGTTTTCAAAATATTTATTCTTGTGGTTGTCTGATGTAGTAGGGACAGTTAATACCAACTTAATGGATATTTTATGGCAAAGTTATTACTGTAACTCTAGCAGTCTCACAATGTTTTCAAACAGTCCTCTTCTGTGTGCTTCAAATATAAAACATGCCAAAATGTACAAGCTAGGAAGAGGTATACTTGGAGAGAAAACCGGAGGAACTGAAGGGCTTTGAAAGACTGACAGAGGATTGGAAACACAAAGCTTGTATAAGTTGGCCAACGCATATATACAGTACATTCATCATAATACCACTTGTGTTCGAATTATATTTGGATGTTTTAATTTTGGTCATTGTCTAAATTCCAACCATTCAAACTCCAGATCAGTACCTTAAGAACAGACACCTATAATATTTAATCTAACATCACTGCTGAATTTTGGTTTGAAAAAGTAGTGATAAACACATCTTCTATGCACCTGATGATGGAATTTTCCATTTCTAGTGCATATTCTGAATCATAGTAAACTGTCAACCAGCTCAGGGAAGCCAGGTCATTTCTAATGAGTAATAATTCTTTTTATTTTTGCAGCTAAAACAAATGCTGCTCAACAGTCATTAAAGATATTTTCATGTTTTTATCCTTTACCTCTTTGAGATCTTGTAATCTTATCATATTTATCAGAATGGTAGGTAGTTTCAGCAGAAAGTAACAGTGATACCAAGGTGGTTTTACTTTGGGGCAATGCATGTTTGGTTTCAGAAGTCACCTATTTTTCTTGCTGATTCTTCAGCAGTTCCCCAAGTTGTTTTGTTGCTGGCATTCACAGCTGGGAATTCAATATATGTGCTTGGTGTTGTGTATAGTAAGTTCATTAAAACAGCAAAGCCATTTGTCCACCGTTTGGGGTGTTTCCAGACAGCAAAACCAGAGTGAACTATAAGAAATAATATCAGTGGCCTGTCCTTCAGTAACGCTTGCTACATACAAAGGCAGAAGTTATGGTAAGACCAAGCCAAGCGCCCCCATCCATGCACATGCACCCACAGCAACTGGCACTGCCTCTGCAGTACTCACCAGCTTCTCGGTTCGCACCGTGACTGGTTGGCTTGGGCGGTGGGAGAGGAGGCTGCTTAGCAGGAGCCTTTCCCTTTTTTTTAGCATGAGGTGCCTCGTTACTCTTATGGCTGCTGCTGGTGGTGGAAGCGGCACTAGCGTTTTTTGGTGGTAGCGGAGTTTTTTTAGGTTTAGGCTTAGGCTTGGGTAGTGGTGGAGCATGGGATGCCGGTATTTCTGGGCAGTGATCAGTAGTGCTCTCTACAGATAAGAAAGTGAACAGAAGCCAACTGACACAGACATACACCACGTACATTTGACAGCAAGCCTGACAACAATGACTACTTTTTGCTGCTTCAGCTTTTGGGAATCAGAAGAAACTTCACCTTCTGCCTCTTACTGAAGTATTATCTCAGTTTAAGTCATTCTCATGGAAGATTTTTGCCCAGCACTTCTCTCGGTCTCATCTATTCCTGACTTCCAAGGATCATCCCTAATGTTCAGTATCCCCAACTAGACTGCTGGCTGCAAACTAAACAAGGGAAATGCTATTTACCCCTCTAACAAATTCCCTCAGCTTCTTTCCAGCTCTGTTCCTCTGAGATCAACAGGCTATAAAACTCAGGTTCATGGGAATCTGAATGTGAACAGGGCTGTTCTCTCAGCCACAGGTTCACATATGGCTACGCGGCTCAATTTTTCCCCTGAGCTGCTTGCTCATGGCAACTTTATTTTGGGTACCTTCCCCAGGGTACTTCTAGTCTTCAAAAAAGAGATGAAGATAAATCAAATAGGACATCATTTGCCATGGGAATGCCCTCCTCTCCTGCAAGCTCCTCGGATGCAAGACTGCACTTTCAAGAGTCAGCAGTTCCTTAGTCAATGGGCATTTGGACGGGATCTACACTGTGCCATGCAATAGGAACAGCTCTGTAGAGTGAAAGAGGCAGCAGTGAGGACCCAATGACCACAACGTGCATTTCAGGAGACTTGGCTTTGGACTAGCTTCAGGCTAGTTCTGTAGATTGCATGCCCAGTTGTGGTGGGAGCACAAGGTCCTGAATGCCTCTTTTGGCTTAGCTTCATCCCCAAGAAACCCGGCTTGTGTGCTCTGCAAACCAAAGAAGGGCAAGTGGGGGTGACCAGGAAATTTAACTTCAAAAGTGCCTGCAAATGCCAATTGTAATCTTAACTGATGTGAGCCATTTATAATCAACATAAAATTTTGCAACATAATCGTTACGGTTGTAAGACTAGCTGTTCTGAGATGGGAACAGCTGAAGTTCTTACATGGGAATCTTTACCTTTCCAATTACACCAACTCTGTGGACCTTGTGGTCTGAAGAGAGCCTTCCCAAATCTTCCAGAAAAAGGGTATTATAGAAGCTAGAGTATATAATCACAATCATATGGGCTTTATTTGCAGCTTACTAAAAACTACAATGGTTGGGGAAAAAAGGACCCAACCAAATATTGTAAGGACTCCTACAACTCTCTTGTAACTCAAGAGGAAACCAATTAATTTCTATTTAAGCCTCTTCACTGAGGCTTAAATAGTATGTTCCTATTAAAGCCTCCTTCTTATACATATTAAACAGCCATTCCTGGATCTCCTGTCTGTCCCTTGCTCTCTTCCCTCCCATGTAAAAGATTCCCAAGAGATAAGCAGCACCTTTTCATTTTAAGATTAATAGATGAAAAACAAACAATGTGTTGGACAACAGTGGCATTCTTCATCTCAGAAACAACCAAGATGAAGCCTTTTCAACCTCTAGCTTAAGGATTGTTAACATGAATCTAATGCATCACCTGCAGATATTAAAAGCAACATGCACACATATGTCTTCTGAAGAAATTAACAACTGTCCGGTGTCTTCCCCTTTTATTTCCAGTCCATTAAAGACCACTATGTTTTTTGCTGATGTTTTGCAAAACCAATTGCATAGCAACCTTTTACAGCTTTCAAACAGATTCTTTTAAGCACAGATTCTTGTATAGCCTCTTAGTTTTCCAGAGAAAGATCTTCGGACCAGAGAAAGACTTCGGAATAAGAAAGAAACATACATATTTGTCACATTTTGCTCTTCTTTTATAGCAAAAAACATCTCCTTGTGAAACTCTACCTACCTTCATTCAAAATTGAAAACCTGATATAATTCTGAAAAAGCAGGACATTTAAAAATTATAATTTCATTAATTACAAACATGACAAGAGAAGATAAGATTTTGTGTTTTGAAGATACTGAAGGACATGATGATCAGAAAGAATTTTAAGCGTAAACAATTCTTTGATATACTTTTTACTTATGGATCCAGCATGCTAAAATTGTACTTACTAATAAGAAAGAAACTTGTATACTTATACACTACTACTGTGTTTTGTTTCCAGTCATATTAGTAGAGAAAATATTAAAAAGGGACGATAACCACCATTCACCATATTCTAAAGTAATACAGTGCAATTATCGAGAATCTCAGTCAAGGTACATTAAACTATATAACTGATTACATGATGTATATTAGAATTTATCTTCTGATTCAGGAAGAAAACCACAAAATATAAGGCTAAAGCTTTACTTAATTGTAACTAAACACATCTTAGTGACAACCAACTAGTAATTTTCAGCTTTTGTCTAGAGAAATAACTAAAAACTATAAATGAAAAACAAAATTGGAACAGTTAATTCATATCAAGGTTCATGCTTGCAGACTTCAGTTGTGATTAAAACTGTCGATTTATGTAACATTGATTTTAACCGAAATACCCTACCATCACTAGGATATCATCTTCATCCAGGACAGCTACTTCCATACTGTTATATACGCTATGTCAAAGACTGGCAGACTCTTTCTGCACAGCAGCATCCAATCTACTCAGACAGTTGCAGCTCTCATCGAGCCTTGACTGCTCCTTGATTACATACATGCCCTCTTCTTGGCCTTGACCAATGAATCTTATTTTTGCTCATAGCCATGAGGAAAGCTGTGGTGAAGATGATTGCCTCTGACCATACCATTCCTCTTGGCATCTCATTAGCTTTGTTGCTTTTATCTTTGTTAGCTTCATCTTTTTTATCTCATCAGACACAAACTTGACTGTCCCCAGTATGTTCTGATCTTGCCCAAATTATTGTTTCTAATTTACTCCAGAGTCACAGATTTCTAGTTCCTACCTGAGTAGTTCATTATACCAGCTTTTGTGAGCAACAAGCTAAGTTTTGAAGTAGATGATTTTCATTGCTTTTCCTCTGCTGCCCCTCAGGCTTTCTGAACTTTTACTGACTGTCCCACCTCAAATTCCCCTCTGCTGTGATGCCAAAGCTGACAACTTCTAGGCTTCCAGCACTGTGCCTCTTATCCTGGTCTGGTCCCCTCTTACTTCTCAGTGCCTAATGACAGTGTCCTCTCTTCTTCTGCAAGTCCATTGGAACTTTTTTGTGGTTTTCTGCATTCACATAAGACATGACAATAAATTCCTGATATACACGTAAGTTCTGTAGTGATGCAAATAACTAATAAGGGCAACAGTGGCTCGACCTTGAACAGTGACAGGGATGGTCTCATGTCTGCAAATGGCTTGAGATACAATTACGTTGTAATTGTGCTGCCCTAACATAATTTTCCTTGAATACGGACCCTTGGTCTTCATGCCCTGTTCTTTTATTTGCATCTTTTGCAAAAACAAAAGAGGCATCTGAATCAGTTCAGATTCATTTATTTGTTCAAGTCAATTCCCCAGGTACCTCAGTACCAGCTGCAATGTATTTTTATTGCTGTTGTTTTTTCTCAATGTAGACATCTGCTCATCACAAACTGACCTTTTAACAAAAGGTCTCCAAAAGACCATCAGACAGGAATATCTTTTATTCACTGCTGCCTTGATCAAGACATCTGCTGTAAAAGCAGTGTGCCTATAAATTACTCTAAATAGGAAAGCAAAGCAAATGTTAATGTCTCTTTCTTAAAGCATTTCAATCAATAATATGTTTATGTTTAGAATAAATTTTCAAGAAAGCTCACTTTGAGACCAGATTTTCTTGTTCACAGAAACTGTAACTGGGGTCAGACTCTTCAGAAAGCCACGTTCTTGTGGAAACAAGACAGTGACATGAAGATAGCTCACGGAAAACCAGTAGTGCTGCAGCACAAACGTCTAACCTAATACAACTGCAAAGCACCTTCTCCTGGAAGATGAGCACAACTCAGTGCAGTAACAGTATGTAAAATGGAAGTTGGAAATAAAGTATAATTTGTTGTCTATTGCAGGATGACTCCCTGCTAAATGAAACTCAGTAAGAGTTTTGAGAATCATGAGTTTCCTTTCCAACCTATGCAGAGAGCTGCGTTCTGATTAATCAAAACCCAGAAGCTGTCATTCAGAAACATGGGACACAGAGCAAGACAAGGTGTCTTTTGTCTCATGTTTTGACTCATTGACTGTGCTGATGCAGGTGGTCAATCACACAAATCCTTTCATAAACTTCAGACGTAACCAGCTCAATTTTTTTTGTTCCTGCTATTGCTACTAAAATTCTGCTCAAGAAAAGCCCCATTCTAATTGTTAGAAAGCTTCCTTTAATTTCCAGGCTAAATGTATTTCAAGCCACTGTTTATTCCTTTCTACTCATGCCAGCATTGTCCTTCAGCCATGCTCTCTCCTGGCTGTACACCAGCTTGTTACAATCATCAAACGCACTCAGGCTCTCTCCAGCTCTGATTTGCCAGGCTGAACAGGAACAGCTGTCTCACGATGCTTTTTGCAGCTCTCCCTGCAGTTCTGAATTAATCTTTCTTGAAGACGGATGAACAGATCTGTACATCTGCAGAATTCCAGATCCTACTTACTCTGTGATTTCAACAGCACCGTGTACAAGAGGTCTTGCAAGAGAGATGGTGCAGAAAACAGGAGAGGAGAGAAAGAGACAGGTGTAACGTCTAACCTAAAGGAACTATGTTCAGATATTTTGCATTGATTCCAAGATAAATAAAGGAAAAAAACCCTCTGATTGTCATTTTACATTGCTAACTATCCATCTTCTGAAAAAAAAAAATAAGCTGTTATGATTTAATAATATCTAAAATACCTGAAACAACTCCAGTGTCAGCTGCGTAATTTTACCATTTCTTGGTCTATGGGAGACTTGGAAAGTGAAAGGTGTGTAGGCTTCTACATATCCCCTTACACTTTCTGTATAGAGATGCTCAAATAATTGAATGTTTGGCTCATTAAAATCACATCTGTGATCTTCTTTCTGGAGCTACATTAGGACATCTTTCCTATAAAAGAAAAGCTTTACAAATCAGGATCTTTCCTGTGCCACTCAACTTTTGGGGGTGAATGCCCATGCCTCTCACGTCAGTCTGCTGGCACGAGCCAGCCTGGCTGACTTACTGGACAGGCTCTGCCCAAATACAGCTTTATCTGCGGAGTTGCTTTCCTTTTAAGAAGATTTGGATTCAGCCTCATTTACATAGTTCAGGTGATGAATCGAAGATATACTATTCTTAGAAGAACTGGTTTCAGCCAGCAGCAAATAACTCAGCTGGAGTGAGAGATTCTTTGGGAGTCAGGCAAAAGAAAAAAAACCCAACCAACCAACCCTTTTATGTATGGTGCTCATATCGGTGATCTACTAAGCTCGGGAGTGTAGAAAGCCAGCTAGGCACACAAGAGGGGAGAAAGTCTGCCTTGTCTCTCACAGTGAACGGTTTGCAGCATTAGACTTCTGAGAGAAAGCAGGCTCTTGTCTGAGTCCCTGGAAGAGGAGGATTACTATCTCAAATTTAACAGATTTTGTCTCACTTTGGGGACATAAAGCAAAGGCCTTGGAGAAGAGAAACCTAGAAAATTTGACTTTGAAGAACATTCCTTGGAAGACAAACTAAAGCAATGGTCAGCAACAATGCATGCTCATAAGACCAGAGTTTGTGCCTCTGACCTTTTTTTTTTTGTTGGTTACCCACGAGAAAAAGAAAATACTAAATTTAATGGCAGAGCAGACAAAGTATAGAGGAAAGGACCACTGAACCCAACATACTAAGACTTGGAGCCTTTGCCAGCTCTCAGATTAAAGTTATCCTGGGCGGAAAAACATTATGCACTGTATCCTATGAATTCCTTTGCAAGCAAGACTACAAATTGTTTCTTTCACTGAAGGACATGAGAAAACCTGAGGGGATCAGTCTTCTATAAACATTTCACAAGCTTATGCTCCATGTCATCCACAACACCCACAGCAAAGCTCTGGCTTACTGCAGTGCAAGTATTTATCAGAGCAGCATCTAACACACCTGACTGGTGACATGCAACATGAAACTTACTCCTTTTTTTCCAGGCAGTATCTTGCTAATGGTTGCTGAGCCTTTCATTTCTTCAGGCCCAAGCTATCAATGAAATGTGGAAGTACCTACCAGAGTCATGAAAAGATTTAGCTTGCTATGATAAAAATGAGTAAGCCCTAAGTTTAAAACCTGAACTCTGATACAAATTCAGGGTTTTCTGGTACATCTCTGTGCCAGAGACATCCTGGGAGGGTGGAAAGGAGAAAAGCAGCTATGATACAATACCAGGATGTTTTACAATGTGTAGCTTGCATGCTGTGTCAGCATGCTATGTCCCTACACCTAGGGAGGCAAACAGCAACAATCTTGACAATTCAACTGATGTGACTTTTGGTCTTCTCCAAGGATGCTGTAAGGGGGCAGGAGGCAGACTCCTTGGATCCCCTTTGTGATGCTCATACCCCACCTGGGACGTGGAGTGATGGGTCCTGCTGGCACTACTGCAGACAAGTGCCAGAGGTCAAGAGCCCTGGCACGATGGAAGAGTCTCTGCTGCCCAGACAACCAGGGCATGCTGTGACTTGCTGCCTGTCTACTTGCTGCTCTGTATCCCTTCCAGGGTGCTCAGAGAAAATGGCTACAGCTTAGCTCTGTTTTCTGCAAGAGATGGCAGTGACTTCTCTTAGTCAAAACAAAACAAAAGAATTCACAACTCAACTCAGTACAAACATAACGTGAAAAATTATCTAGGAAAAAGATTTCTCTGATATTTCATCCGCAAAGCTTTATCCATCAATTACCTGTTTTATGTAAAACTGTCACCGGCTTCTTATTATCCTGCCATAAAGGAGAAACTTCCTTTTAAGCACCCCGCCTGGATGACTGACATCTCATCATTACTACAAACAGTAACAGCTACACTATTAAATTGCCAAAAGGAATTTTTTCAGTAAATATGAAAGGCACCCGTGAGCTGACAGGCAGCAGACAGGTTCACGGTTTCTGGAGCTGCCTGGCAGCACAGGGAACAGCTTTCAGGGGTTGTCATCTTTACTTGCCTCCACTTAACTCATTTTTACACCGCAGGTATTGTTTGCCCTGTTGATTCTGTGCTTCTGTGGCTCCTGCTGAAACAACTTTTTTCCTTTAACTTCTTTTAACTCCTAACATATTCCACATTCTACCAAGCATGTTGCCAACTCTCACCATATTATCACAATGTGCCTGTATCCCTCGTTCTTTTTAAGCTTCCAGCTCCAGTAGTCATCATCGCATTTACATGAGAAAGCCACCTGCAAGACCCACTTGAACAAGAGAGCAAGTAGAGACCACTACTATTCCATAAAAGCATTTTACAATAACCTCATAACTTTCAGAGGCTGAGATGCATTTTTTGGGACATTTTGATTCAGTCAGAGTTGAACTCCAGCACACTGCACTACTAAACAGCAGGAATTAACCCCATCTTTGGGTCTGATAAACATGGAAAGTGTATGAAACTTCCTTCAAGATTTACACAGATGAGTTCACAACTCTATAAAGCCTGACATTAGCTGCAGCAAAGATGAACTCCTTGCATCCTTTATGCCCAATTATCCAGCAAGTAGTCACTCCACCTACCTCAGTTCTCACAATGGGGGGCTGTGATCTGATACACCGGCACTTTCATGTAGGTAGGTACTCCTGCTTCAGCTCTGGTTCTAATGCTCTGTGAGCATTAGCAAACCTCCACTCTGTGGTTGTTAATTGCTCACTCTGCTGGTATGGGTAGGTGTAATGCACACCTGCTGCATCTACCATTAAAAATCACCGAGGAGATGCATCCGTGAGATGCAGAGGGCCTTACTCTTCCACTGTGTTCAACAGACCAGCTCACCCTCTTGCTTAATGAGCTATAAAGTAAAGAATACCTGAAGTGTATTCACAATGATTATCCAGTGAGTAATACTGGATTTGCCCTGTGTAACACCGCAGCTGATGGATGGAACTGATCCTTAACATCTTTATTTGGGAAGACTATTCCTCTGCAATAAATCTATCTTCTTCCTTTTCAGGGGATTCAGGATGTTTATCTGCAGAAGAACTTGATGTTTCGATGTAAGAGGAAAGTATGCCTGAAGTGTTTTGCATCTTCTGTATGGTCATATTGACATTTTATGATGCCTGGAATACAAAGTTTGCTAATTTTTTGTTTTCCTTCTCCCTCTATACTTCATTTTCTGAGAGGGACTGGAGCGATAAGTATAGATTCTTCTGTACTGAGTCTCCTCCTGTACAATTTAATTTCTCCCTGTAAGGTCAACACAATATATCTGAAGTGCAGAGTGTAATAATGTGTTTGAAATAGATATTGAACCTTTCCTGCTTCACTGGAGCTCTATGTTCTGCAAAGTCAGCTAGAGGGGATTTCAACATAGTTAGAAATATGTATTTCAAAAAAACCCCTGTACTTTAGGAAAAATTCCAAGACCTGACAGTTCCAAAAGGCTGTATTTAGGGATGCATAAAATAATAAGTGGTCTGATCTAACCCCAAAGCTAACCTGAACCATTTTAAAGGAGTTTTCCACAGCTTTTATAACTATTTTCCCCTGACCAATACACATCTGGTTCTAGTTGGCACCAAAAGATAGACGTATTTAAATGTCATGAAAAAGGCTAATCTTGTATTTCTGTCATGTTGGGAGACAGGAAGTACTAGAAATCTCATAAGAAAGGCAGTTCTCCTTGGATATTCAGCCACTTTTTACATAGTCAAGTGATTTACATAGCTCAGAGAAGAATTCAAATTATTGTATTAGCTGAACTGACCCTCTCAACCTCCAGAGGCTCATTCATCACTAGGTAGAGGTTACTAGAAGACATTGGAAGGGCTGCTCGGTCTAACAGCCAGCCGTGAAGTTCTTGATCTTTTGTATCCTTGCTCCTTCCTTCAGGAAAATCCAGTAAATAGGATAGTATTTAAGAACACTTTTTGACAAGGGGAGAGAGTGGTGGGTTACTCAAGGGGCAACAGAAAAAAAATAAAACTGGTCCACATTTTGTGATTCCACATTGATCTTTACTTTTTTTGGTAGTTAAACTCTCATTACCAAGGTAGATCTGAGTAAACGTACCAAAATTAATATGGACTTTGGGACTGCTAAATATTTACTGCAATTCATCTAGAGAAAACCCTAGAAAACCATAAATGACCTCAGTTTGGTTTGCGGTAGTGATATAGCCCCTTGAATGTTTCTGAAGAGCTGTACTGTACATGTTTAAGATTTAACAAAAACCAATAGGAATGAGTTTCTGAAGTTACTTTCAAAATGATACACGGTTTTTAAGTAGCTTAAACACTTTGGAATTCTCAACCCATGAGCTACTTCTACAACAGCACTGAGAGGTGATACATGTGCACTTAGCAAAAGGAAAACCTGAAACCAAAGCTTGCCCGTGGCTACAGGGGAAAGGCTCACACTGAATTTAGAAACCAAACATCCCTGCACGCATTTTCATGCTCAGACCATGCTTCTCTTTATGACCTTATTCTATCTGCAGTAAAAGGCGTGCCTACCAGTGACGAAATACTGGTGTTTCACAAGTCTTATCTTCTCGGCAGGTTCTGCTGGCATCCTTGTGGTAGAACAGAACTCACAGCGTGTATTGGTGCTAATGGAAGAACATGTTAATATTGTAAGCAAGCAAAAAATAATTTGTGAAGAATGTGTTCATTTACCTTTTTGATCTTCTTTTTTTCCTTCCAATGCTGATGCTTTCTCTGATAAAGTACCATCATCTCCACTGGCTTTTACCACATTTTCTTCCTGTATGGTTTCTTCACCAACGGCTATAGTGTGTCCATTTGAAGTTTCAAAATTTACTGTTACATCACCATCTGAAATGAAAATTAAAATTGTTGAGTTTAATTGTTTCCTTAGCACCTATTGACAGCACACAGCATCCCTCAGCTTTCAAGTTTCCATGGAGGCAAAGCAGAAAGACTTACTGAAACATGAAAAACATCAGGCTGCAGATCTGCTCTGAAAAGTTAATGCTGTAAAGGAACTCTACAGGCTTCCACGCTTTTTGGGTGGACTGCTCTGCAATAGTGAGCCTGGAAGCGCACGCTGGTTTTCAGGTCCAGGTTTCTGTCTGTACACATTAGCATCCTGTTCTATTCCTCCCAGCATCTTGGTTTAGACAGCAAAGAAATGTGTGCATGGACCACAACAGAGCTGCAATGTGTTCCAACAGGTCCCAAATCTGGACAATTATGGGGCTGAGCTGCAGCACCGCCGTGGGGCATCCCAGTAGGTAAATCAGCCAGGAATTCAGACAGAAGTTCCCAGAATATATGTGCCCAGTTAACAAATAAAATAGGTCATCATCTAGTCTTAAGAGCCAAGGTGAGGTCTTCTGTATCACATATCATACCATTACTGAATTCTGCAAGTCAAATTCTTTCCCAGCTCTGATGATAATTTAATCACTTACCCAGACTACTTCAGCTATGAGGGTTATTTTTTTTCCAACCTTGACAAAAACTTCTTTCCCTTCCCTATTTGTCTCTGTATTCCAGAAAAATGCTACATCTTTTTGCTGGCTCAAGGACTTGCTCTCTTCCCTTATTTATCAATTTCTGTTCTTTGTTCCACGCATTTTAAAATTGCTGCCGATTTTCTTCTCTGGTCACTTCTAAGGCTTGTTATCCTTATGTTGCTCACAGCACACCTGCAGTTCATGCAGAAGACTGCTTTCCTTCTGCAGGATTCTCTCGCTGTCTATCCAAAAATTATGCAAATCTACCTACCATCTCATCTGGTTCCTCCTATTGTTTCTTCATTAGTTGAGGTAATTCTACTCTCTTCTTCTTCCTTGCAGACATGGATGTTTGGGAGTTCCCTGGTTTCAACACAATTATGTAGCCTCTCTCTTACCACCTTGGGCTGCTCCATGGGCTAAGCTGATGATTCCATTCTCGCCCACACACAAACTTCACCTTGATGTGTAAAAAGTAAGTTCTGCCCTCTTTACCTTGTCCCCTTCACTATAGCTGACAGTTGCACAAGACTTCCTTCTTACCTTAATCATGACTTCAGTTTCTTCAGCTCCTTTCTTCCAGACGTTCATAAATCCATTCTTTCTTCTCTGACTCCACGTGTGGCATCCTCACCTCTTACCCATGTTCTGCAAACACCTCCTGTGTCCAAGTGGCACTTGTCACCCTCCACTTCTTCATCCCATGTGAAACTGTCACTTCTTCACAATCCTTACCTCTCATGCTTCAAGTCTTTGTAATTTCCCCATCTAGATTTCATCTCTACAGTCGTTCCTTCTAACTACCTTCACACTGCTCAGCCACTGTTTTTCCTGTATTTCCATTTTTAGCACCTTCAAACCACTCCTGCGCTCTTTCAAACTGCTCCTTAAAATCTACAATTTCATCAGACAGGCAGCAACAGGGACTGGACTGATGGCTGCCTTAAGATGGGAGGAAGGGGAGAAAATTGTTCATTTTTACATCTTTTTTCCACTTTGCTCATTCTCTGAGCAATCCAAAGTCCCATCCCCTTTGTGGAACAGAGGGTTGAGGACACTGATGACCAAAGCATACACACTTTTAGCACAAATTATAGCATTTACATTCGGACTGCTTGTAACCAACTTGAAACGTTAACACATTTCATCAATCTTCCCAGGAGTATAAATGCAATTTACAACCATCAATGGACAAACTCGCACAGCTCCCCAGTAAAGCATATAGCAAAAAACCACAACAAATTCACAGAGGGACAAACTGAAGTATGGAGAGTTTGTGTTTCTTGTTTTAAGTCAAAGACAGTGGCAAAGACAAGTTGAGAAGCCAGCTATGCTGAATGCCACAGCTCGGTAATTAAGCAAACACTGTAAAGACAAGTGATGCCACATGTCAACAAACAAGCCCTTTACTTCTAGGTATCCATGTGTACAATACTAACCATACACATTGATACTTTCATGATTCTTCAGCTCAGACAGAGTAACACAATTTGTAGGAGAAAAATATGTCTGGAAATAACAGGGTTCTTAGACTCCTTGATAAAATGGATTAATTTTAAGCCACAGAAAATTGTTTTACTCACTTGACTTTCATTTGTTCTAGATTTATAGAAGACCCAAGAATATTAGAAAAATCCCACTACAAACACAATCAGATGCAGCACAGAGGTGTTAACCATGGTTTACTCATGCTTTTTGAAACACAAGTTCTGGTTAATACTGATTACTAAACCTTGTAGCTTTTTGATACGTGTGGTGTCTTCCCCACAGTTTTATGTTTGTGCCATCTGTGAATGTGGTCTATGTGACAGCGGTGGGATTTGTACCATCCCAGAACTGGTACTTTTTGCTACCTGAAAAGGATGCTATCGATCTGCTCGGGCGTCAACCAAAATTTCTCGTATTGTACTCCAGCTCCTTTAGACAGCAGACCTTGATTCAAAAAATGAGATTAATCCCCAACTTAACTAGAAACCACAGGAGTCACAGGATTTACAGGAAGCATCAAAACACTTAAGGACAAAACCAGAAGTCAGATGTTGTACCTATGGCAGGAGCACTTACAACTCCAACTCCAGTTTTTTTGTTAACTGGCCCAAAATTACCTCTTACAGCTTTGTCACTCATCACCTTTGTCTCCTCATACCTATTTATACTATCTGGAAGCAATGCAATAGTGGCTTTATCATCCATGTTTAGCACTTAGGAGCTAAATTCTAGGTAACGGGTTATCACCTTGCTCGGGCATTTCCTTCAGCACTCCCCTTCTTATCAGCTCCTCTCTGCTTTGTCTTGTCGAAATCTTCCTTTCCAACACTAAAGAAAAAGCACAGTTAAGAACAGATTTATTCTCATACTGCTGATGCTTGTGAAAAAATGTAGGAAAAGATTATTATTTTCTTAAAGAAACCCTGCAAAATCTTGTTTCCTCTGATTCCGCAGGAGCAGTGGTCTGGGTTTTCACGGGTGCTCTCTGAAAATATTCTCCCACAACTTCAGGCACGGAATGAAGGATTCATCTCACCCAGTGCCTTCAGCTGAGCAAGGCTCCATAAGGTTTCTTTTACAGTCAATGGAAAAAAGCACTTCCAGAGTGAAACTGAACTCATCCTAGCATAGGCATTTAATATGCAAAAGCACCTATTAACTCAGCTGGAGATACCTCCATCTGCTTTGTAAACGTCTTGAGTTTGGAGAGACAAATCCTGCTCAGAGCAAGCAACTCACAGGGTAGCCTTTATGACACACAAACTGTCTTAAAGTTAGAAAAAACAACATTAAACAGAAGCTAGAAAGTTTTGTTCTTAAAGGGAACAACATCCTCATCCAGGCTGGTTGGCTTTTGTGGAAAAAAATGCAGTGTCCTTTTTTTAGGTTAAAAAAAAAGAAGCATACAACACACAAAAAACATGAAACATTTTAATTATTATGTTTATTATGTTTATTTCCTACGGGAAAAACGCTAAATATTTTTACAGGGAAAAGCATTTACAGATGGCAAAATAGAGTAACTCCCCACTGCACCCCACTGCCAAACCAACACAGTTTTGGTCAGTGATCTGGGAGGCCACTGTAATGATCCACAGAGCCATGGTGCAGAGTCCACAAAAATGTGAGCATCACTTGTCAAATCCTGTCTTCTCTCCCAGGAAAAGTTACATCTCCCATCCTGATCCTGTTTACATATGGACATCAAACCCTAAGTGACGTACAGAGCTCAAGCTGAGAGCAGGTGGCAAAGCTTCAGCCGTGCTGGACTTCATCCTATTAATGCCATGGGATAGGGTTATTTATCTCATCCATTAATTTAAACACTCTGGTAATCCAATTACTCTCTAGGGCCAATCTAATTGCTGTATGCAGATTAAATGCTGCAAGAAGTATTGTCAATCTCACTTGTGCCAGCCCAGCTGGAGTGAGCAGCCGTACGAAGTGACGGCTCCTGTGAAGGTGTGGAGAGAGGCAGGTTGGTGCTTCTGAGAAATTTTCCCTCCGGGCACAGCAGCTGATGACAAATATCTCTCCACAGCAGGTAATCATAGAATGGTTAGAGTTGGAAGGGACCTTCAAGATCATCCAGTTCCAACCCCCCTGCCATGGGCAGGGACACCTCCCACCAGAGCAGGTTGCTCCAAGCCCCATCCAGCCTGGCCCTAAATGCTTCCAGGGATGGGGCAGCCTCTGGGCAACCTGTTCCAGTGCCTCACCACCCCCACAGGGAAGAATTTCCCAGCTGCTGACTTGCAGCGAGGCTGGCTGAACCCAAGACGCCTGAAGGCATCCCCGCTCACAGCTTCCCACTCCCCTTCTCCACCAGGGAAAGGGATGGTTGAACAGAAGATAAAGCAGATTCTGCACTTCCCAGATTTACAGCACTGGGTTTTATTTTTCACACTGCAAAGTGCGGGCATTCTGCAAATGCTCCACATGGGATGCATCTCCCTGACAAAAAAGCACCAGATCCTGGCAGAAGAAGTGGGGCCCCAACCATTTTGACCATGCCAGCTCAAGCCATCCATGCCTGTGAGATCAACAGCTCGTGAATGCAAACAGTACTGGCTCAAGAACTTACAAGTTGTTCTGTGTTTATATACTCAGATACTTTGTGGGATTTGTCCTTTAAAGGTCAAACATTCATGGCATTCAAATCCCACTTGACAATATAAAGGAGGCTGTGAGCAAGACCCTCTGTGTAAACCAGCCACCTTGGGAAGAGCCTGGCAGCCTGAACTCGGATCAGGTGAGATTGGCTTGGGTCCCAATCCTAAATTATTCAGGAGCTCTTCCCATTTTTCCCCATTAATTTTTAAGGTATATGCCTTGCAACCTTGTCTCTCACATGTTTTTGGCATGGCAAACAAAGCACAGGAGCGTGCTCTATTCTTGCAAAGAGTTTTTCATGGAAGTGAATATATATATATTCTCTTCCTATTATTTCAGCTTTACAAATACAATTTACTTCCTAATATTTTTCCTCTCTGCTTCCTTTTTACATCTGTTTTCTTGGGGACAGTGAAACAAGATTGTATCTCATATATTTATCTGTGGGACTTAATCCACTTGAAAACAATGATGTTCTTCCCATCAAGTTCAAGAACATTGAACCAGACCCCCCATAAATGTCTCTCTCATTTTCAGGATGATCTATTTTTTCAGTTCTACAACACTGAATTAACATATGTATCGAATTCATTATCATGGAAAATGTCAATTGGGATTAAAAGATATTAACTCCTTGCACTTTTACTGGAAGACCTCAAAGCATTTTATTAACATTACACAGGTTTCATAACATCCGTTAGACATAGTTATCTCCATTTCACAAATTAGAAAATTTATGAACAGATAAGAAGCTTAAGCCCCAATCCTTCACCATCTAAAATGCTAGCCATGAGTGGTGTTTTTATTTAAACTGATTAAGCTCAGTCAATTCAACCTGAAAAGATAATTTATTTAAAATATTATTTGGCACATGGAAAGAACATTAGAAATCATACTAGTATTCACTATGAGGATCATAATTTTAATCCCTTCAAAGAAAAAGGCAGAATTTTAATTTAAATCCAAGTGACCAAAAATCTGTCCCCTTGTATAAGAGGAATGAATAGTTTGTCTACTTATGGACATATACTGAGTGCTACTTAGCCAGGGTGGACTCATCATTATGATGCATTGCTTTCTACAGACTTTGGACCATACAATATATGTCACAATTACACAGTCAAGTATTTTGATTATCACAGCCCAATTGCACTGAGTTTTAAGGGTCTCAAACTACTCAGCTGAACTAATCACATTTGACTACTGTTATGTTTCAGCAACCTCTCTTGAAATAAGACAGTGACAAAGTCAAGCATTTAGAAGTCAGGAAACGTTTGAATAAAGGCTGATGTGTGCACAGATGGCACAGCTTTTATTTGCTTGTCACATATTTTACCTTCGCCATCCCTGCCTCATTCAGGATACAGACTGTACTGTGTTCAATTTTTGCCTAAATTCTTTACCTTACCTTTCAACCTGGCACCCAGATCTCATGTGAAGGCTTAGGAACAACCTAAACTTTCATCTGAAGAGAAAACTCTTCATTTTCCCAATGGTCACCCCAGCAACTGAGTGAACCAAAGACAATGTTTTTCTCCTTGATGCCCATTTGAGATATACAAAGGTGTTATCATGACTGTATACATAGGATATAGCATAGAAATATTAAGTCATATTATCAAACATGCTGATATGTGTTAAGTATCTGATCTGAGGTATGTTTTCAGGTGTGATTTCTTACATTAAAAATGTGATAAACAAACCAACCAACAGACCCAAAGCACAGGAATTCTAGGTGAATTGCCTACTTATGGTTCAAAATACCTAAGCAACAGAAGTGAAGCTATGAGTATTGGCCATGTGCTGCTGAGATAATGGCACAGACAACTGTAGAAACACCTGAGATGGGTATCACTATGTGTCAACTCAGAAATAGTTCGGTTCCCTGAGTTCCATACAAGGAGAAGACTGTAGTTTGGTACTTCCATTATTGCCCTACTTGTCATGGTCCCTCCTCTCACCACCCTTGTCAACCTCCTTCACTTGAAGGAGTTTAAACTTCTTACATTTGGTTTCTGGACCTACCTCTCTTCTCTTCCTTCTTCTTAAAGTAGAACTTGCCACAATATGCTACGCATTTGCGTCTACCATAAGCACCCTTTTGCCTCTCTATTCCTACTGATCATAATTTTTGCCATCTCTGATCTTATAGATTATTACTTACTCTTACAGATTATTACTTACTACTTATTAGCAGAGGGCTAGTTCTATCATGGACTAAATACATGATAAATGCTGCTAGCTGTACCATCCTCAGGCTTCATGTGGACATCCTTAAGCTGAGTGACCAGATGATCTTAGCACTACAAATCTTTCCTGTATAACAGTCCTTGCCTGCTAAGGAAGGCTGAGATGAGGTGGGCTCCACTCCCAGACATCACGCTCCAGCAGAGTCAAAAAATCCCACTTCAAAATCCTTCCCTGACTGCAGTCAAAAGGAAAGCTTGCCCTGATTGCAGATGTAACTGTCAGAAATTGTGGGAATTTATCACACTGTATATAGCCCTTGTTCACCTGAGTAAATTCTACTCATCCAAGGGACGCCACAAGCCTTTGTATTTTTAGCCCAATATAAATAATAGTAGCACTAATGATAAGAGCAGTTTACCTCAAAAATCAGTCTCCCTCCCTACCACCTCTTAAGAGACTGCTCAGTGATATCCAGCAGCTACAAACCTCAGACAGTCTTAAAACCCATTCTGCGACTCAGAGTGTTCTGTGAGATTCTGGATGTTCTCCAGCCTTTAGTTTTTTCTCTTCCAAATGAAGCTCGAGAGAATTCTGATTTTTTATTTTTCCCTGACCTACTGAGAGCTAAAATCACCTTCTGCTCCCTGTCTGTGTATACTCCTGCAGTGGAGCTTTGAAGCAGCATCTGCTTCGTGCCAAGACACAAACCACTGCCTTCTTTTCCTCCGCAGCAAAACACTGTGGAAAGGAGAAACCCTTGAGATGATGCCATCTTCTGTTTGTTTTTACTCTATTTTGAAAGCCCTCTAGGCAGAAAGTATACAACCAGTGCCCAGAGAACAGATTTTCTGAGATACAGCATGGAAAATATGTTGCTAAAGGAAAAAATTCCATCCATCATTCCCACATCGGCACAAATACTTCCTCATCTAGCCCTCCATCTTTTTATTTTTGATATTTTATTTTTTTTTTACGTTTGTGGTATTTGCTGTTTACGAACATCTTTCAGTCAATGGCAAAAGAGAGTCATGTGAGATTTGGTCAAAGCACTGGGTGGCGCGTGCCCTGGCAAGGCTGTAGCAAGAACCTATTTCAAAAAAGCCTATTGAAAACACAGATAAAGAAACGAAAGCTCTTTCCAATGGCCCACATTCTGTCTGAGAAGAAATTCTTACTTCAACTGCACACAGAGTTGTATCCCTGTTAAGAGAACGGGCAATAAATGTGACGATCATCGCACTGTCCCACGGTCACAGGCCAGGAAATCGGCTTCCTGCATGTAAGATGTACGCGCACACACGTACGTACCCATACCCTGCTCTAACGTAAATACATCTCTCATTGAGTAGCCCGAGGAAAAGGATTTCCTGTAGGATTTCTATTTTGTATGGATGTTTTCCCACTTCCTTCTCAAGTTAGATAAGCACGTTTCTGCTGCTGCGTCAGTTAGAAATGCAGTGAGGGGCAGCTTGCCAAGTAAACACATCTTCTCAAGCTCCGTTGGTCCTGGGTCTGTTTCCTCAAGAAATACAGGGAAAACTGTCCTTTAATATTTTTCCTCCCCCTGAAACTACCATCTGAGGCAGGGTGAATGCAATCCAACGTGACTCCATACCTTGCATACATAGAGTTTAAAAGCAAACGAGTATCTCCCTACAGCTCTGGGGCTTCCTGACAGTGAAATAGTCCTCAAGCGTGTAGAGATAAACTTTCACCACAAGCTAACCTGATCTGCACTGAAAAGCTACAGCTTATTCATGATGCAGCTGGGGCAAGTGCCCCGGCTGTTCCCAGGATTTCTGGGGACACAATCCCTTACAGTTAGTGCTGCAGAACAGTACAATTTATCCCTACTACTCTCTACATGGAAATGTGCGGGGAGGTCATCTGCATTTCTGGTCAAGACTGAGGAGGAACTGCAGGAGGGCACTGGAAGTCAACACAGAAATTATTTACTCTGATCCACTCCTATGAGCATTAATAATCTTACTGGGCCACCAACACGAATGAAAGACCTACCTGGTCCACAACTGGTGGCTGGCAGAGGATGGAAAGTACAGCCAGACTCGGAAGAAAAAGCTTTGTCCATAGACAGGAGGGCAAACAGCAGTAACACTTAAGCAAGACTATGAATTATGTTTGCCTTGAAGATGTTCTCCAAATCTTTGCTCTGTAGAGATTAATCGGTTCTTAGATACATTCTTGTTTCTCAGTATAAAAGCTCTGGAAACCGTTCTTTTACCACTGTCATATAACCAAATAACTAAATTTGTAGGTTACATCTTGAGAGTTCCAAGGAGTAAAACTCTCACAGGAACTTTAGGGGGAAAATAATCTTGGACCCTTTTATTTATGCATAGACTTCTTACAATTCAGATAATCCAGGTTTACTTTCTTATCCTCTCCCTAGCTTAGTGAGCCAGTCTTGATAGTTTCGAAGTGAAAGTCAACATCTGCAGATATTTGAGAACTCTGAATTTAATTTTAAGGAAAATCCTCCTGCATTGAGCTGTTCCCGTCCACTACACCATTTACAAAGATACTTAACTGAGCAGATAATTCTGCTCTTTCATTTTTCAATACATAATTATATATAATCGTGTATTCAGTTGACCAAAAGAGCTCCCACTTACATGATCTATGGACTATACTTATCTTTCAACTACCTACACTGTCCTTCACCCACCAATTTGTAGCATAAATTCTCCTAATTTTTATGGATTTCTGTTTGCATACTGGTGCTCTCCATTTTCAAGTAAAGATTGATCACAAAATAAAGATGTGACTTTGAAAAAAGGATAAGGAGGTCTATATCACTCTTTTAGTTTCCAGACCTGAAAGGCAGTGCTGCAAAACCACAGCCAAAATGAAAAAAAGTAATCAGGTTGTCTAAATGTTAAGAAGTCATCGAAAAGACTGGCTCTGTTTTTCCTCTCTGCTTCAGAGTGCTTTATTGATAGTAATCCAAACAGTAACCTTCAGTAAAGAGTGAATACTACTCCTCGTTATGTTTTTCCTGGATTTGTTTTTAGCTGGATCAGGTTTACAATCTGCTCATCGCAAAACTGGTACCAGTACACAGGAGGCAGGGGAAATAAACAGACACAGCTGAGAGAACTGGAATGACAAATTATCACTTGACAACTAGTTTTTAGGTTGTTAAGATCACAGAATGATACGGGGTTGGAAGGGACCTCTGGACCATGCTAAAGCAGGTCCATCTAGAGCAGACTGCACAGAACAGCAGGTTGTCCAGGTGGGTTTTGAATGTCTCCAGAGATGGAGACTCCACCACTCCCCTGGGCAGCCTGTTCCAGGGCTCTGCCACCCTCAAAGAAGTTCTTCCTCATGCTTAGATGGAACTTCGTATGCTAGTTTGTANCCTTTACATGGAAAGGGTTATCAAGCATTGGAACAGGCTGCCCAGGGAAGTGGTTGAGGCACCATCCCTGGAGGCATTCAAAAGATGGGTTGCCATAGTGCTCAGTGACATGGTTTAGTGATGGGTTTTTATCAGAGTTAGGTTGATGGCTGGACCAGATGATCTTAAAAATCCCTTCCAACCCAGATAATTCTATTATTTTATTCGTATCTATAGCATAATTTCAAAGCTTGATTTTCATTACAATTCTGAAATTACGTAACACTTGCTGTCCATTACACCTATGGTTTGGCATCTCTGGTTTTCAGGTGCTCACCTTGAGATAAATTATCCTCAACTCCATCTGCAGTCACTGCCAATGGGAACTGTGGGTTCTCTACACCCCTGAAAGGACTTGAGGGACCACAAACAAGACAGGCAAATTCAGTGCAAGCAAGTAACTAAGGGGGCATTTTTAGAAATGTGGAAGTGTTGATCTTCATTTGTTTTTGCCCAAGTTCCTCCTTTTGTAAAAGAAAACCAAAACCACATGCTTTGCCCTGGTATTTTAAGAATTGAAATGTGACGCTTGTGAGACTGAATTGAGGCCTCTAAAGAGAGATGGTACAACATAAGAAATACTGTATTTAACATTAATTTACCAGATACTGATTTGTTAAAAAAACAAACAAAAAAAAACAACAAAAAACCCTGTAAAATGACACATGCATTATTATTTAATGGCATAATAATTTAACACATGCTAATATGTTGTGATGATTTGGAGAATCTCTGTATATACAGTTTATGAATGGTGATTATTCTGGAGAATTCATTGCATGTAAAATCACATACCTGTCCAACAGCAGCTGCAGAACATTCAGGAGTCATTAACTATAAATAACTTTGCTCAAGCACTATCATGAAAGTATAGGAGAAGCTGAAGGAAACTGGAAGCAGTGAAGCAAATAGCAGACTTAAGGGATTTTTCTTTTTTAATTGCAGCAGTGGAAGAAATTGTCAGGGTTTTGTTGTAGGGCATTCAGGAAAATAAAAAAATAATAATAAAAAATAAAATAAGAGAAGATGACTTCTTTTTGCCTTTTGTATAAATAAAACATGTTTTAGAAGTTATACTGCAAAACCACAGTGCTCCTTGCTGTAACTGTTAAGGGTTGGTATGGGTTTAACACGTCAAAATCCTAAAAGTTCAGGAAAGCCCACTCAGGATACCGTAGAGGATTAGTATTGGGTTTATTGCCTGGAGCCATGGAAGACGGGGCTTGTACTGTGATAACGAATCTGAACAGCTCAGAGATGCTCCCTGGAATCTCATTAAGCTCAAGTTTAGAAAGGCACAACATCAAACATCTGAATCCCAAAACAGAAGTTTGGGATTTTTCTGGAGAAAGCTTTGGCCAGAGCTGTGACACACAGAGACACACGCACATATATGCAGGGTGGCATTCAGTTTCCTCAACATGGGTGTCTACAGCCACTTGAGATGCCCCAGGGTTTTGGGGATGTCTGCACAGGGATGCCAAACATGATGCAGAACCTTCTGGGAAAGCAGCCAGGACACTCCAGACCATCTCAGGTGGCACTAAGCAACTGTGTTTAGCTAACTGAATTCCAGCCCTCAATCTTCCTCTTTTTCAGAAAGAATATAACTGAATCACAGCATTTTATTTCAGACCACTCTTCAGCCTTGCCAGTGGGGGAGTGAAGGGGCAGAGCAGCCTGTATGAAGGTGGTAACGGCAAAGCTGATACTCATTCTTCTGCTGGGCATGGCCACATCTGTCCCGAGGAAGGCAAGGTGTGTTTCATAATCCAAGTCATTGATTATTAGGAGGACATAAGAGACATTTCCAACGTATATGAAGATATACAATATCAAGCCTAGCGTTTCTTAGTTGAAAAAAGAGTACTGTCAACATCAAAAGAATATTGCTATAACATACACTTAACACATAAACTGCATAGTTTTGGTGATAGGTTCAAGAACAGAAACTGAACAAGGTTAGGGTTTTCCTTGCCAAGGATCAAACTGTTTTTCCATATGTCAAATACTGTGCCTAAATAATCCAGGCCATCTAACGAGCTCCAAGAGCTTTTCAAATATTACTCTGCAGAGCCATCACAGTGTTTTCTACTATTTGCCACCAAGGGGCCACAGACATACCTGCTGATGTTTCTCTGAATTTGTCACTCGTCTTCTTCTTCCGCCATTTCCATGGTTTAAAGATTTTGCCAATGGTGGAGAGTTTGCCCTTCCTCTTGAAGGGGGGAGTTTGGGATCCTGGGGCTGGTCCATCTGAGTTAGCAATTGACGCCTTATCCAAGCCATCAACTGTTCAAACAAGAAAAGTAAAGGTCACTGAAGGATGCAAAACAAAACAGCTCAAATCCTCCTCTACCACACTGCAACAGGCTGTGTGTGGGTCCATGTGTTTTCTTTTCCAGAAGGCAGCCAAAGGGCATTTCACTGTGGCCCATGGCCACCAGCCAGCCCCCACCTCAGCTAGCCCCGGGCTTTGCTGCTGCTCAGCACCTCAGCTGCAGCAAGCCAGAATCTGCTTCTCAGGATGCACATCTGGCACGTCTGTATGGTTCTGTGGTTTTTCATTGCTACCGGAGAGTTTCTTTCAGCACATATTTGGGTGACTTTTTCTTTATCTTCGGTAAAGCTGAATAACTAGCTGTCATCATATAGAAAACAAAACCCTTACAATATAAAAACATAAACTATTTCTTTTGAGTATAACAAATCCTTTCTTAAATGAGCTCTAAAGATAACTGTTCTGGCAGCAGAATGGAAATAGGTCCGTTTGATATCCCTGGTAATCAGTCATTCACAGCACAGCCTGGCATGACTCAGGCTTCTTTTAACAAAATGTATTTAACAATAAGCTTTTGGGCTGCACCTGAAATTTAACGAAGGATTACTTTTCTGCAAAAACATATTGAGTGATATGAAAGCCAATATTTATCATCGATGGCTGTAACAACAGGTTTTGTGCACCAAAATAAGACTCATTCCACAACGCGTCTTAACATACAGTTAAAATAGTTTTCCCAGAAATTTCCCTGAGAACTCTACTATTATCTATTTCCACTCAAGAACTGAGGTTTGTTAGTGCCTTCCATTCGTGGTCCTGCAAACACTTCAAATATGCTCGATTTTATTCACGTAAGCAGCTTCTCTGAAGTAACTGCGACTACTTATGTATATAAAATTAATCACAGGCTTAAATGTTTGCAGCATAAGGGCTCTGTAATTGCTTTCATTCATCTAAACATCCTAATTATAACCAATTCGGAACAGAGTTGATGCCATTGTCAACAGTAATAGTGATAATCATAGATCATTAAATCACAAACTGCTATTCAAAGAAGGCAATATTACTGTCCCCATTTTACAGATGGAAAATATGAAGCACAGAATTGTTAAGTGCTTAATTTTATGTTTGCCAAATGGCTTCCTGAATCCTGGTCCTGTGTCCTAGCTGCTAAAAAGGCACATATTCAGACACATAACATCATGGTGCAATCTTATTATTCTGTTTCTCAGACAAATGGCATTTAATGAGTCCTATATTTGTCCTAGACTTTAGATTGATCCAGGATGCTAAAAAAAAAACTATAAATCTTTTCTGTGAGAAAGCTGATGTAATGCGATTGGTGTCCAAGAAACTTTATTTCCAATGTTTTGAAATAAAGGACTGGGGAAAAAGATCTATTGTATAACTTCATTGAGTCTATGAAGTTAAAACCAGAGACAAATTTATATGAAAATGATAGCATTTAAATCAATAAATCTGAGTTTGTTATGCCATAAAATGTAATAAATTCTGTACTGTCAGAGAGATGGAAGAATGAGATGGAAAACTTCCCCAGGGTAAATTACAGCTATTCAGATATATCAGAATTTAAAGCTTCTATTTCAGTGTTTTGCTTGGGTACTTTCTGGTCTATAGCACGGAGATCAGATGGAATAAACACACGACAACGGGCTTTAAATGTAAAATGCCAAACTTTTGGTAAGGACCTGGATACATCTACCCCCTGCACAAGTACAAAACCCCAGCCTCCTCACTTGTGCTTCGCAGAGAATGTAACAGAGTGACCTTTAGGGCCATTTAAGCTGAGACTCCCTTGAAACAAACCAGCTGTCATCCTACAGACCCTGTGAAACCAGGTGAGAGGTGGGGATGAGAAGACCACCAAAGGCAGCAAGCAGCTCCGCAGAAAGAGAGAGGCATGGGACAGCAGAAGGACCTCTGTGGGGATGCCTCACCTGGAATTAGGGATTGCACTTTCATCTATGCTTATAGTCGCTGCCTATGTTATACAATCCCCATGGGAATACCAAAGTCTCTGCTGGAAACTGGATCTAAGGGAGAAAGACATTTGCCTGGAGGATAGCTACCATTCCAGTTGATTAAAGAAGGGGCAAGGGCCACAGCTCACGGCTGGGGAGAGTCAGCTCAGATGTAAAGAAAACAATTCCCAGAGGTGTGTGGCGCCTAGAGGTTTTGGAGGATCATCCAGGGCTGATTTCACCTACTGTGAGAAATAGTCCCACTCTGAATGGAATAAAAAACTGAGTGACCTTCCGAGGTCCTTCCCAATCAAGATTCCCATAGTGTTAAGGGATTTGGAAAAACACGGTTACTCTGTGAAATCTGTGCCAGTAAATCCAAAGAACGAGAAGTGAAGTGCTGAAGAGAAGTGACCAGGATCTGGTAGCTGAGGAGTTTTATCCTGGGACAAGAGCCAAACATTACCTCACTGGCAGAGGCAGTCCATCAGCTCATTAGAGGGAAAGGCCACCCGCTCCTTGGAGGCAGCGGGACAAACCCATGTTCTTGTCTCCACCAGCTCAGAACCGCTGGGTTATTCATGTGAAGGGCCTGCACCCTGGTGACAGACAGTGCAGTCTTTATAAGCATAGATCTTCTCAAACCCTCTTGGGTTGTGGAGTCCAGTCTGTTGCAGGCAACCGCTTTCACAAAAGCCTTATCTAATTTATTTTTTTCCTCCAGTGACTACCAGCAGGAATGGAGAAGAATTATAGCTCTCCCTACAGAGAAACATGGATTTGCATGAGTTTTGCCCTCTGCTGAAAATACGCAACTCTGAAATTCTGATAATCATCCTAGCAAAAGAAATCTGTCTGCTTCAAACGAGATAACCGATATAAAAAGGGATCCATTTAGTGGTCAATAATTCTGTTCAGGGAGACTGCAACTTTTGAAAACAGGATTCAACATTAACTCCTTCAGACAAATCAACATGAAGAGTTGATTTATCAGACTAAACCACTGACCTTGTATGAGTTCCTTCATTTGAAAAAAGGGATCCAAATATGTATCCAGAAAGGAGGAATAAGCATGGCCAAAATTTGATTTCAGAAATAATCTAAGATAAAGGAACATTTCTCGGAAAAAGGACTCATTTATATTCAAAAGTAATCATAACATAGCACATTTTACCAATTAATAAACTGTCTAGAAGAAAAATATCTAATTTCAGCAATGACATTCCAGAGCATTTATGGAAAGATCTTTTCAAAAGCTGTTACTCCTCATCTTTGAAATACTCGGCAGGAAATTGATGTTTAAGATTTACACTGTTTGCTTCATAGGTCATGTACTATTCAAGAATAAAGCAGTGTATTTTCCACCTCAGAGGGATTATGTACCTTCTATTAATCATTATAAATGTTATGCATATTCACTGAGATGAAAGGAAATGACTTTCCAAGATTAGAGGAGCTTGGTCACTTGTGCTATTCTTTTATTTGTGCAGTGTCTTGAAGCCCTGCTTTCTTTCCCCCTGTCTTCAAAAAGCCTGTGAGTCACTTCATTGACTTCAATAAATATCATTATTAAATTTGACATTAGGACTTTTGACCATACTGCCTGCGTGTTTTATGTTATTATATTCCTGTCTTTTGCCTTTGATGTAGATTTCACATCTGAAGGGTAAAAAGTGTACACAAGAAGGATAAGAAGTATACGAACCACACATGTCGATGCCATGCAAAGAAGAGATCTTGTAAAAGACCAACAATAATTCTGAGACACTGCGAAACCAAATCATAGTGGCACAGGCCATGAGACAGATGAAGGACACAAAAAGGACAGCCTCTCCCCAAGATTGTGGGCAGCCATCAAAGATTAGATCAATATATGGATGATACCAGCTCTTCTATAAGCATCCAAAGATCGTAATGCCTGACCGCGTCTTATCCTAGGAAGGCTACTTGCAATAAGCACCACTGATCCCTGTAACTTTCTAGGAGACACTTTTCTGCTGTGAAGGAACTCCAGAGATGTCGTGCTGCTCAAGCAGGTGTGTGAATTTATCATAGGTTTTCCTGGGGCACAGGTGCACTTCAGCACTGACACACACTAACACCTTCTTCAGGGAAGAAGTTACAGACAGACCATTTTTTCAAAGCTTTGACTTCATGATAAGAAAAAAAAAGAAAGGGGGTTGCATTTATGCCATAAGTTTTTCTGTATTCTTACTTCTATATATTTTTACTTTTGGCACTGAAAGTGGAAAACCAGTAGAAAAACTTAACCTCGCTACTGAGTAGTAGGAGTAAAACAAGATATATGGGAAAAAAATCCGCACACCATGGTGTCCTTATGCTATTCTTTTTCTAGTAGAACTGTATTTTAATTTGAAAGTATGCTTTTTATGCATTTTAGAATCATGATTTAAATATTTTTTTATTTGAAGTATACGAACCGAATTCCTTGCCTGTAGTTTACTAATAGTAATTTGTATCACTGACCATTTAAAAAAGGTCAAATCTGAGTAGTTAAGTAGCTAGCTACAGTAGGAGTATACTTGGATTCTTCTACAGAAAGACCTTCCTTTACTGAACCTGAATAGTTTTCAGATTCTTTCTCATGTTAGTCCGCACTCACATTTAGACCCAACAAGGAAGAGTTTCTTGATAGACATTGTTGTAATCTAGTGGGGGATGTCTTATAAAACTGCTGTTTAACAAGTCTTATCTTAACTGTTTAAATGGAGTTTTGAATATGAATCATTTTAATTTAGTCTTACAGAGACTCCATGCTGATAACAAGTACACTAGAATTAATGCTAATAAGTAAAGTTTAATTAGTTCATTCTTGTCACAAAGATTCTTAAGATCCTGGAGTAAAAAGCACTTAGGGTGACATCGAAGAAAAGAAATAAGGCACAATTTAGGTGTGTTTGTCAAAAGTTGTGCTATTGGGAGCCTGAGAAACTCTGATCAGATGCTCACTGACTCTGAAGGTAGAGACGCCATTATTCATGACATTAAAACGATCTGAAATCTCTGCTTTCCTGTACATAAAACAGCATCCCAGACTGGAGTTTCACAGCAGAGTGGCTTTGGTGATGAAGTCAGCCTGGGAAGTTTCTTCTTTGCAATTCCATCTGCTCATTCCTGACCCTAAAGAAATATGCCATCCCTTCAGTTGTAAAAATACAACTGTTCATTGGGCTTCATTGCAAGTAGATTTCTGAATGATCCCAACCAAAAATGCCTTCCCCTTTCTGCCCTCTTTCCTTTTTTAAAAGGTTATTTTTAATCTGGACCACTTCATTGAATTAGTGTTCAGCACAATCCTAGAAACACTTGGAAGTGTCAGTGCTGGGCAAGGAACAGGCTGTGGCTGGGGGTGGGAGCCAGCTTCACAGCTGCACCCAGGACACCAGGACAATCCAGCCATCAGCCTGGCAGGGCCACACAGCCTGTCACGTACCATGTGCCTGAATCTGGGTAAGTCCACAAAAATCAGCATACTTTTGCCTAGTGCATTGACAGGTAAGTGAAAGACTTGGGTTTCTCTTCCTTCCCAAAGAAGGCATGCTGAAATCTACTATCCTTCCCTTCCCAAAGAACATCCTAAGCAGGAGTGGGAGTTCTGGTCCTCTGCAGAAAGCAGTTCTGGGGCCATTCATCCATGAGAAAGAGAAAGAACACCAAGAAGAACGTGATGCTGTATTCAAGTTGTGAAGTTCACTCATTTACAAAGATATGGGAATTTATACACATCATGGGTGATGCAATGTATACAGGCTTCCACAAGAGAAACAGTTACAGTATTTTTGATGAGAAATATCACTTCAATCTTTCTCATACTAAAAAAAATAAAAAAAATAAAAAAAATATGGGATTGCAATAATGAGTGGGACCAGCAGGTTGAGGGAGGTTATCCTGCCTTGCAGGTGAGCAGTACTCCCATCTGGAGTACTGTGTCCAGTTCTGGGATCCCCAGTTCAAGAAGGACAGGGATCTGCTGGAGAGGATACAGCAGAGGACCGCAAAGATGATCAGAGGCCTGGAGCATCTCTTATGAGGAAAGACTGAGGGACTTGGGTCTTTTTAGTTTGGAGAAGGCTGAGGGAGGATCTGATCAAAATCTATAAATATTTAAAGGATGGGTGTCAAGTAGATGAGGTCAGTCTTTTTTCAGTGGTGCCCAGTGACAGGAAAAGAGGAAATGGTCACAAACTTGAACACAGGAAGTTCCATCTAAATATGAGGAGGAACTTCTTCATTTTAAGGGTGGCAGAGCTGCCCAGACAGGTGCTGGAGTCTCCGTCAACTTAGACACTCAAAACCCACCTGGACAAGTTCCTGTGCAACCTGCCCTAGGAGGACCTGCTTTAGCAGGTGGCTTGGACTGGATGATCTTTAGAGGTCCCTTCTAATCCCATTCCATTCTGTGATTCTGTGAAACCTTCCAAATGAATAGTCAGAAGCTTTTTTCCTATCTTCTGCCTCTCTACTTCCTCACCAGCAACCTTCTCTACAACTGATCTCTTCTTGCTAGAGCATCGGGATATATCTTCTGAGGGATTCTTTCTTACATCGGGGCTGTTAAGTATGAGACAGTACTGGCGGAATGGCAAATTCTCTTCTTTCTCCACCCCTCTGGGTGCTGCATCTTTCACATTGCAGCCCCTTCTCCCACCCACTTGCCTCCCAAGGCTCACCCACCTGCACTGCAGTTCTACTCTGGATCCTTGTCAAGAAAAGCAAGGTGCAGAGCAACCAGATGAAAGAACAATCTGCCTCCAGCCTCTCCTCCTCCTCACTGCTGGGGATCACAGCCAAGAGGGGAAAAGGCACAGAACCAAGCATTCCACCAATATCGAGGTTCTAAGGTAGTACTGGCATCCACCACTATCACTGGGCATCTTGCAGTGTGACCACGGTATCACTACATCATCCTTAAAGTATGTGAGGATGACACTCTTGTTCTAATACAGGTGACTCAGGCCACTGCCACATCTAACCATAAATGAATTAAAAAAACACAACAGAAGATGGAACAGTTTCAGTTCAAAGCTACCTTATGTGTGGATTTGGGTCTCAATAATTTCTATGCTTATTAACTACTAGTTAGCTACTACAGTTATTTTTTCTCTTTCTCTCACTGCATCCAGATGCCCTGCAGGGGAGTGCTGTAAAAGTCATCTTAGTTTATTGAGACCTCAAAGCCTCTTCTGGCAGCATTATGATTTTCTATACAGTCTTGCCAAAGGGCACAGAGTTGGAAGTCATGATTTTTATGCCAATAAAATCAACATGTTTATGAAGCTGCATATTATCCCCATTTAGTGACAAGAACAATAACTCATCGCCTTGCTATAGAGTCTGGTGAGCTGGAGCTTACCGGAAAAAAAATCAAGGCAGCACATGGTAAAATGTTTGACCTGGTCATTAAAACCCAGAAGTCATTCTGACACTATCAATGCCATTTTCAATAAATTAGTCCAAATTCCGTAACGTTATATCTGTTCTTCCTGACCAGAACCAGATGGAAAGACAGGTCTCTTTTCTCTCTCCCTTTTTATTTTCTACTTGGAAGGGAAAAAATGCAACTAATCCCCAAGTGGATAAACTGACAAATGGGAGAGCTATAATCTACCTCCCAGCAGCACAATGAATTGGCATCTGAATGCTTTCGCCTTGCCATACATCTGGAGTTTAACTTTGGGGAAACTCTGTCATGAGCTAATTGACTTGATTGTGTTTTAATTAAATGAAAGGAAAAAGCTGAAGTTCAGATGTGGGCGGCTGAATGGTAGTTTCCATACGGAACTGCCAATATTGCAAAATGTTAATTGGACCTCCTGCTGGCGATGAGCTAAACAGGCTGGGTAGCGGCTACTTCTGAGGGATGCTGGCTGTTGCCTCGAAACAGCCAGAGGGGATCTTCCTAGGATAACCACAAATCTGCCAAAATGCCTCCAGGTTTCTGAAAGGATATACCTACAAACTCCTTTTGGATTACTGGAGTCATGCATGGACTGGCAAAGCCAAAGTCCAGAAAGGGCCTTCAGGAGGCTGAATCTTCTACCTCCTCATCTTGCCACAAGCAAAACCTGACCTTGCTGCAGAAAGTCAAACAGTGCAAGGGGTAGGAAATTCAGCGGTTTTATGTCTGGAGTCAAAAGGCCATACTTTGTTCTGCCTCTGAGATCAGCTCCTGCCTGAGCTCCGTAAAAAGCAGAGGTGCTGCCACCCAGGGAAAAAGGGGAGCCTATCGCCCCCCACCCCCAACAGCAACCCCACAGATGTCTCACATTTTGGAGGAAAAGCCACATGACTCAGAGGGACGCCCAGCCACACTGTCCTCTTCTAGAGCATGCAGAAGAGGAACATAAGCAAAGTCCCAAGCAACGGTGATGCCTCCCACACGCATTTCATAGAATCAGAGAATGGTTAAGAGTTGGAAAGGACCTTCAAGATCATCCAATTCCAACACCCCTGCCACAGGCAGGGACACCTCCCACCAGACCAGGATGCTCAAAGCCCCATCCAGCCTGGCCTTGAACACCTCCAGAGATGGGGCAGCCACAGCTTCTCTGGGCAACCTGTTCCAGTGCCTCACCATCCTCACACTAAATCTAATCTAATCTAAATCTCCCCTCTTCCAATTTAAAACCGTTATCTCTTACCCCTAAATGCTACTCAGCAATCCCACTACACAGGTTTGAAAGCGATCTGCCCCAAAATCTTCTTGCTACCTCCTCTCTGACCTGAACACAGCTGGCTCCAACCAGAAGGAATGGAATCACAGGTTTAATGCAGGATGCTTACTCCTTCCCCCCTACTCCCTCAATCCCAATTCTTGAGTGAAGAGCAGTAAATGAAAAATTGCCGGACAGTTATTTTCCAGATTTATGAAACATCAGGTCAAAGGTCAATTTCTGAATCCAAGCAACTTTCCACAAAAACAAAGGGAAAAAAACCAAAACCAAACAAAAACAGGCACAGTAACAGGGATGTGGGAGGGCAGAAAAAACAACTAAAAGCAGTGCATGTAAGAGAGCAACAAAACTACTCTGAACAGCCAAGGACTGAAAATTAATGCTTCTTGTGTCAGAATATTAAGGGATAAATCTCCTTGGAGTACAATGGGATAGGTTTCTATTTATAGTTTTAAAATCTTTTTGGATGACTTTGTGCTTCCACCTAAAAGTAAGCTGCACATACTCATCTTGTTAAATTCTGTAGTGGCATTTTTAAAACATCGCATCTGAAAAACAGAAGTGCAGAACTGGAAATATTTCCTTACTGACTTTTCTGGGTAGAACCTTAATATGGGGGAGAAAAATAACTATAATAAGTTTACAACAAATATTTTTAGCAACATGCAAGTGGTAAAACTTCCTAGCGCATAGCGGGTGGAAGTGTGAAAATAAACAGAAATGAGAACGTGGCCCTGGTCCTTTGTGGTAATAGGCAGGAATTAAAAGGAAATATTTTAGTGGTAATTAAGAGGTATGGAATACTAATGCCAAGAGAAAACCAGGCCAAGAGTGTCACAGAGAAGCCTTTGGCTCCATTCCCACTTCTCCAGCTTGTGGCAAAGTTATTCTTCAACAGCCCCAAAGGGGCCAGGAGCCCTTGGATGCCCTGTCCAAGCAGCAGTGGTGGCCTCTGAGGAACACAAAGGATCCTGGTGCTGGCTCCTCCTGACAAGAGAGGGGATGTGACAGGCATGTCACTGCTCCACTGGAACATCCCATCCCCAGGAACCCGACAAGATGAGAAACAGGAGGACCCAGGAAACTATAGGCCAGTCAGTCTCACCTCTGTGCCTGGCAAGATCATGGAGCAGATCCTCCTGGAATCTCTGCTAAGGCACATGGAAAATAAGGAGGCGATTGGAGACAGCCAACATGGCTTCACCAAGGGCAAATCCTGCCTGACAAACTTGACGGCCTTCTACAATACTGCTACGAACTTGACGGACAAAGGCAGAGCAACAGACGTCATCTACCTGGACTTAAGCAAAGCGTTTGACACTGTCCCACATGACCTCCTAGTGTCCAAATTGGAGAGTCATGGGTTCGATGAATGGACCACTCGGTGGATAAGGAACTGGCTGGACGGCCACACTCAAAGAGTTGTGGTTAATGGGTCAATGTCCACGTGGCGGCTAGTGATGAGTGGTGTCCCGCAAGGGTCAGTACTGGGACCAGTACTATTTAACATCTTTGTTGGAGACATGGACAGTGGGATAGAGTGCACCCTCAGCAAATTTGCCGATGACACCAAGCTCGGTGGCGCGGTTGACACGCTGGAGGGAAGGGATGCCATCCAGAGGGACCTGGACAGGCTTGAGAGGTGGGCTAATGCAAATGGCATGAAGTTCAACCAAGCCAAGTGCAGAGTCCTACACCTGGGACGTGGCAATCCCAGGCACAAATACAGGTTGGGCAGAGAATGGCTGGAGAGCAGCCCTGAGGAGAAGGACTTGGGAGTGCTCATGGATGAGAAGCTCAACATGAGCCGGCAGTGCGCGCTGGCAGCCCAGAAAGCCAACCGTATCCTGGGTTGCATCAAAAGAAGCGTGAGCAGCAGGTCACGGGAGGTGATTCTCCCCCTCTACTCTGCGCTTGTGAGACCCCACCTGGAGTACTGTGTCCAGTTCTGGAGTCCTCAACATAGAAAGGACATCGAACTGTTGGAACAGGTCCAGCGCAGGGCCACCAAGATGATTAGAGGGATGGAGCACCTCTCCTATGAGGACAGGCTGAGAGAGCTGGGACTGTTCAGCCTGGAGAAGAGAAGGCTCCAGGGAGACCTGATAGCAGCCTTCCAGTATCTGAAGGGAGCCTACAGGAGAGCTGGGGAGGGACTCTTTGTCAGGAAGTCTAGTAACAGGACGAGGGGTAATGGTTTTAAATTGGAAGAGGGGAGATTTATATTAGATATTAGGAAGAAGTTCTTTGCTGTGAGGGTGGTGAGGCACTGGAACAGGTTGCCCAGAGAAGTTGTTGATGCCCCATCCCTGGAAGTGTTTAAGGCCAGGTTGGATGGGGCTTTGAGCAACCTGCTCTAGTGAGAGGTGTCCCTGCCCATGGCAGGGGGGTTGGAACTTGATGATCTTTAAGGTCCCTTCCAACTCTAACCATTCTATGATTCTATGATTCTATTGTCCAGAGGAACCTGGGGAAAGGGAAACTGAAAGACACAAGGTGAATGCAAACCTCCTTGTCTGACGCAAACTGCTGAGCAGCCCCGGTACCAGGTAGGTCTAGATAGTTATCTACACCATCACAAGAGAGGCTTTTAGTCCCCTAACTCACCTACCCTGCAGCATCAGCTTAAGAACCCAGCTGCTGATCCCTCTCCCAAGCCTTTTGGCCATTCCCTGCGTGCATTTGGAAAGCCAGAGTTGCTTTCCCACAGCTCGCTGGATGTGTTCCCAGAAGCTACCACTGCTGCCAGCAGAGGCAGGATACAGGTATGCCTTGACAGAGATGCTGCCCACACAAGCGGGTTCCTGCACATCTCAGCCAGTGTTTTCAGACCACAACAGAAACATCAGCTGAACCACCAGCCGTGCTGGTGGCCATTTGTGGGGTTCCACTCTATCACTGCACTGAGTCAGAAGAAAATCAACCTTTTGCCTAGGCTTTTAAAACCAAGTCAGTTCCTTCTACTGGCACAGGAGGGTCAGGCAAATAGTTTTGCTGATGAGGCTGAGCCGGGTGGTTTGCCACGGAGCTGGGGCAGGAACAGAACAGGAAGGGGATGGGGGAGAAGTTTGGGAAGAGATGGAAAAGTGCTGCCAGGAGGTCAGCACCTGAGTTCCCTGCCAGTGGGTGTGAGAGCTGCTCCTCACCACATCCAACGTTCAAGCAATGAGGGCCCAAAAGTGCCAACACTGTGACCGATTTTCCTCTTCTGCTTAAAGGGAGCTGGGGAAGGAGGGATACATCTCTCCTCCCCATCCCATTCCAGACCACCCAGCACCCTTGCTAAATAGAACTCTGTATAAACATTACACATGTGCTTTTCCCTTTATTATTACTATTTTTAACTAAGCCTTTCACAATTACATTGTTTATACATCTGAGAACAGGTTTGGTTTTGTGGGCTCCCATTCCAACGCTTCTTTGCCCCTAAGTACTTTAACAAGGAGCTCTTGATCTACAAATAACAGAACATTTACGTACAAAAAACACCTTAGAAGAAATTTGATCACTCATGTAATTAAATCCCCCGCCCTGTGAAGGACACCCCAGAGCTTGCTGTGCTGCCTTTTTAAAGTGACATTTTCTTTTATGCTGGCAACACTTGAACACCTTTTTTTTTTCTTTCCTGGGACAGGAAACAGCATATTACACTTGTCCAAATGTGTGTAAGTCAAACTTGAAGCAAATAGTTTCTTTTTTTGCAACCCCATTGGCCTCAGAACCCCACTGGGGAGGTCAAGGACAGTTTTAAATCCAACCAGCAGATTTCTCAGTGTTGCTGTCTTTGAAAATGTTTGTACAGCTATTTGCTTTGCAGTCTTTGTAGAGAAAACTCTGTTTATTTTTAAGTTCAGCTTTTTAGCTGCCTTTAAAATGCTTGTCTTTGTTGCTAGATACCAGCTTGGATAAACAATAACAACAATAAAAATCCAATAAGCTCAGAAGAAACTATTCATGATTAAACACAATTCCTCTCACTCAAAATGCCAATTTGTCAGCTCTGAAACCACAACCTGTAAAAATTGTTCATACCACCCTGCACCTATAATACCACAATCCTGAATACAGTCTAAGTCATCTTCTCTGCTATGAGGAAATGGGAGTTGCCAAGTTGCAGCTGACTTTTATTCCGCATCAAGTTTCATTACTCTCTCCATCCCCGGCCACGCAGCAAACAGCTGTTTTATTCCCTGTATCTTGTTCTTTATTAGGGCCAGGGTGGGGAAAATCAGGCACAAGCTGACATATCTGTCAGCCCAGCTGCTCTTCCTTTGCCAAGTTAAACTCAGACCCTCAGGTCCCTGAGCGATTTCTGATGGGATTCAGTCATACTTTAAAAACCAGAGTGCTCCCTTTCCTACGCAATCAAGAAATAGTAATTCCATCAAGCAAGCTGGTGGCACCGTAAATCACTACAGCAAAACCCAGTGGAACTGTAGGTCTACCTTTATATAGATTTGAAGGCTCTGCAGAAACACATCTTGGACTTCAATTTTTTCCACGGAATCAGTGTTTACAGAAACGAGGCACAGATAATCAAAAGGCTTTGGCTTTTGGAACAAATTGTAAATGGAAAGCTGTTCCCTTTGGGGTCAGCACACCAGGATGCTGTGCCAGGAGAGTGCTCTGTTTGCAGTGCGTCCCATGGGTGCGGATACTCATGGAGGTGGGGTTGGAAACCAGGATCTCACTGTCCTGGGGGAGAACCAGCAGCGCCCTCCTTGTAGGGCCAGGCACCTGCCCAGGATTAACCAAAGCATAAAGATCCTCCTGGGAGGAAAAAGGGTTAAAGAAAAGGGCTTGGTGAGGCCTCGGATGGGGAGACTTTGAGAAGGCACTGAAAATACACTTTGCTTTTCCAGCAGATTCTTCCCTTGGGGGAAAGCAACTACTCTGCAAGAGCATCATCAACATGGCAGATACATAATTGATACCTTCATTTCCCCACTTGCTTGTCTCGTGCTGCATTTGAGGTTAATAATGAATGACTGTATTATCGCTGTGCTTAAGAGGGCTGGTCGTAGACCAGGACCTCTTTGTGACAAAAGCTGTACAAACAAAAACCATAAAGACCGTTCTTGCTCCAGCTCTAAGTATAAAACAAAAGAGAACAGCTTGAACAACAGATTCCTGGTTTTTTCATTGCCACCTGCTCAGCTGCTGCATTTTTAAGAGTTTTCAGCTATTGAAAAGTCCGTATGATTTTGTTTGCAGCATGTCCTTTCCTAACACCTCTCTCACTCAGACATTGGCACTGAGCAATCACAAAAACGTATCTTTGTCATCTGTAGGCTAAATAAAATGCCAAAATGAACTAGTATGTGCCAGTTTAAAGTGAATTGTTTTAGCTGGAGCTGGATGAGCATCCCTCAAGCCAGAAAGCAACTACCCACAGCAGAAATACCAGACCCCATTTTCTCTCCGCCAATGCATTTTAGTGCTATACTATCACAGACTAACAACATTCATTCAGTACTTAGCTTCAGAATCCATCATTAATAAGAATTTCAAACGGCGCCAGCAGTGATGCCTATTTTCCTGGCTGGGGAGGGGGAGGATTTGAGCCCACCCCAGCTAAGAGAGTACACACTGCTGCTCTGCTGCCTGTAACACCCTCCCCTCCTTCTTTCCCTACCAAGCCAGGTAGGAGTTAGCAGTTGTTGTATCCCAGTGAGGAATTTTAAGCCTTCCAGCTTGTATTCAAGCAGGTCCTGAATCAGATAATAGATTGATTTATTTACTTTGAACAAAATCCAATACAGACATCACCAGTCACTTAGCCAACTTTAGCCAGGTCACTCTCACTGCACAGAATGACACACCTCACTGTTCCGTATTTTATTAAAAACTCTCTAACAAAAAGAAAAAAAAAAACACAACAGTTTTGTTTGGGATTTTAATTATTCCTTATGACCGCAGAGGTCAGGCAGGCTATATGACCCCTGAGTAATTATAAGCCAGAATAGAAATTAAAAATGCCAAAATGGTTTACATTAAAAATTGAATGAAACCGAAGCCCTTCTGGTGATTATTAGGATTTCATGAATGTCATGATTACTCAAAATCTGGGGTGTCTTTGTGAGTGTCATGACTGTGCAGACACAGATGAACTGAACACAAAGGCTGTGTTTAGCCTCGTGCTTAAAAATGTCATAGTAAGAAAATGATTTAAAAGAAAAGGTGGTGCAACAAAGCCCAAATATGACTGGCAACCCCTGCACCTACTGCTAGCAGCTCCAAGAAGCATTGGAAATTCAAAATCCTCCCAAGTAAAGTATGCAGAGCATCAGCGTTCACCAAATTCATCTTTGGCTTTATTTAAGCTCTGTAAAGTTTTCTCTTTTAAACTACTACCAAATGTTTTCCTAGAGAGGGAACATTATGTGACAGGGTACTTGCCTGTTTCCAGCAGTCCCTGGCAAAGTGAGCCATCCCTTAGGAAAGCCCAGAGGAATACTCCAGAAATTCCTGCTAGCAGTTTGTGCCTGTCCTGACTGTCACTCTTCCCTTTCTCTTCACTGTGACCCACATGACAGCTGATGCACCCAACAAGGGAGAGAAAGGGCTAATTTATCCACTCGTTTCACAGAATCACAGAATAGTATGGAGTTGGAAGGGACCTCTGGAGATCATCTAGTCCAACCCCCCTGCCAGAGCAGGTCCACCTAGAGTGGGTTGCACAGGAACATGTCCACGTGGGTTTTGAATGGAGACTCCACCACCTCCCTGGGCAGATAAAATGAATCAATATGTATATAGAGTCTCCTTAGACCCTCATGGAAAGGCCTCCAGTGAGAACTTTCTCCAAGGGTTTGCCCAGAAGCAGGCAACCTGTCCCAACAGCCAGGGTTCATTTGGATCCCTGTTCAGCAACAACTTAAATGGGCATCTCTGTGAGGATCCAAGGGGGGAAAAGAAAGCAGAGAGCCCATAAATGATGGATGCTCTTGTCTCCTTGCTGGTGGGCTGGCAACAAGGGGTGAAACCTAGTCCTCCTGCACTTCTGCAAGGCACGATGCCTTCGCAGCCATTCCACAACGCTGCTCCAACTGCCTCGTTTGAAGCCCATTCAGCTCCAACCTCAACCAAAGCAGCAGAAGGCCCTCCTGCAGTTTCTGGCAATTTACCTCCCTCAGAAAATACCTCCTGGAAAACTCTCTTTGCCGTGCTGAACAAAGCTGTCATGTAACTCCATCTCCAGCGAAACACGCTTTTTGGGTAAGTGCAGGTTTTGAAACGGAAAGAGGTTAATAATTACTCTTTAAAAGAGTGCCTTCAAGCAGCTTACAAACAAATGACAGTAACCTTCCCCAGCTTAGGGGAGTGGTTGTGACATTTTGGAAGTGAAAAGAAGTGATAAAGAGTTCAGTCACTTTTCTTGACTTGAAAAAGGCATATAATGTTTCCCATTCTTGCAACCATTCAAGCACTTGGTACACACACTCAATACATTTTTAGAAATATTCATTTTTAGAAGGAGAAGCAGTTTTCACCCCAGGAGGGACCCTGAAAGTTTCATGAATAGCAATCACTGGCAAACAGTTCTCTAAGAATTTTCACTTAAACCAAAACTCTTCAGTTTCAGGTTTGTGAACACTTACATAGCCCATATCAACAGAGCCCATATCTACAGGGCTGTATGTTGTCCTGTTATTTTGAGAACCTACAACCCTACAGGGTTTGGACAGGTGCTGGTATGAGGAGAAGCAGCCTGGCCAAGCACCCAGCTGGAGCAGCTGGGAGACACCAGAGCATCCTACTGAAGGACAGGGTCTGTAGACTGTGTCGGGGTCTCAGAGAAAATGAGATCTAATTTCAGGCAACACAAGCTCTGAAGAGAATGAACAACCTTCAGATGTCACCCCAAAGCTCCCAACACAAACAGCACTATCACTGACACTGACTTGTCACTCCATTGAGCCCCAATGCTCATTTTAAACTAATGTCGTTTAACCCACTTGGGGATCAAAGGTGCCAGTGAACTGTCAATTATTATTCACCCCAACATAGAATTCTAATGTATGACTGCATTTTGGGGGAAGCTTTGAGAAAAATTAAGAAGAAAAAAATAGTAACAAATCACAGAATATCAGGTTGGAAGGGACCTCAAGGATCATCTGGTCCAACCTTTCTTTGGCAAAAGCACAGTCTAGACAAGATGGCCCAGCACACTGTCCAGCTGAATCTTAAAAGCATCCAACAGTGGGGAAAGACCCAAACAGGGCTTATGCATGCTCAGAGTGACCATACTGACACAGGGTATAGCCAGAGAAGTTTCTCGGTAACAGTGAGCACTGTACACAAGTCAAATTCCTACCATAAAAATAATTATGAAAAAAAAATATAGAATCATAGAATGGTTAGAGTTGGAAGGGACCTTCAAGATCATCCAGTTCCAGCCCCCCTGCCATGGGCAGTGACACCTCCCACCAGACCAGGTTGCTCCAAGCCCCGTCCAGCCTGGCCTTGAACCCCTCCAGAGATGGGGCATCCACAGCTTCTCTGGGCAACCTGTTCCAGTGCCTCACCACCCTCACAGGAAAGAATTTCTCCCTAATATCTAATTCATGCTCAGAGGAAAACAAAAGACCCTATCTTAATTTACTCATGTGTCAGGAACAGCATGATTTACCACTCATGCTGCATGCTTTTATATAGACCAGTGCCGCAGTGAGGGCCAGAGGAAGGCCAGGATCATCCCCCAGGAAACCCAGCCCCAGCCACGGCTCATGGGGATGTATGGTCCCCCCACAGCCCCAGATACACCTCAGGCTCAGCCTTTGATATAAGGTCAAAGTACTTTCCTGGTGTGTACCTGGGTGTTTTTATAAGTACGTCGTTTTTAGACCAGTACCTGCCAGTAGGAACAGGTGAATAACCAGTGGAAGTGCTGGAACAACAATAACTGAAAACCATTAGTGTAGGTTTCTGTGCAAGGAGAAGTTCTCATCAATAATTTCCCTGACAGGAATTTAATGTAGGTAGCTCTCTTTTCGGACAATTACAGCAACACTAGAGGAAACTGAAGGCTGTATCCACAAAACTGAAGAATTCCATTAATCTCCAGCTTATGGCACCTACCCAGAGCTGGGGAGTCCCAGAGCAAATCCCTGCCCTTAACACATTCCTACGGTAAACCTGCCTTATTTTACTGCTGGAGAGCTCTGGGATGGTTGCTTCATCTCTCAGCTTCTCTCATGTCCACTGACTTCACATACCCATCTTCCAGCTGCAAACAGTTCCCTGTGTCTAAACCCAATTGCTGCTACCACAGCTCTGCCTTCTCTATTTTAACTGTCACAGTCTTCTGGAAAATTGTGCTACAGAAATTCACAGCAAGATAAAATGATAACCATAACCTGATGCTAAGAACTTCTGGAAGAATATGTGACTGTACCTCTCAGTGAGACTTTGGGCATAATTCTTGGGTTAGAAAAACAATGTTCCTGTAAACATATCTGAAAAAAAACCATAAATATGATACCAGCAACAATTGCATTGAGATATATTAACAGTTGGCTTTCTCACATAATTTCATAGCAAGCTGCTGGGCTTAGAGAGGGTTACCAGAAGTCTTTACAAAGATTTTTCACATTGCTACCTGCTTCCTTGAAGGGTCACCTCACCTCTCACACAGCCTCAGCACTATCAGAACTTCACTTCTTTCTCTCTCACCTCAAACACACTCCTCCTTTTTCACCCCTTAAGGATGACTTTTTTTTTTTTTTGTCTCCAAACTTTTTCTACCACCCCATATGTTTAAAAAAACCCACAAAACCAACAACTAAAAAAAGGCAAAAGCAGTAGGCGCAAAGATTGAAGAAATACACAGAGTAAAGCAAAATAAATCTCTGCAGATTTGCAAGTTTTCCCCACATTGACATGTGGGCATGCAAGTAATTCCTTAAACCAGAAAGAATGGGCTCCATGCTGGTATTTATTTATTTTTTTTTAAACAAGACTGAACTGCCTGGTATTTATTTGTTTTTAAGAAATGGCTAATTTAATTAGCAGCACTACATCTGTTTTTCCTCCACTCTCCCCTCTCTCTTATGTGGAATTTACTGCACAAAGAGTAAAAGAATTAAACTGAAAGAAAGGAACCTCTGGCCCCACATATACAGAGGGCGTATCAATTCTTAGGGGCTTAAAAAAACCTGATCTGGGCCACCAGACATCTCTGTGCTGAGTTAAAAAAGACACTGCTGCTCAGTTCTGCCTTGCTGGTATATATCCCCTGAAACAAGCCCTCGGGGCTGGGGGGAAACCAGGTTGCCAAATACGCTAAACAGTAGCATTTTCACCCAGGAACATCCCCAGGGTGTAAGGATGTTATCTGCTAAACCACAGGCAGGCAGGGTCTGAGGAGGCTGCTGCCCTCAAAAAGCTAAAGGAAGAGTTAGCCACAGCCACAAGATTAACTCGCCAGCTGTCCTCAGCTGTGTTCCTCCACCACAGTGAACTCAATGGAAGACTTCAGTTTTCTTTTTTTTTATTTTATTTTGTTCATTTCATCTTCTGGGGATGTTTCTCACGATGTTTTTCTTCTGTGGTTGAGGAAACCCCAGATGCACTGTAGGCTAAGCAAAAGAGAGAGATGTTTTCTCTACAAACAGATCCCTCACGGACAGCTGGTTCAAAGGTACAAATACAAAAATCCACAGCCTGACTTTGTTCATGGTTGCACTCACTTCGTTCCTCGGTCTATGGCTTTCAGGTCTGTACCTGAAGGTCTTTCACCCTCCATCTGTAGCAAGACCAAGGGATAACAATATTTCACTATCACACAAAAGACACTAACACTTACAGATCACGTCAGGGTGAAAAGCTGTGGCCTTTATTCTTGCAAACTAACAGATTTTGCACTGAAGCAGTTAAGAAAGGCTTGAACATCAGCAGGGCTGAGCTGAGGTGGGGGTAACTTCTGTCTAAGGGAAGGTAAGCATCAGGGGATGCATCTTCAGCCACCGTGGCCATTTCCAAATGAGTAACTGGTCTACGTGCTACAGTGTGCAGTGCTATACACCAAATTCTGTGTCCATCTTCTCCTGCCAACTGGAGAATCCTGCAAAGTCCCAAGCCTTTCCTTAATGGTTTAAAATGTATTGAAAATAATGCTTAGCTTTTGGGTGCTGTCTAGTGGCCCAGCTCTGCGTTATCAAGGCTTTTTGCATCATTCATGGATGACAGCTACTAAGGTATATTCTGTTTTCCTCCTCTTCTCCTTTCAAAAAGGCATGGTGCTAGAGATTCACTACTGACATTAAATACTTTCCCTTCAACACTTTTTTAAATTATGCACTTCAAACTAAGCTACAGAATTTCCAGGTGCATTAGATTATTTCAGAAGCAAACTGTTTGTCTTGCTGGGTCTGGCTGAAGCACACCCTCCTCCTCTTCTGCCCCCTGCTTCCCTTCAGGAGTGATGGGAGAATTCAATCAGCAGGAGCAGCAGTGCCAGAGGGGAGTTAAGAGAGAGGTGTTGGTGTGAGTATCCAAGATACTTGTTTTTTCAGTTTCAGGTCTCTGCGAGCTCCCTCAATCTTTTCCAACAAAAACTTTCTCCCTTTCTTCAGAGCTGTGTTCACTTTGTAACACCACACAGTTACGTGATAGTATTGTCCAACAAAAGGCTTTGAAAGCCAAGTGTCATGGTCATGTAGTTTCTGCAATGCTTTGTAGTTAAGATCTCCCTCTTTCTCCTGCTGGCTCACGTCCTGCTACTCTCTATGACTTTCTCCTCCAACTCAAGTACAGACCATTTTTCAGTTCTGCTTGGTGCTTGTCCAGCTCTTGACAACTTGGCTTTATCCACACCCTCAGTTGTTCATTTTACTGTTCACTCCCTTGCACAGACGCAGTCTCTTTCACGTCTCACCATCAGGTCTTATATATTTCTTCCACATCCTATTTCCATGTGTCAAAAGCAGCAACATTCAAGTAAGAAGCAACAACAGCATCTTCTTCCCAAGAAATCAAATCTGGTGTCTTATTATAAAAGTCAGATCTCACTTTCCAAAGCTTTTCATTTCAGGGATCGAAGCACAGGAACTACTCTGCAATCACTGCAATTGTTTTAAATCACATACGGATTTTTCAATGCTAATTATTAATACTAGTATTCCCCTTCTTTTTCATCAATCACTTGAGCAATTCACCAGAAGAGAACCATGCATGATGGTATAATGTGTCAGACAAGAAAACCACTACACCCTTCCCCTGTATCAACATAAAAGAGGCCAGATTAGCAGCACACTGAGCCCTGCTTCACATTTTCAGAACAAGAATATTCTTAGCATCTGTGCCAAAACCAACACTTCCTTTCCTTCAGAAACGCAATAAATCTATAAAACTCCAAGAAATAAACCAGTAACCTTCAGACACATTGAATGAATTTACAGGAAAGGAAATGCACAGCCAGTTTTGAATTATTATCAATGAAATAAATTATAACACATTATATACATATAATTTAAACATGCCCAATTTCTTGGTGATGAACTGTTTGGGTGTTGGGTTTTTTTTCCTCCCTGTAAAGACAGCTAGTATCTAAAAATAATTTCCCCATCAGCTTCCAACAACTTTAAGCCGTCACATGAGTGAAATTACTTGATTTTATCCCACTGAATCTGTTTCATAAGCACACAAGGAAAGTGTCATTTTTTTTTTGTTGACTCATCCAGGATCTGGGGGAGAAAAGATAGAGAAGAAAAAGAAAAAGCCCACAGGAGGTTAGTTTTCAGTCTGGGTGACTTTATATTGCTTGTTATGACATAAATGCCTAAGGTAAGTTGATCTCTGGGGGCTATAAGCAAGGAAAGCAACTGGGAGAAAGTCGCTCACTGTTCACAGTCACACCACGTTTTTAACTCGGAGATGCTGTGTTGATGAGCTTCACTGGTTTGGTGCCCAAGCATTAGAAACCTCCGTGCATCTCTTAGGTAGTAGCAGTGGAAGATCTACAAGCCATGCTGAGGCTTAGAACACTGGCTAGGACTAAGCACCTCAGGCACCTCTCTCCCTACAGTGTAGGCAAAAAATGATGTGGGCCACAGATGGCCATAACCTAGGTCTACAGCACCATGATTCTTCCATGAACTGCTAAGCCTTTTGGCATCCGTGCAACGATACACACCAACTTATATCAGTATCTGGTATACGTCAGCAGAGACCACAGTTTGCCGAAGATGCAGACATGGATACCGGCACATGGCAGGTCCTGAGTTGGAGAAGGCAGCCCACCGGTGCATCCAACTGCAGTGGACTGAGCGGGAATGGAGAGCCTGGCTCCCATTGCTGTGGTTTGTTTTTTCAACACGCCATCCTCCTCCATGAAGTTTCCTGGGCATTCAGACCCAATTTCACTCATGACAAGTGCGATTTTACTAACTTCAGCTCAGCAAAACACATTTTTTTTGTGTGTCTGAATCTCTCTCTGTTGCCTGAATCATAGGCAGAATCATAGAATGGCTACAGTTGGAAAGGACCTCAAAGATCAACAAGTTCCAACCATCTGCCATGGACAGGGACACCTCCCACTAGAGCAGGTTGCTCAAAGCCCCATCCAGCCTGGCCTTGAGCCCTGTCTTCTTCAGCAGAAAAGATTGAGCAAAATGACAATAATTTTAGTGTGCCTCAACAAAGCTTTGGGTGGCAAGCCCCAGAAACACAACTAGTGACGACAAATCACCAGTCAAGACTCAATTTTTTGAGCTCAAGCTTCAAGCATTAAAGAAAAATTCTGAAGTCTGGAAAAGAGCCCCTGTGCTCCTCTAAGTCTTGTCAGTAATGGCTTAAGCTGGAAATGTAAATTATAGAATCACAGTGAAAACATGAAGTTTCATGGTCTATCACAGTTAGTCTAATTGTGCAAATTACCCGTGTAGCCTAAATTAACAAACATTAGAGACCGTCTGTATTTTTCATAAATTATTTCTAGACTATAAACTGCGTGAATTGTTTGCACGGAGCAGTAATAGCACAGGTTTAAAAGCTCAAGCAGCATTAAAAGTCTCTGCACCATTCTTGGACTTTTCCTGGGCAACATGTTAAAACATTCAAATCCAGCAAATACAAAAAGGATCAAAGAACACCAAAATGAGGATGGTCCATCCACATGACTATGGTTTGCTGACAGTCTGGCCAGTTGGTCAGAATGAGGACATCCTGCAACACTAATGAGAAACAGGACATTCTGAGGGATGAGGGATGCAGGCTGATCTTTGGGAACAGAAACCACGACACACAGTTTCAAATGTTAGGACAGCTATGTCACAGTCTAACTCTGCTTGAAAAAAAACCTTAATTCATATGAAAAAAAAGCAGGAATCAGAAGAGAAAAAGGCAACACATCCCCAGCTGTTTATATCTATTCATGTAAAACTTCATTTTCACAAAGCTATGACTGACACGGGATTCTGTATTAATACTGCAATCTGCCAAGTAACAAAGTGTTATCACAATTTTATAGTATTATATAAAACAGTATTACTCAACATACACTTAGTGAACTCTCTCTCAATATAAAACAAACAGCAAGTCATTATCTTCATATTTTTCTTCTCATTTTACATGCACAAAATCTGACAGCATACCCTACACCTCCATAAAATGGTGGTGCAACCTAGGTCCTCATTTCTCCCTAGCATTTTTCATAGAATCATAGAATGGTTTAGGTTGGCAAGAACCTTAAAGATCATCCAGTTCCAACCTCCCTCTGATGGGCAGGTTGCTCAAAGCCCCATCCAGCCTAGCCTTGAACACCTCCAGGGATGGGGCAGCCACAGCTTCTCTGGGCAACCTGTTCCAGTGCCTCACCACCTTCACAGTAAACACTGATTACCCAGTAACACTGATCATCACAGCTCTTCAAAGAAGTGAGAGAACACAAAGGTAAGACAAACCTTCACTTTCAAGGGAGACCTTATCTCCAAATGCCCAAAATCCAAGACATGGACAAAAGAAATTAATTCTTATACAGTGACCTTGTATAAGGCCTGCAAGCAACTCCAACTGCAAACAAACCCAAAAGAGAGGACACAGAGCACCATAACACATGGGATTCCGGGCAGAGACCGAGAGAAAACAGCCCATTTTTCCAACATGCTTCACCTTGACATCCACAGTGACCATCCTAACTAGTTCCTACTGACCTGCTTCTATCATATAAACTTTTATGAAATAGCACACTGGTGCCCCACTATAATTTTACATTTGCCAAAAATTACACTTGACAGTCTAGGGTTTGTAGAGTCCACCTAAGAGCAGATATAAACGACCCAATTTAGTTCTTTGCCTTTGATTTTGTTTTGGGGGCATAAAATAAAATAAACAAACAAACAAATCCTCTCACTGTCTGCCTACCTTCCCTGCTGATGGTTTGTATCCTCATTTTCTTTCCCTTCCTTCTTCAGTTTTGCACAGAACCAGTATCTTTACACCAGTATCTTTACTTGAAATCAGAACTGGGTGACAGCTTAGCAGCACCGGCAAAACTGAATTCTGTTGATTCAGGGACACAGATAAAACTGAAATGCATCTTCCCAGACACCCACCTGGCTTATCGTCATCCAAAAACTACCTCCTCTGTCTTTTTCCTATGCCTAGCCCTGGCCCTGCCCAGACCTACTTGAACGAAACCCCCTCTACCACATTTGTCACGATTCCCACTGGAAAAGCCACATCGGAGCGTGCCTTATGTCAACTAGAGAAGGCAATGAGTGGACACAACAGAAATGACTTCTCTAGATGCAGGTTGGGGCACTGCTGCAGATCAGGAATATTCTTCCAGCTGTTGTCACAATTTTAATACAGTGGGCAGAAAGAAGCTGGCTGTTTGCTGAAGCATTTTTTAAAACTCCATCAGTAATTGATGCAAAGCATTAAGCGCATTCTGTTTTTTTAAATCATCATCATGATGTTTTAAAATAATAACTAAAGTGAAAAATAAACCCAAACCCAGCACCAATTCAGAATTTTTTCACCAATGTTACTGTCTCTTCATTTTTTAAATCTCAAAAAGCATCAGCATCAAAAATTAATAAAGGACAACTTTAACTAGACAAAAACATATAAAGAAAGATATAAATGTCCAAGTCTTTTCTACTATTAATAGGTGGGACTGTGATAAGGCTCAAACACTGATGAGAACTTGGGAGCAATTCATTTTCCTTCTGGCTGTGTCTTAGGTGCTGTCCCACCTCCTTGTGCTCAGTTTTCCCATTTAAATCAACAAATATTATAAAAAGGACTGGAAAGCGTTCTGAAATCTGCAAACAGAAAACACTACCTAAGGACAAGGCGGTATTACCCAGGAGCAGTAAGAAAGAGGATCTAGGAAGGAAGGACAACTGATCCAAGGGGTGGCCAAGATCCAACAGAGTGGGATCAGTTGTCAGTGGGGCTTAGCACAGGGGGCTCAGGAGGAAACAAGATCTCCCAAGAGCTTTTCATCTGGGGGGAAGTATCGGGGTGGTCATCTGAGAAGACAACTCTACACAAACCCAGCCAGCCCACAGAGCTCCGCCACCCTGCCCACACTGATGTCCCAGGAGCCAGCTCTTGCTCTTCTCATGGCAGATGAGGAAGCTGATGATTAACACTGCGAACAGGTGATTAGTGGCTACCAAACACCAGTGCATGAAGGCATCTCTGCCAGCATGCCTGACATGAAAGATCACCTACCCTGGCAGCTAAGTGAGGAGAGTTCCTGGTCATCCTTGAAGCAGCCTCAGAACGAGAAGAGGTAAGACACTGACCTGGGACCTGCTGAGCATTAGGTCTTTACTTTCACACACTCATCATCCCATGGTTCACACAGGGTTCCTGTGGCGTGGCTGGTCCTCCCTGTCCTTACAAGATCTCTGCTCTTGGCCGTGTCCCATAGCGAAGGCTCAGATTGCAGCCTCCTCTGCAGGGAGCCACTGCTGAAGCTAAGGAGCTCACTCTGGGCCAACTGGCAGCCACTGATAAGACATCTGGGGTACAGTTTTGCTCAGGCAGATCACAGAATATATGGCAGCACCCATGAACATGGAAATATATTTTATATTTTATAAATGTGTCATATTTTAAAATGTATACTATTTTTTTCCTCTATAAATAGCGATACATTCCACATGCTCACATTCAGACCCTCACCAACAGCACAAGCCAGAATGGTTTTGGGTGCTGAGACCTACAGTTTCAGTAGTTGCTATTACTTTTGATATTTCAGCTCAGGACACAAAAGGACTAATTTCTTAAAGGAGCCGATAAACTCTTTGAGCTCTCATTAGTAGCAGACAAATTTGTGGATAGCCGTTCTGTCTGAAAACAACAGGGTTTTTATGACTTTGACATCTAAAACACCCAATCCATCAGCCCAAAGTCTGGGACAAACTGCCTACTTAATTAAGCCAAATTCCGGAGCTGCCGCAATTGTAGCCCCATCTGACAATGCTGGTAGGATGAAGAAAAAGTTTCCCATGCTCAAGATCCACAAAAACTGAAAAGCTTTGGATATAAATTTAGCAGCAACTAAAAACAGAGTCCCCTTTGTACTTACAACTCTTCAAAAAGCATAAAGGGGAAAAAAGGGAATAGGATTCCCAGTGCAATATTACAAGGGTTCAGCCTCAAAGCCCTAAATTAACATAGCCCCTGGAAAAAAGAAGGAAGATAGGATCTCTGCCCAGAACTTCCTTTGTGGCTGTGGTCAAGTCATTTAGGGCTTCACATCAAGTGGAACTTGACATCTCAGTTTTCCACTCTCCTGAAGCGCACCAATAACTAAAATGACCAGCTAATGGGTGTGTTGTGAGTAGCTCACTGTGCCTGTAAATACTCTTGATTCCCTCCTGTAAAGTGCAATGATCATAGAATTGTCTAGGTTGGAAGGGACCTTTGAGATCATCTAGTCCAACCATCAACCTAACTCTGATTAGAAAAAAAACACCACATCTCTAAGTACCATGTCTACTCGTCTTTTAAATACCTCCAGGAATCGTGCCTCAACCACTTCCCTGGGCTACCCATTCCAATGCTTAATAACCCTTTCCATGTAAAAATTTTTCCTGATATCCAATCTGAACCTTCCCTGGCACGACTTGAGGCCCTTTCCTCTTGTCCTATCAGTTGTTACTTGGGAGAAGAGACCAACCCCCTCTTCTCTACACCCTCCTTGCAGGGAGCTGTAGCAAGAAGGTCTCCCCTCAGCCTACTCTTCTCCAGAAGAACAACGGCAGCTCCCTCAGCTCCTCCTCACAAGGCTTATTTTCCCAACCCCTCACTAGCTTCTTCGCCCTCCTCTAGACCCACTCCAGCACCTCAATGTCATTCTGTCATGTGGGGCCCAAAACTGGATGCAGTACTAGACATGGGGCCTCACCAGTGCTGACTACAGGGGGATGATGACTTCAAGAGTCCAACTCACCACACTGTTCCTGATACAGGCCAGGATGCTGTTGGCCTTCTTGGCCACCTGGGCATAGTACAGGCTCACATTCAGCTGACAGCTGACCAACACTGACACATGATGTCAAAGTTCTTCCACTTTTGAAAGGAAAAGAAGCTGGAGGAGAAAAAACAACTATATTTTTTTCTTCATTCACAATTATTACTGTAAGGGCTTGTCTGCACATCCAGATTCGTAGTGGACTGAGTCAGGATAAGAATGGAATGCTACGGCTGAATATCTCCATGTCCAGCTCCTCAGGAACAGAAGTGCTTGCTCCAGAAAAGCATCCTCAGGAAGGCTGACAAGTAATTAGTACCAAAGAGCACTACTGAAATAACTTCTCTTCTTAGACAAGTCCTGAAATGGACACACTGATAACCAATTGGTTTATCTACCAACACCTGAAACAAATATTAGTTTTCCACTTCACTTCAGGATTACGATAAGGTTGCCTCATTAAGGCAATCACAATTCCTCTGCACAGACACAGGTGAAGGCGCCGTTTCCTTGCCAATGAGCAGGAAATCCCATAAAGCCAAGAGAGATGAAAAAGAGCAGTCTGAGAAACATGCTCACTTCTGACCTCTGATAATCATTTCACCGAATGCCAAGGTCAACAAACAACTGGATCCTACCAGAGACTGCTTTCATCTCACTGGGGGAGCTGAGTGGGAAACGGTTTTCCTGTGCTGTCGAAGTACATTTTCATGTGCTTGGAAAAAAAAAAAAAAAAAAGGCAAAAACCTTGGGCCCATAACAGGATGAAATGCAAGCCTGACAATTTGTGTTCTGTTCCTGTAAAATGTATACGATGAGAGGAACTCCCATCCATCCCAGAGTAAACAAGCCCATGGGTTATGCACTTGGTCCTGCAGGTCAGCACAGGGATCTGACCCCAGTCCTCAGCTGACCCTGCTGAGCACTCTGACCATGGGGGCAAGAGGTTCCCAAGACCTTCCCTTTGCAGCCCATCCTGCACCTCCACATACCCTCTGCTGTGGTCATAGAATCACAGAATGGTTAGAGTTGGAAGGGACCTTCAAGATCATCCAGTTCCAACCCTCCTGCCATGGGCAGGGACACCTCCCACCAGACCAGGTTGCTCCAAGCCCCATCCAGCCTGGCCTTGAACCCCTCCAGGGATGGGGCGGCCACAGCTTCTCTGGGCAACCTTTTCCAGTGCCTCACCACCCTCCCAGCAAAGAATTTCTTCCTAATATCCAATCTAAATCTCCCCTCTTCCAATTTAAAACCATTACCCCTTGTCCTATCACTACACTTCTGGACAAAGAGGTCCACAGACTCCATATCAAACTGACCGACCTCTTCCCAGCAACACTACTAAGGTCTGTTTCACTGCAAATTTCCCTCTCGATGAGGCATCGCTAGTCAAGAAACACCAAAAAAAAAAATCTTTTGCCACCTAACTAGGCCTGCTTTTGAGTGTTACTTTCCCAATACACCCATCACGCTTCCACTTGAGGACTTCGCTGCTTCCCAGTGTTGTGGCTGGTACTAAACTACCCGACAACAAAANCCTCTTCCCAGCAACACTACTAAGGTCTGTTTCACTGAAAAAAGTGCACAGCTCTGCTGCCCTTTGATAAGCTGTAGATCAGAAAGCAGAAGCGAAGAAGCGATAGCCTTTGCACATGATGGCTGATAACCCCCAAAAGCACTGAATTCCAGCCAATGATGGGGGAGAGAGCTGTTAATCAAGCCCTGCCAGGCATGGGAAAATCACAGAAGAGGAAGGAAGACGAACAAGAACAGTTCACACTCCTCTTTTTCCATATATCTATGTTGTCTATACTGTCTCCTCAAGTCCCTCTTGTGATCACTGCCTGTTCATATGTGCTAGCGATGACAAATAACAGACAAGCTTTAAAAAAATTTCTCTACATGACTAAAAAGCTGGAAACAAGAAGGAGAAGGAGCAAAGGACTGACTGGTGGGTGTCCACAGGCAGCTAAGACCTGCTGCTTCGCTGCTCATATTTATGGGCATATTTATGGGAGATGATTAAAGCCCTGATCCTCCTGTCCAAAATACTTCAACACCCACTCACCCACAGCTGACAGCAAACTCTAACGAGAGAGCACTGCTACTAAAGAAAGTTCCAATGGGGCATGAAAATCCAATTCTTCCTCTCTTTATAGGCACTCTAATCCAACTGGTATGAGTCTACATTTGCCCAGTTGACAAGGACTTCTGCATTTTATGGTTAGGCTCCCGTCTTGCGCTTAACCCAATAGGAAAGTACCACGAGAACCTTGCTCTGCGTAAGTACTTCAGTACAATATTTCCTTTTCCAAGAGAAATCTTTGATTTAAAGTAAATCTTTAAAAAGAACAATGAAAAACAACCCAAAAAAACTACACAGGACGTTGGCTGGAGTCCATACTGAGTACACATTATGCATATATTTTATCCCTTGCAACACTCCGTGACTTCCAGGAAGAACTTTTATTTCAGTTTTCTCCATCAAACCAGATTCCCCACATCAGTCCACCCCAAGGCTCTGCAGTGATTTACCAGTAGTGCCCTGCCCCTCCAAACCCTGCAGGGGCACAGCAGGAATCAGAGGGCAGGATCTGAGCCCTGAAAGGGGATGGAGGGGCTGGGGGAGGGAAAAAATAAATAATTTAAAAATTTAAAAAATAAAAAGGGAGTGAACAACTTCTCACAGCTGCTTTTGTGTGGCTCACTGGGGATCTGAATGCACTATTGATTCCTTAGCACTAAAACAGATTTGTAGCCCCTGCGTGTGTAAAACAGGGATCTCCTTCAGCTCTAATCTCTAGCAGCTGTCAAAGACTTAAATGGCTTGTAGTTGGCTGGCAGGCCAAAATCAACGCAGATTTTCGGACTGCTTGCCTAAGGGGCAACCCGGCTGAACTAAAACCCATCAAAGTCATTCTCCTGCCCTGATCAGGGCTGGATGGGTCCTCTCAAACTTTGCAATTTTTTCAGCATTCAGACCATAACCTGTGCAGCAGATGAGAGAAAACAAACGACTGCACCCCCAGAAACCCACCTGCCCCTGTGATTTCTTGCTGAGAATATGTTCTCCCAACATTTTCCACAGGGTTGAAAGCACAGTGGGATTGCTCTTCTGAGAAACCTTCCAGAGGCGCTACTACCAAGTGCAATTCTCTTAAAATGGGGATAACCAGAATTTACCTGGCAATCCTGAGGTAGCATCACCCCAACTTGCATCTTCAGAAAACTGCCTCTTTTTGCTCCTGACTGAAAATCCTGGTTACAGTTAGGAAAGAATTCAAGGGTGACTTTTTTTCACCTCGCTAAGATTAAAAATCCAGCCCAATTACTGCCCGTTACTGTTTTGCTGAGGGAACACAGGCACCACAGCCCCCTCCCAAGCAAAATACCCTCACAATAAACTTTCGCATGGAAGAGTTTGGACACATTTTGTACAGGAAGTTTAACAAAAACTTGTAACTGTTTCCTTTGTTTCCTTACATCTGCTTCCCGACGCCTACCTTGACATAATTCTAACACGCTGGCTGCTGGGTGAAACCTTCAACAGGATGGTGAAATTTATTGGAAATGGTCAAATTTCTCTTTCAGGCAGTATTTGGTTGGAGAAAAAATCATCCAAGATTTAGACTGGGATAGTACAACTGGGAAGTTGTACCACTGGCAACATAACAGAGTTTTTTTCTGAAAGTGGATGTGTTATTATTACTAAAACTATTCTTTGAAACACCCTGGAAGAGCCAAAAAAAAAAGGGG